>JAANYP010005589.1:0-89939 GCA_020465985.1 Centrapalus pauciflorus
TCTTCTTGTGTTGTTTGCCCTTCATGCAAGGTAGACACTTATCCTCGAACTGAAAACTTTTCATGGGCACACCCTGCACCAGTCCATTCTTCGTTATGTAATTCATCTTTCTCAGGTGCAGGTGAGCCATGCGTCTGTGCCACAGTACGGACTCCGTCTCTGAAGCTTTTGATAGTAAGCAGATCGGACCCATCGAAGTATCTGGCTTGTTCATATCGAGCATGTACAAGTCATTCTTCCTTGGCGCCCGCATCAATATCTAATCTTCAGGTATCTTGAATCCAGGCTTTAGCACTAACGCCTCAGTGTCAGTAAATAACACCGAGTTCTTCTTATCACAGATTTGAGAAACACTAATGAGATTATGAACCAGTTTATCAACGTGATAAACTTGATCCAAAGTAATCGTCCCATTAGTGATTTCTCCAGTTCCAGTGATATTTCCACCCTTGTTACCCGCGAATGATACGAATCCCCTATTACCCCCTTGAAGTCTGTGAGAAGACTTCTTTCCCCCGTCATGTGCCTGGAGCAACCACTGTCGACGAACCACTTGTTGTTTGGACCGGTAGTTATCTCCTGCACATGAAAGAAAATAGGTTAGTTATCACGGGGAACCCAAGCCATGACTGACTTGGTAATACCATTCTCGTCCACATACGTGAACTCTTTCAAGTACCCATCTCGCCGTTCAGGTGACTTGGGCCTTTGAACTGAATTCTGTTGTGGTGCCGAGTGATTTAAGTTCACTCTTTGCCTTGGTGTAGGCATTTGTTGTGGAGCTCTAGAATAATTTCTATTAAATGCCATTTCTGACTGTGATCCTTGAGCTCTTACCGGTGCATACTGTCTAACTGGAGTATGAGACCTAACTGGAGTGTGTGACCTGCTAGGTGTGGTGCTCCTATAGACTTGTTGTGGTGCTGACCTAGATTGATTATTGACACGATTCGGTGAATTTGTCCTAATCACTTCCTTTGGTCCAACCTTAACCGGTGTGTTTTCCACAACTTGTTTGGGTGCGGCCTGCACAGTTTTCTCGGTAGGTTGAGAACTACTGCTGCTTGCCACACTGGGTGAGGGCTTAACAGGTGTTGGATTCACTGTCCTAGGGGTAACTTCTGCTTTCCTAAGTCGACAGTGAGAAGCAACATGCCCCTTCGCGTGACATCTAAAGCAAGACATCTTATCCATGGACTTTTTGGTTGTTCCCTTAGATCTAGGTGTCTCACTAGTGTCTATTTCCTTTGGTACATCTATAGTGTCTGTCTCTTCGACCTGGTCAGCCCATGAAATTTTCTGTTTTCCTGCAGGTGTTTCACTGGAGGAAGACACAAATTTCACTTTCTTGACCTTGACGGTTGAGTCAACCACCTTAGGTGTATTATCAACTGTAGGCTCAGGTGTCGGTTCAGGTAGGTCCTCTAAGTCTACTAACTTGTCAGTTTTCTCCTGAGGCTGAGGCACATAGTTCGCATTGAATGGTGGAGGAATTTCATGAAAACCTAGACCTACAGGCTTCTTAGACTGTCTTTGGGCATCTAAGACTTTTCCTAGGTTTAGGCTTGAATTCCTAAACTTTTCCAGCTTGCTATTTGCCTCTGCTACCTTAACCTTGGTCTCGGCTAGCTCTATGTCCTTGTCCTTCAGACTTTTGGTCAAGGCCTCTACGTGCTCATACATAAGCTCTATCCTAACACACTGCTCACTCAGTTTGTCTTTTAGAACTATTACGTCTTGAGCATCAGCCTTAAGCTTTTCTTTTAAGCCTTGCTTTATATCATTTAGGCTAGCGTTTTCTATTTTTAAGTTTTCATTTTGAGCAGAGATGGTTTTGTGTGATTCTAAGACTAGATTTAACCTATCATTAGAAGTAGCACACAAAGCACATAATTCTGAAAATAGAGAATAAGAAAGACTAACCTTAGAGTTATCAGATTCCACGTTGGCCATCTGAGCAGCAAACTCCAGCACGGTCTGATCATTCGCCTTCTCTACCCACATCGGACTGCTGTCCCTTGTGGTCTGCTCGTCTTCTTCACAACCATTCTCAGTAACTTCAGCCATGAAAGCTCTAGCATTTGACTCAGGATGTGAACTCCAATCATAGGTACCATCTAGCTGTCTGTCAGAAGTGACATTGGATAGTAGTCCCGCTAGATTGGCTTGACCAGATGAGAAACTCGGAAGGTATCTTTGTTGGGACTGATTTTGGAATTGTCCCTGATGTTGGCTCTGTCCCTGGTATGTCTCTACCTTTGGCCTCTGGCACTCCCTTGCGAAGTTTCCTAGTCCTTGACAGTTATAGCATTTCACCTTGGACTTATCAAACCCGATCCCCTTGTTATTCATCTGCAAATTCCTTCCAGTTCTCTTAATGAATCTTTTAACCCTCTGGGTCACCATGGCCAGTTGCCATTTAAGATCCATTTCCTCTAAGTCATCAGGGTCGACCTGATCGTAATCTTCATCCCAAAGAGCCGGATCATTGATCTTCCCTTGAACACAATTTCCATAAGCGGTCACAAACGAAGCAAGTTGATTCAGATGCTCTTCCGCTGACTTTGCGCTCATGGGCATCTTCGAATAGCTCTGACTGGTCGATGCCTGTTGGACTTGAGGTTGCGGTTCTTCCGATCTTCCTAACCCTAAGAACGCGCGATTCAGTGAGTCTTTGGACTCTGGTGGTGATGACGTTTCTCCGGTGAAAAACGCTGTAGCACTCTTCGGTTCAGCTGTCACTGATGATTTAGATGTCTTTCCAAAATACATAGCCGGATTCTGGACTTGCTC
Source organism: Centrapalus pauciflorus (assembly GCA_020465985.1). Classification (NCBI taxonomy): domain Eukaryota; kingdom Viridiplantae; phylum Streptophyta; class Magnoliopsida; order Asterales; family Asteraceae; genus Centrapalus; species Centrapalus pauciflorus. Next base: position 2,794 of record JAANYP010005589.1, read on the forward strand.
GTAATCAGTCTCAGCCTTAATCATCTCGAAGTGATATGCCCTCAACGTTCCCACAATGTCATCAAGTGATTGAGCATAATATTTGTCCTCATTCAGCTTAATCATTGCCACGTACATAGCCCATTTGGCTGGTAGGGCATCAAGAAGCTTGTTGTTCTTGTCAGTGTCCGAATACTCAATTCCATGACTTTCAAGTTCCGTTATCAGATGATAGAACCTTGTGATAATATCATCCAACTGTTCATCCTTAATTGCCTTGAAAATCGCAAACTGTTGGGTCAACAGCTCTGTACGCTTTCTACGCACCCGAGGATTACCTTCACACCTTTTCTGGAGAGACTCCCAAAGTTCCTTCGACGTCCTTTGAGTCCGAAATGTGTGTAAAATATCTTGAGGTAAAGCCATACGGATTATGGAGAAAGCTTTGTTTTCAGCTTCAAATAGTTTCTTGTCATCCTCTTTCATCATCTGATATGACAAGACCTTTTGACGGCCTTCAACTTCAGATACTGGCGGAATGTACCCTTCATCTATGCACACCCACATGCGCATATCATTGAATCGTACAAAATCTGTAAATCTGTCCTTCCACCAGTAATAGTCCTCAACTTTCATCAGCTTTGGCGGTGCATTTGCCTTCCCAACTTCGTGATCCATCTCAAGGAATTTCTGAAGATTTGACATCTTTTCTGAAACAAATTGAATTTGAACTTAATTAATTTAATTCGAAACTGATTTAGACTAACTTATTCGAATCTAGATAGATTCGAAACTAATTAATATTAAATCTGTTGAGATTAAATTCGATTAAGTCTTAAAAGTCAATTAGATTCGAAATTATGTCAGATTCGAACAACTCCTTAGATTCGATGGTCCTTAGAATCGAAGGCTCAACAGATTCGAATGTCAGCAGAACCGAAGCACAAAATCGAAACAGTAACAGACTCGAACTAAACTCGAAACAACTAGACTCGAGATCCTATTCGAATGAAGTCACAGATTCGAAACAAAGTAGACTCGAAATTCTCTGAAATTGACTCGAAAGGAGCGTATTTAGGTTAGACTCGAGAATAAAGTGAAACCCTAATTACTCCTATAGATTCGAGCGCCGCAAACTCGAAAAACGGCTAACACGTTGATTTTTTGACGTTTTACAGATTTAACCACTATTTTTCAAACGAATAATAATGATTTCGATCAAAAACGTGAAAAACAACAAAGTGTATCCCGAATATGAATTTGCTAGGCTCAAAAACACGTTTTTGAGAGCAAAACTGTCCAACTAGCGTCAAGAAACTTAGAATGTATCTGATGAACACGAAGAACACCAAGAACACTAACTAGTCTCTGATACCACTTGTAAGGTCAACGACTGCAAGATCTATCTAGACGCGGATCCGTGAACGAGTGCGGAATCCTCGTTGACGGTTAGACGGACAACTCTCAACTAACTGAACACAGAGACTATTAGACGCTGAACGAACGACACACGAACGATCCTACGTACTAATTCTCTCCGAAACGGCACTCACCTAGCTGATAAACTCGAGATCGCCTCTTGCTTAATCCCTCACGAATTCTGCAAAAAGTCTCCTAATTATTCGAGTCTATCCCTAATTATAGACCCTGATTCGAGTCTGTTGTGGGCCAACCTCGAATCTGGCCCAAGGCCCATTCGAATCTGTCCATATTGACAGATTCGAATCTAGCCTATTCGAATCTATGGACTCATTCGAATCTATCTCAGATTCGAATGTATTCCCTTAAGAAATTCGAATCTAGCCAAAATACTTAAACTCTTAAGTGATAAAACTTATGATATTACCTTATGATTGATTTTATCTTTGAACTTTATGTTTGAACTTCTTGTAATACGTTACATCAAGTTCAAACATACAAACACTAATAAGCATCAATCATATATAATATATTTATAGCAAACACATGCTAAATCACAATGTAAGACCACTTAGACTGCTATCGTCACACGGGATGTACCAACAAAGTCAAAGGGCACACACAAGAAGCCTATTGACAAAATGTCTTGCTTTAGATGTCACGAAAGGGGGCACGTTGCTTCTAGTTGTCCGCATAGGAAAGATAATACACCTAAGACAGGAAAGCCAGAACAAGTTAAGCCGTCTAAAAGTGTTGCAAGCACTAGTAGTTCTCAGAATACCGAGAAAACAGTGCAAGCTACACCAAAATCTGCTGTGAAACAAATACCGGTGTCAGGTCGACCAAAAGAAGTGATTAGGACTAATTCACCAAATCGAGTCATTAATCAATCAAGGTCTGGACCACAACAACAATATAGGAGCACAACACCTAGCAGAGCTTACACTCCGGTTAGGTCACACACTCCTGTTAGACATCACACACCGGGTAGAGCTCAAGGATATCAATCTGAAATGACTTATAATCGTAATTATTCAAGAGCTCCACAACAAATGCCTACTCAAAGGCAAAGAGTGAACTTAAATCACTAGGCACCACAACAAACTACAGTTCAAAGACCCAAGTCACCTGAAAGGCGAGATGGGTATTTGAAAGAGTTTAAGTATGTGGACGAGAATGGTATAACCAAGTCAGTTATGGCTTGGGTTTCCCGTGATAACTAACCTATTTTCTTTCACGTGCATGAGATAACCACAGGTCTAAACAACAAATGGTTCGTCGACAGTGGATGCTCCAGGCACATGACAGGGGAAAGAAGTCTACTTATAGACTTTAAGGGAGGGAATCGGGGATTTGTATAATTCGCGGGAAATAAGGGAGGAAACATCACGGGTACTGGAGTGGTCACTAATGAGACGATCAAATTGGATCAAGTTTATCACGTTGATAAACTGGTTCTTAATCTCATTAGTGTATCTCAAATCTGTGATAAGAAGAACTCAGTGTTGTTCACTGATACTGAGGCGTTGGTGCTAAAACCAGGTTTCAAGATTCCTGAAGAGTGGATATTGATGAGGGCACCAAGAAAGAATGACTTGTACATGCTCGACATGAACAAGCCTGAAACTTCGATAGGTCCAATCTGTCTGTTATCTAAAGCTTCGGAGACTGAGTCGGTCCTGTGGCACAGACGCATGGCACACTTGCACCTGAGAAAGATAACTATATAACGAAAAATGGATTGGTGCAAGGTGTGCCTATGAAGAGTTTTCAGTTCGAGGATAAGTGTCTACCGTGCAAGAAGGGCAAACAACATAAGAAGGCACACAAGTCCAAGACTCAGAACTCCATCACTACCACATTCGATTTGCTGCATATGGACCTCTTCGGACCAATCAACAAAAGAAGTATAGGTAGTAGTTGGTATGTTTAGTTATCACGGACGATTACTCATGATTTTCTTGGGTCTTCTTTCTAGGTACAAAGGACGAGACGGGTTCCAAGCTCATCGGGTTCTTAGACCAAGTGGAGAATTCCTATGGAACAAGGATTAAAAGACTTCGTAGTGATAACGGAACTGAGTTTAAAAACACTATTTTTGGTGTATATTGCCTATCAAAGGGCATAGTTCATCAATTTAGTGCACCCTATGAGCCACAACAAAATGGGGTGGCCGAATGAAAGAACATGACATTGATTGAGGCAGCAAGGACCATGCTTTCAGATTCAAAGCTTCCTACCATGTTTTGGGGGGAGGCAGTGAATACCGCATGTCATATTTTAAACCGGGTCCTTACTGTCAAATCTTTGAATAAAACCTGTTATGAAATTTTGAATAAACGGCCACCTAATTTAACTGGCTTCGAACCTTTTGGGGTACCATGTACTTTATTGCGAACAAAACATCAACCTAAGTTTGGTGAAAAGGCTGACGAAGGATACATCCTAGGTTATGTGCCGAACTCACCAAACAAACGGGTTTTTAACAAGACTAATGGTACAGTAGAGATTGTGTATAACATTGAAGTCACAAGTTATACACATGAACCCCAAATAGGTCCGGAATGGATATTTGACTATGAGAAACTGTTTGAGTCATTTAACATTCCTTTGGATGAAAATGCAGGTACCATCGAAAAGGATATGGCGCCGTTGAATCTGAATGACGAGGGTCATAGCTTTCCGAGGACCACATTTCAGTCAACATCCGAGCCTACTTCAACTGAAGATGGATCTCCAGAAGTCACTGATTCAGAGGCACCTACAAATGAGAATCAGACTCGGACAACAAATTCCAACTCTGAGGAAACTGTCTACGAGGAAGAAAATGTAGAATCTGAGGTTGTTCCCCCGTTAGGTTAATTAGGATCAAACTTAGGAGATAATCTGAGAGTTGACGAGATAGAGACATCTAGGATCAACAAAAACCATCCTATAGAAAGCATCATAGGAAATCCTAATGCGGGTGTGGGGACTAGGAGTAGTTTAAATAACAACATTGTGTTGTTGTCGATGATAAACGACTCTGAGGCCTTTCATACCTGCCTCTATTCTTGTTTCATCTCGCAAGTAGAGCCGAAAAACTTACAAATGGCACTAAAAGATAAATCCTGGGTTAAAGCGATGCAGGAAGAACTCTCTCAATTTAGGAAACTAGAAGTGTGGGAGTTAGTTCCATTAGCTCGAGGGGAAATAGCAATATAAACCAAATGGGTTTTTAAGTGCAAAAGAGACGATCGGGGTATAGTCACTCGCAACAAGGCTAGGTTAGTTGTAAAGGGTTTCAAACAGGAGGAGGGAATCGATTACAATGAGGTGTTCGCACCAGTAGCAAGGTTGGAAGCAATTCGGTTGCTTCTGGCTTTTGCTTCCTTCAAGGGCTTTAAGGTTTATCAGCTAGACGTTAAGAGTGCTTTCCTCTATGGGAAAGTGAAGGAACTGGTGTATGTAGAACAGCCGCCCGGGTTTACAGATCCGAAATATCCAGACAGACTATAGCGATTAGATAAGGCTCTGTATGGATTGCATCAAGCACCAAGGGCGTGGTACGAGACTCTGTCCAACCATCTGCTAGAAAATGGGTTTGAAAGAGGAAGTATAGACAGTACACTGTTCGTAAAGCGAAAGAGAGAACACTTCATCTTGGTACAAGTGTACGTCGATGATATCATCTTTGGATCATCAGACGAGCAAATGTGCAAGGATTTTGAGAAGGTGATGAAGTCAAAATTCGAGATGAGTGCAATGGGTGAGTTGAACTTCTTTTTGGGTTTGCAAGTTGACCAGAAGAAGGAGGGGATGTTTATCCATCAGACGAAGTATGTCTACGACATATTAGAGCGCTTCGGGATGGAAGGGACAAAACTGACAGCTCATTTCAGCACGCCGATTCAAGTGAATCACAATCTCGGACCGGGTACTGAAAGTGATACCGATGTGCATCCGACATTATATCGGGCCATTATTGGATCACTTATGTATTTAACTGCTTCAAGACCTGACATTATGTTTGTTGTTTGTATTTGTGCTAGGTTTCAAGCTAATCCGAAAGAGATGCACATGAAAGCTGTGAAGCGGATTCTACGATACCTTAAGTCGAAACCGAAGCTGGGACTTTGGTATCACGCGGAGGGGGATCTGGAATTGGAGGCGTCCACGGATTCTGACTACGGAGGATGCAGCTTGATGCGCAAGTCAACAACTAGAGGTTGTCAGTTCCTAGGAGGGAGACTCGTTTCCTGGCAATGTAAGAAACAGACTTCGGTAGCCGTGTCAACGTGCGAGGCCGAATATGTTGCTGCTGGTAGTTGCTGTTCACAGGTTCTGTGAATACAACAACAATTGCGGGATTACGGTTTGGCTTACACTCAAACTCCTATTAGGATAGATAACCAGTCTACAATTCCAATAACTAATAATCCAGTTAAACACAGTAAAACCAAGCACATAGACATAAGACATCATTTTATACGTGATTGTGCTGAAAAGAACTTAATCAAGCTAGTAAAGTGGCAACGGATGATAATAATGCTGATTTATTTACCAAAGCTTTTGATAAGTCACGGTTTGAGTATTTGATTCAACTAAATGGAATGCGCAACCCAGAGTGAATTGACCTTAGTAGAATCTTATTTCCTTTTATAGTAGGAGTCTTTCTTTCTTTTTATAGTAAGTCTAGGAAATTAGGATAGTTTCTATTTTTAGTAAGTTAGTAGGTTATATTATTTTCTTGCTATTGCTTTGAAAAACAAAAGAAAAAAGAGAGAAAACCATAAAAGGTTAAAAAAAGAATATCAGAAAAAGAGTTAAGTCTTAGATGCATAGGTTCAAAATGACGAAAATTAGCACAGTCGTTACAAACTCTAAGTGTTTAGGCTTTCACACATAATGCAACTAATATTCTAAGTGTAATACATTATCTAGTATGATATGTTGGTAGGCATAATACATAGAGGGAGTCTCAAGGCTAATAAAATACTCAAGGAAAAGTCAAACGTGTCACTAACTTAGATGTATGACCAATTGGTCTTAATTTTTATGTTAGAGACATACAAACTTTGAAAATAAATGAGGTATGCAAACTTTCTGGAGATGTATAGCAACATCAGATACATCTTAATATGGAAAGCATAGAACAATCATACTGAGTAGAGAGTCAAAACAAGTAACTCTGTTGTACGTAAGTACAGACCTATTGCCTCTGTTTTGATTCGGGTTAGCAATATAAGTCGCTTTGTTGTACGTCGGTACAGACCTATCACCGCTGTCTTGCTAGCTTTAAAAATAAACCTTAAGACAAACTAAGACACTTTGTTGTATGTAAATACAGACCTGTGTCCGATGTTTGCCTTTTAAAGAAAGTTTGCAATACCAAAAAGTTATTATTACTGTGTGTATGCCTTGATCATAAAAGTATGTCTATGTATGAGTCACGTAAGATAATTTCATGATAAATAAAAAGGCCAAGGGATATTCCGAAATGTAACATGTTTAAATGGACAATAATACCAACAATCGGCTAGAAAAGTATGTCACGACAAACAATCAAAGGAATCAAAAATTCCTAAGTGTGAAAGTTTAAATACTGAAAGTGCGTATTTGACATCGCTATCTGATGGAACCTTTTTTTGACTATACACGTCAAAAATATTCTGTTAAGTGTTTAGTATAGGTTTTAAATTTTAAATAATGTAGTTTAGTGTAAGTTTAATTTTTGTTCACAATTTTAACTTTAATTTATTTTGTTTTACTTTTATTTTACTTTATTTTATTTTATTTTATTTTATTTTATTTTATTTTATTTTTACTTAGGAAAAAGGTCAAAAATTACTGAGGGTGCATTCCTAGTTGAATAAAATAAACATTGCGTGAAAATCTTGTGCTTAGGGTAAAAGATTTGGCATAGTTTATTCCGTTACACGAAAAAGTTGTAAAAGTTGAATTTATTTCAAAAATTTTCAAATTTTCAAAGTTCAAATTCGAGTTTAACCACATTCGAATATATATTCGAATTTGGCAGAGACTTCGAATTTAGCCATAAATTCGAATGACGCAGGGCCTCGAGTCTGTCAGTAAAGTCGAGAAAGGTATCAAACTCGAAGGTGGTTGATATAAATAGGTCAACAGTGATGGTCATAAATCACCTACTTTCGAATTTAACCCTTCGAGTTTACTAATTGCGACTTCGAGTTTGTTCTTCGACATACTGTGTATCAAGTTTCTGTTGGTTGGAGTTCGATTCTACTAGTAAATCTAGGTATAATCAAGTGATCTATACAAGATTTAGGTAGCTTTATACTCAATTTAGGCCAAAATTATGGGATTTTGAAGTTTTGGAAGGTGGAAAGTTTGTATATCAAAATAACAAATTTTGAACCGGTGAAACATCAAATTGACCACAAATATCTTTGATTAGAACCTATTAGGACTAATAGATGTGATTTTCTACGTCTAAAATGGTTAAAATCTTGGATTATTGTGATTCATGTGACCGACTCCTTCGAGTTTGTTCTTGGCCAGTTTCGAGTTTGTCACTAAACTCGAAAAGGTCATTAAACTCGAATGAGTGGTCATTCGAATCTGTTTATCGAATTTGTCATTATATTCGAATTATTTAATTAAAATTTTAATTAAACTTGTAGAAATTCTTAAGTGTTGGATTTTGTTCTTATACAAGTTCAAAATAAACAAATTTGAATTTACACAAGTATATTGCTTTTTAATATTTCTAATATTTTATTTGATATATTGTGCAGACATGGCTGACAGAATTTTTGTTCCTAAGCGTAACATGGTCATCTCTCCTGACCATGCTATCCCAGAGGCTCAAGCCTACCGCCAGATGGTGGATTTTTTGGTAGGATCTAGGATCTCGTACGCGCTGTCTCACAATATCCAGATCGTCATCCTGTATGTTCGTCAGTTCTGGGATCACCTTCAAATTGACTGTACTGTTACCCCAACAGTTTTGAGGACAAGGATTGCTGGTCATCCTTTGGTATTTTCAGCTGACATGTTACGCCAAGTGCTACAGCTAGGCACTCAAGAGCAGGAGAATGGGCCGATAGACTTCCCATTAGCAATTAGGCAAGCAGCCTTTGTCAGAATGGGATATAGCTTAGACGTGACGAAATTCTCTTACATGAAGAGCGGACTGATCGGCCAATGGCGATATCTAGCTCATGTCTTCATGGTATGTTTTGCAGCAAAGAAGGCCGGTTTGATTATATTGTATCAAAGATCCAGTCGGGGATGATTGCGTTAGTCTACTATCAAATATTCATCTATTCGGAAATGTTCTTTTCTGAGTTTGTTCATCAAATAACAGCTCCAGAAAGAGAAAGATTTTTGTTATATCCACGCTTCGTGATGATGCTGATCAGACACTTCTTGCCAAATCTGCCACAACTCAATGAAATTCAGAGTGTTGCGGTCATACACAAAAGAATATTTGCTGATTACTCCTCTCATCGAGGAAGATTAGCTATTCCAGTGGAGGGACCATTGTTTGGTGCTGTAATTGATCCTAATTTTGTAGTCCCTGAAGATGCTAACTGGGCAGGGGATGTGCAGGTTCCGCAGCAACAGCAACAGCAACCACAGCAACAGCGACCGCAACAATCAAGGCCTCAACAACAAAGAAGGAGGCAACGCCCATCCGCGAGACAAATTCAGGCTGATAGACCTTCTACTAGCCAAGCTCAAGAGCCGGAAGAGGCTGGTCCTTCAAGTGCACCATCTGTATCTGATCTGACGTTACAAACGTTGGAAGAGATTTGGGCAGCCGGTCCGAATGCTAATGAGGAAATAACTGCTGAACTCGTTGGAGATCTATTGGAGCCACCGGAAGGAGAAATTGACGTTTTTAGGCAAATCGATGAGTATCAACCTGAGCCAGCAGGTGACACCGAGTCAACTTCAGATTCCGAATCAGAATAGATGGAAGAAATTGAGGTTGAGAAACAAACCGAAGATCCTGATATTCACATACGAACTTATGGATCAAGGATAGTGGTGATAAATGAAGAAGCTACAAGGAGAAGAGCTTCAAGAGAGTCAGAAGACTCAGATTTTGAGGAAGAAGAAGTCGTTCCGTTGGTGACCAGACAGAGGGCCAAACGTCATAGATTCATGCAGGGAGCTTCCTCGACCTCTGCTTCTGAGCCAGAAATTCCTCAACCTCCTCCCGTTCAAACAACCATTCCGCCACCACCACCACCTGTTCAACCATCCATCCCCTCGCCAATCATTCCAACTCCCATACAATCCATTCCATCCACATCATCAACCTTCACAGACAATCGAAGGTTTTTTGAGCTTTGAAGCAAGGTTGAATTCCAACAAATCCAACTCTTTCAGTTAACAAAGGCTCTCGGTGAAGTATAGCAGCATAATGCCAAAGTCGACATAGAGAACGCTGAGTTAAAGAAAGTTGTGGGTAAGATCGAGGAAGAAAATTTGGAGCTTAAAACGTTTGTTGTCGATCAGGCTGCCGAGATTCGATCAATGCGATCCCTTATTGAGCAATTATTGAAAAATCTAAAAGCTCAGGGGGAGACGAGTTGTCGGGATCAGGAGGAGCAGCCAAGGGGTGGAGATGATGAAGGCGATGATCCCAATGCACAGAAAGAGAATGAGCCAGTAGATTTTTCTGCTGCTCAGCATGCTGAGGTTCAGGGGGAGCCGAGTCGGTCAGGAGCTGCAGAAGGTGAGGCTAGTTCCTCAAAGATTACAGAGAGTGAAATGCACGAAATGATTGACGCATTAATGGATATCGATGAAGACCCTCTAGACTTTGGTTTTGATTTCGAGGATGAAATGGAAGATCTTGAAGAAGGAGAGTTCGTGCCTGAAGATATAACTGGCTGGATACCTGATGATGAAGTTTATGTTGATGAGGATGATGAGGCAAATAAGATCATTATTCAACAAAACCCTATCACAGATACATATGTAACAGAAGGAAATAGTGTGATTGACATAGAAGTAGTCAAAGCTGCTTTAAATGTTGAATCATCAATTGAAGAGCCTGCCAGAGAGCTTACAAACAAAGAAAAAAGGAAGCTGCGGTTCAGGGCAGAGAAAAAGGAGTTGGAGCTGAAGAAAAAGATGCGTGTGCCAGGTGCTGGAGAGCTTTCGGGAAATATTTTAAGCTGGTTCTTTGATCGAGAACTGCAGCTATTCATTATCAAACGAAAGGATGGCCTCCAGTATCTCAGAAGAAGACTGAAACCGTTCAACGCCTTACCAAAAGTTGAAATAAAAGCGTTAGCATGGAAGGAGCTCATTAATATCGGCGACGACCCTTATGCTGAAGTCATAGCTAAGATCATCATAAAAGAAGGGAGGTCGAGAAAATTTGAGAGGCTCAATCGAAGGGTTGGTAAACGAGTGATGGACAATACTCGAATTGACCCTCTAACTGGGAGACCGTGGATGAAAATTCAATATAAACCAGTTAGATGTCTGAAGAAAGTTCCACTCAAGCCAATGCCACAGAATGTTTTGAAGAATCTAAATTGGTGGTATGTGGAATGTGAAACAGGTGAGGCGGTAATGGAGGACTTTGAAGAAAAAGTAATTCTTAGAGTATATGATCCGCTGCACCTAGTTGATCTATCCAAAGGTGAAATGCAAGTGCTCTACAATCATAAAATCTCAAGTGATGCACATATGGAATATGAGGCTAGAAAGTATCAGAATGTAATTAAAGTATGTGTTGAGAAAGGTTTGTATGCTGGCAGCAGTTTAAATAAACAAAGTACTTAAACAAAATGTAATTAGTTAGAAGCTATCGTCAAGGGGGAGTCTGTTCGTACACCCTATGTGATGATAGCAGTCTAAGTGTATTAGCATTTTGGTTCAAGTGATATTGCAAAGTATTGAGTATTAACGAGTGTCTGATGTATGTGTGTATATATGTTTGATAGTTATTGATTGTATGTTTGAACTTGATGTAATATATTACAAGAAGTTCAAACATAAAGTTCAAAGATAAGTTCAAACATAAGTTAAAACATAAGTTTAATATGTGAAATTCGAATTTAGAATAAATTCGAATTCATCAATAAATGACATTTGAATCTATGGTAAATTTGAATGTACTCTATAAGGAAGATTCGAGAGTGTCAAGGGGACAAACTCGAATGGGCCTTGGGCCAGATCGAGTTTGGCCCATGACAAACTCGAATGAGGCTCTATAATTAGGGATTAACTCGAACCATTAGGAGACTTTTGCAGAATTCCTGTGAGATTAAGCAAAAGGGCGATCTCGAGTTTATCAGCTGATAGTGAGTGATTTCGGAGAGAATCATTGCGTAGGTTCGTTCGTGGTCGATCGTACAACGTTGTGGTAATCTCCGTGTTCTGTGTGAGTGTTAGATCCGTCAAGCCGTTAACGAGGATTCCGCACTCGTTGACGGTGTCGCGTCTAGATAGATCTGTGTGAGTCAAGACCTTACAAATGATGATTTCTCATCATCATTATCATTTTTTTTAAATATATATATATATGAAATGAAATTTATCAAAACACAAAAATCCATCAAAACACTTTCTAATTCATATTTATCATACATAATTCCAACTTAATTTCATTAAATTCAAATCTTATATTAAGAATCGTCAATTACAATAATTAAATTCCGAGGATGTTATAGCATGGGCTCCACCACGCTTGAACATCATCCTCGAAGTTACGTAGCTTCAAAAACTTGCGGGTACTACTTCATCATATCTAACTTTGACTCCCATGTATGGTTTGCCCCTTTATGATGCTTCTAACGTACCAGCACCATCTCTATCTCTTTGTTCCTCAGCTTTTTGATTTTATATCCGAAACGCATTCCGGATTTTACATATATCGAAGTCTTTCATCAATTTGTAGTTCAGTGTGATCAGCTCAGTACTCATTTCCCATCGTGAAGGACTTCCTTAAGTTTTCCACATGAAACACCGGGTGTATGCCCGACATCTCCTTAGGCAGTTCCAAATGGTATGATTGGTTCCCCACTATTCTGTTATCTTAAAATGTACAACAAATCTTGGAGCCAGTTTGCCTCTTTTCACAAAACGAGTAACACCACTCATAGGTGATACTTTTAGATATACCCAATCATCCACTTCAAAATTGATTGGTTTGTGCCTCCTATTATGATAGCTTTTCTGTCGATCCTGGGCCGCTTTCATGTTTTGTCTCACTGACTGTGTCTTATCATTCGTTTCCTGTAATAACGTAGGCCCAGCAATCGGAGTCTCTCTTGTTTCCCTCCAACACGTAGGAGTCCTACATCTTCTTCCGTACTATGCCTCAAATGGCACTTTCTTAATTGTCACATGGAAACTGTTGTTGTAAGAGAATTCTATCAACGGCAAATGGTCATCCCAATTATCACGAAGATACAAAATACACAAACGCATCATATCTTCCAAAGTCAGGATGGTCCTTTCACTTTGACCATCAGTTTGCGGACACTATGATGTACTCATTGCAGTTCTCGTGCCTAAACCTTCTTGTAAGGCAGACCAAAAGTTGGATGTGAAACGACTATCCTAGTCCGATACAATAGACTTTGGGACTCCATGTCTAGAAATAATCTCACTCATATAGATCTGAGCCAACCTTTCATAAGAATAGTTTTCCCTGATAGGAATGAAGTGAGCAGACTTAGTCAATCTATCCACAATTACCCATACCGCATTGTTTTTGACACCTAGTCTTCGGCAACTTTGTGATAAAATCCATTGTAATGTGCTCCCACTTCCATTCAGAAATGGGAAGCGGTTGCAAACTGCCATACGGCTGTTGATGTTTGGCTTTCATTAGCCGGCAAGTTCTACATCTTTCAACATACTAGATTATATCTTTTTTCAATCCGGGCCACCAGAAGTCTGCTTTAAATACGTTGTACATGTTTGTGCTCCCGGGATGTACAAAAAACTTTGATTGATGCGCTTCCTCAATGATTACTCTTCTCATGCCCTCAAACTTTGACACCCAGATCCTTCCATATACACCTTTCAGACAAAATTCACTTGTCTCCGTAATCTTAGTCTGTACCCTTATATAATCGGCATAAATGTTTTCCTCTTTTAAAGCTTCCACTTGAGCGGCTTTTACATCATCGATGATCATGGAAGTTAACATCGTAGAAGTCATCATGTAGCAGCAGTCCTTGGAATATGCTTTACGACTTAAAGAATCAGCTACAAGTTAGCCTTGTGTTAGTGCATCCTGTGTGACGATAGAAGTCTAAGTATAGATGATAGTTTGTAATAGTCAATTTGTTCGTAATTGCATATTAACACGTGTTTGATATATGTTTGTTATATGTTTGATATTGATTGTATATAAATTTGAACATGGTTGTAGTTGATGTTTTACAATAAGTTCAAACATAAGTTCAAAGATAAGTTCAAACATAAGTTCAAAGGTAAGTTCAAACATAAGTTCTAGAACAAGTTCAAAGACAAGTTCTAGAATAAGTTCAAAGGCCATGGTTCGAACTTATGGTGGACAAGTTCGTGGGCTTGGGCCATCTCGAACTTGTCCAAGGCAAGTTCGAATATGATGGTTATAATTAAGTGTTAATCTATTTTAATTAACAACTTTCATAGAGACTTAAGCAGGGAGGCGATTACGAACATACAGAGGTTTTTGTGTGTGTTCTTGGAGAGAATCACGTGTCGGGGCGTTCTAGTGTGCGTCTATCATCGTGTGTGTCTCTGTGTTTCGTGTGGGTGGTCATTCCATCAAACTGCTAATGAGGATCCCACACTCGTTGGACGGCTTCGCGTCAAGATGGGATCCGTAGGTAGGTGACCTTAGAAGTGGTATCAGTGACAAGTTGTTCTTAGTGTTCTTCGTGTTCATAATCGAGATTTTTGGTTTCTTGGTGTTTTGGACGGGAAAATCACATCTTCTATTGGTTTTTCGAGTTATACAAGCAAGATAATGGAGAAATGTTCATATTTGTTCATCATTTTAGTCGAAATCGTAGTTTTTAATCCTAAAAAACTTTGGTTTAAACTGTAAAGTTGAAAAATCAAACTATCGCCGTTTTTCAAACTTGCGGCACTCGAACATAGGGGGTATTAGGGTTTGTTCGAATTTGACTGAAATTTCGAACATGTCAGAAAATACGCTCCTCACGAACTTATTTTAGTGTTTCATTCGAATTTGGCTGAGATTCGAATTTTCTAGCATTCGAATTTGCCAGACTTCGAACTTCTCAGAAATCTCGAACTGGTCAGAATTTCGAATTTGTGGATTTCGAACATACTAAATTTCGAATTTAATTTCAAACGAATTTATTATTAATCTAATTCGACCTTACTTAAGTTCGAAAGGGTTTATTCTAAATTAATTTTAAATTAAATTACCTATGTTCGAATTCAAAAAATTTGGAAAGGATGACCAATTTGCAAAAATTTATCGAAATGGACCACGAGGTTGGCAAGGCAAATTCTCCGCCATAACTGATGAGATTTGTAAGGTCTTGACACTACGGATCTAACTCGACGCGACACCGTCTAACGAGTGTGGAATCCTTGTTAGTGGCTTGACGGTAAGATCACACTCACGGGAACACGGAGACTACCACGGTGTTATACGAACGACTACGAACGCACCTACACGATGATTCTCTTCGAACAACACTCTCTGATTACTAGTAAACTCGAGATCGCCTTTGCTTAATGACGCACTGAAATTCTGCAAAGTCTAATAATTATTCGAGTTAATCCTTAATTATACTGACTGATTCGAGTTTGTCTAGGAGAAATTCGAATCAGGCTCAAGGCCCATTCAAATTTGTCCTCATGACAAGTTCGAATTTACCTTCATGATAAATTCGAATTTACTCTAAATTCGAATTTCACATGTCAAACTTCTATTTGAACCTATGTTTTAACTTATGTCTGAATATATCTTTGAACTTAATGTTTGAACTTCTTGTAATACATTACACTAAGTTCAAACATACAATCAATCAGTATCAATGACACATAAACACATATGTCAAACACTATTCAATATTCAATACCAAGTTACTTGAGTTACACAAAATGCTAACAAAACTTAGACTGCTATCGTCACACAGAGTGTACTAACAGACTCCCCGTTGACGATAGCTTCTAACTATTTACATTTTAACTAAGTACTTGGTTCATACAGACTACTACCTGCATATAGACCTACATCTATACATACTCTTACTATCTTCTGGAACTTCCCGGCTTCAGATCGCCATCCTTCGTGAAAGAAGATATGCTGATCATGTAGCTTTTTCAGGTCGTCCTTAGATAAGTTTATTAAGTGCAGTGGATCATACACTCTCAAAATGACTTTGTCCTATGCATCTTCCAAAACAGCTTCACCAGATTCATTATCTACATACCACCATTTCATGTTGCTTAAAACATTCTGTGGCATCGATTTCATTGGCACCTTCTTCAAGCATCTCACAGGTTTGTATACCATTCTGGCCCATGGCCTACCTGTATGCGGATCTATTCTTGAATCGTCCCCGACTCTCTTCCCGGTTCTAGGCTTGAGCCTTTCAAACTTTCCAGATCTACCCTTTCTTCTGATTATCTTTGCGATCACTTCAGCATAAGGGTCATCTCCAATGTTGATCAACTCTTTCCAAGCTAACTCCTTCACTTCAACCTTGGGCAGTGTATTGAATACTTTCAGTGTTCGCCTCAAGTACTGAAGTCCATCTCTCCTTTTTAATATAAATAGTTGCAATTCTCGGTCTAAAAACCAGCTGATAATTCCTCCTGAGAGATTTTCTGCCCCCGAAATTCTCATTCTTTTCTTCATCTTAGGCTCTGTTTTCTTCTCTTCTTTCCTGAACCACAAATTCTTCAATTCATCCCTCGATGGCTCTTTCTCGGCTTCTTCAAGTTCAGAATCTTCGAACGAGGCTATCTTGATTTCATCAATATCAATCACATTGTGATTGTCTCTTATCACTTCGTCATGTGATCTCCAATCAATTATTTCCTCCGGTACGTATTCCCCTTCCTCTAATTCCTCCATCTCTTCTACAAAATCAAACTCCATTACTTCTTCCTCGATATCTTTCAGCGCGTCTATCATTTCGATCTCGAAAGCCCTTGAGGAACCAGCTTGACCTCCTTCACCTTCAACACTAGTCTGACTTGGCTCCCCCTGAAGTTCAACATGTTGAGCAGCTGAATAATCTACTGGCTCACTCTCTTTAGGTGCATCGGGATCATTGCCTTCTTCATCATCTCTCCTCAATACCTCAGCATCCCTGCAACTATTCTCCCCCTGAGCCTTTAGGTTTTTCATTAATTGCTCAATCAGGGATCGCATAATGCGGATCTCGGCAGCCTGGTCGGCGACGAACGTCTTCAGCTCAAGATTTTCCTTATCTATATTCGCATTGTGTGCTTGAAGTTCACCGACGAATTTCGTAAGCTGGAATATTTGGACTTGTTGGAAATCAACCTTGCTTCTGAGCTCAGAAAACCGTTGATTGTCAATGAAGGTAGATGAAGTTGATGGTATGGATGTGATAGGTGACGGGGTGATTGGTGGTGGTATTGATGATTGAACAGGTGGTGGTGGTGGTGGTGGAATGGCTGTTTGAGGTGATGGCTGAGCGGTTGGAATTTCTGGCTCAGAAGTAGAGGCCGATGAAGCTCCCTGCATAAAACGATGCCTTTTGACTCTATGCCTAGGCACCAAAGGAGTAGTATCCTCAATTTCGAAATCAGAATCATCCTCATCCGAATCCCTAAACACTCTTCTTTTCTCTGCTTCTTTATTTATCACCATTATTCGGGATCCATATGTACTTATTTGGATAGACGGGTCTTCTGTTTCTTTCTCAACCTCAATCTCTTCTACTTCTTCTGATTCAGATTCAGATGTTCACTCGGCTTGACCTTCTTCCTCTGGCACATAATCCTCTATCTGGCGAAAAATATCATCTTCACCAGCTGGTGGTTCCAGAATATCTCCAACGAGCGTAGAAGTAATCTCTTCATTTGTAAGCGGCCCTTGTGCCCATATTTCATCCAATGTCTCCACCCGTGGATCAGCTACGGGGGCTACAACTGAAGGACCCGCTTCTTCTGGCTCTTGCACTCTGCTCGTTGAAGGCCTAGTAGCCTGAGTCTGTCTAACTGAAGGTCTCTGCCTCCTCCTTTGTTGTTGTTGAGGCCTCTGCTGTTGCTGTTGCTATTGCGGCTGTTGCTGAACTTGAACTTCCCCAGCCCAGTTGGCACCTTCAGGGGCTTCAAAATCCGGATTCACCACAGCACCAAAAAGTGGTGCCTCCACTGGTCTAGCCAATGCACCCCTGTGGGCTTGACACTCAGCAAAAATCCTTTTGTCGATTACAGCTACACTATGAATCTCTAGCAATTGCGGCAGATTTGGCAAGAAATGTCGGATCAGCATCATTACGAACCTAGGGTACATCAAAAATCTTTCTCTTGTTGGAGCTGTTATCTTGTGAACAAACTCCGCAAAGAACATTTCAGAGTAACTGAACCTCTGGTTGCAGACCAACGCAATCATTGCCGATTGAATCTTCGACACAATATAATCAAAAGTCGTTTTCTTCGGAGCGAAGCACACCATGCAGACATGTGCCAAATATCTCCATTGTCCAATCAGCCCGCTCTTCATATATGATGCCTTTGCCACATCAAGGCTATAGCCCATTCTTATGAACGCAGCTTGCCTAACTTCCATTGGAAAGTCTATCGGCAGCTTCTTGCTCGGCAGAACCCAGCTGCAAAACCTGGCGTAATACATCTGCTGAAAACACGAGAGGTTGTCCAGCGATCCTGGTCCTTAATATTGTCGGAGTGACAGTACAATGGACCTGCAGATGGTCCCAAAATTACTGAACATACGGCAGCACTATCTGGACGTTATGCGAAAGGGCATAAGAAACCCTTGAGGCGGCCAAAAAATCCACAATCTGGCGGAATGCCTGAGCTTCAGGCAGCTCACGGTCTGGAGAAATGACAATATTGTGCTTTTGGACAAACACTCTATCCGCCAAATCTGCACAATAAATTATACATTATATTAGAATGATCAAAATAAACACCAAAATAAACATAAATTTGTTTAAATTCAAATTTGTTTTATTTTGAACTTACATAAGTTCAAAATCCAACACATACGAATTTCTACAAGTTTGATTTAAAATTTAGTCAAATATTTCGATTTTAATCGTAAATTCGAATGACATATTCGAAACAACCCTCATTTGAGTTTATTGGTTTCTTCGAGTTTAGTGACAAACTCAAAGCCATGAACAAACTCGAAATGTCGATATGTTAAAAACAAAACTCCAAGATTTAAACCATTTTAGACTTAGAAAATTACATCCATTAGTCCTAATAGGTTCTAATCGAAAATATTTGTCACTTATTTGATGTTTCACCGGTTCAAATTTTGTTATTTTGAATTACAAAGTTGACACCATTAAAACCTCAAAATCGATCGATTTTGGCACAAATTGAATCTAAAACATCCTAAATCTTGTATAATAATGTTGATTATACCTAGATTTGGAAGTAGTCTCGAACACAAACAGACAAAAACTCAACAAATAGTCAAAAACTCGAAGTCGGCAAAGTCGAAGCAGTAAACTCGAAATCTCTCAATATAAACTCGAAGCACTAAATTCGAAGGTAGGTGAACAATGAATGTTCACTGTTGACCCATTTATACTAACCACTTTCGAGTTTGCTTCCAACTTCGATTTTACTGCCAAATTCGAAGTCATTGCCAAATTCGAATATACATTCGATTTTGGCTTAAACTCGAATTTAACTTGAAAATTTTGAAAATCTTTGAATTAAATTCAACTTTTCCTGCTTTTTCGTGTAACGGAACAAACTAAGCAAAATTATTTACCCTAAGCACAAGATTTTCATGCAGTGTTTATTTTATTCAACTAAGAATGCATCCTTAGTAACCTTGACCTTTTTCCTAAATAAAATTAAAAATAAAATTGAAGTAAAAATAAAATAAATTAATAAAATAAAGCAAAATTAAAATTTTGAACAAATAAATTAAACTTAGACTAATCTACATTAATTTTAAAATTTACAACCTATACTTAACACTAACAGAATATTTTTGGTGAGTACAGTCCAAGAAAGATTCAATCAGATAGCGGTATCAAATACACACTTTCAGTATTCAAACTTCTACACTTAGGAATTTTTTATTCCTTTTTATTGTTTGTCGTGACACACATTTCTAGCCGATTGTTGGTATTA
Organism: Centrapalus pauciflorus; assembly: GCA_020465985.1. NCBI lineage: Eukaryota > Viridiplantae > Streptophyta > Magnoliopsida > Asterales > Asteraceae > Centrapalus > Centrapalus pauciflorus. Next base: position 22,471 of record JAANYP010005589.1, read on the forward strand.
TTTTCCCTTTAAACATGTTACACTTCGGAATATCCCTTGGCCCTTTTATTTTTCAAGATATTACCCTACGCGACTCACACTTAGACATATTTTTATGATCAAGGCATACACACAATGATTATAACTTTTTGGTATTGCAAACTTTCTTTAAAAGGCAAACATCGGACACAGGTCTGTATTTATATACAACAAAGTGTCTTAGTTTGTCTTAAGGTTTATTTTTAAAGCTAGCAAGACAGCGGTGACAGGTCTGTACCCACGTACAACAAAGCGACTTATCTTGCTAACTCGAGTCAAACCAGAGGCAACAGGTCTGTACTTATGTACGTACAACAGAGTTACTTGTTTTGACTCTTAACTCAGTATGATTAATCTATTCTTTCCATTTCCTTAATATGTATCTGATGTTGATATACATCCCTAGAAAGTTTGCATACCTCATTTAGAATCAATGTCTGTATGTCTCTAACATAAAAATTAAGACCAATTGGTCATACATTTAAGTTAGTGACAAGTCTGACTTTTTCTTGAATATTTTATTAGCCTCGAGACTCCCAATATGTATTATGCCTACGAACATATCAAACTAGATAATGTACAAAACTTAGAATTTTAGGTGCATTATGTGTGAAAGCTTAACACTTAGAGATTGTAAAGACTGTGCTAATTTTAGTCACTTTGAACCTATGCATCTAAGAATTATCTCATTTTATGATATTCTCCTTTTTTTTGAACCTTTTAATGGTTTTCTCTCTCTTTTTTTTCATAAGTAAGAGTTAAGAAAATAAAATAACATACGAACTTACTATAAAATGAAAATATCCTAAGCTACTAAACTTACTATAAGAAGAAATATAATTTACTGTTATAGAAGGAAATAAACTCTACTAAGGTCAACTTACTCTGGATTACGCATTTCGTTTAGTTGAATTAAATACTCAAAACGCGACTTATCAAAAGCTTTGGTAAATAAATCAGCATTATTATCATCCGTTGCCACTTTTACCAGCTTAATTAAATTCTTTTCATCACAATCACGTATAAAGTGGTGTCTTATGTCTATGTGCTTGGTTTTATGGTGTTTAACTGGATTATCCGTAATCTCCCAATTGTTGTTGTATCCACAAAACCTGTGAACAGCAACTACCGGCAGCAACATATTCGGCCGCGCACGTTGACACGACTACCGAAGTCTGTTTCTTGCATTGCCAGGAAACGAGCCTCCCTCCTAGGAACTGACAACCTCCAGTTGTTGACTTGCGAGTCAAGCTACATCCTCCGTAATCTGAATCAGTGAATGCCTACAATTCCAGATCGCTCTCCGCATGATACCAAAGTCCCAGCTTCGGTTTCGACTTGAGGTATCGTAGAATCCGCTTCACAGCTTTCATGTGCATCTCTTTTGGATTAGCTTGAAACCTAGCACACATAGATACAGCAAACACTATATCAGGTCTTGAAGTAGTTAAATACATGAGTGACCTAATCATGGCCCGATGTAACGTCGGATCCACATCGGTATCACCGTCTGTACCCGGTCCGAGATTATGATTCACTTGAATCGGGGTGCTGAAGTGAGCTATCAGCTTTGTTCCTTCCATCCCGAAGCGCTCTAATATGTCATAGACATGCTTCGTCTGATGTATAAACATGCCCTCCTTCCTCTGTTCGACTTGCAAACCCAGAAAGAAGTTTAACTCACCCATCGCACTCATGTCAAACTTTGACTTAATCACCTTCTCAAAATTTGTGAACATCTGCTCGTCTGATGATCCAAAGATGATATCATCGACATACACTTGTACCAAGATGAAATGTTCACCTTTTCGCTTAACGAACAGCGTACTATCTATTCTCCCTCTTTCAAACCCGTTGTCTAAAAGATGGTTGGATAGAGTCTCGTACCATGCCCTCGGTGCTTGATGTAATCCATATAAAGCCTTATCTAACCGTTATACTCTGTCTGGATATTTCGGATCGGTAAACCCGGGCGGCTGTTCCACATACACCAGTTCCTTCACTTTCCCATAGAGGAAAGCACTCTTAACATCTAGCTGATAGACTTTAAAACCCTTCAAGGAAGCAAAAGCTAGAAACAAACGAATTGCTTCCAACCTTGCCACTGGCGCGAACACTTCATTGTAATCGATTCCTTCCTCTTGGTTGAAACCCTTTACCACCAGTCTTGCTTTGTTGCGAGTGACTATGCCCCGATCATTTCTTTTAAACTTAAAAACCCATTTGGTTCCTATTGCTATTTCTCCTCGAGGTAACAGAACTAACTCCCACACTTCTAGTTTCCTAAACTGTGATAGTTCTTCCTGCATCGCTTCAACCCAAGAGTTGCCTTTTAGTGCCATTTGCACATTTTTCGGCTCTACTTGCGAGATGAAACATGAGTAGAGGCAAGTATGAAAGGCCTCGGAGTCATTGATCATCGACAACAACACTGTGTTGTTATTCAAACTACTCCTAGTCCTCACACCATCACTAGGATTTCCTATGATACTCTCAATAGGATGATTTTTATTAATCCAAGATGTCTCTATCTCGTCAACCCTAAGATTATCTCCCAAATTTGATCCTATCTCTCCTAAAGGGGGTACGACTTCAGACTCCACATTTTCTTCCTCATGGACACTGTCTTCAGAGTTAGAATTTGTTATCTGATTTTCGTCTGTAGGCACTTCAGAATCATTTTGTTCTGGAGATCTATTTTCAGTTGATGTAGGCTCGGATGTTGATGGAACGGTGGTCCTCGGAAAACTTTGACCCTCGTCATTCAAGTTTAACGACGACAAGTCCTGTTCGATTGTACCTGCATTTCCATCCAAAGGAATGTTAAATGACTCAAACAATTTGTCATAATCAAATATCCATTCCGGACCTGTTTGGGGTTCATGTGTATAACTTGTGACTTTAATGTTATACATAATCTCTACTGTACCATTTGATTTATTAAAAACCCTTTTATTTGGTGAATTAGGCACATAACCTAGGAAATAACCTTCGACAGCCTTTTCACCAAATTTTGGTTGATTTTCATTTTCATTAAAGTACATGGTACCCCAAAAGGTTCGAAGCCAGTTAAAGTTGGTGGTCGTTTATTCAAAACTTCATAACAGGTTTTGTTCAATGATTTGACAGTAAGGACCCGGTTTAAAACATGGCATGCGGTATTCACTGCCTCCCCCCCAAAACATGGTAGGAAGCTTTGAATCCGAAAGCATGGTCCTTGCTACCTCAATCAATGTCCTGTTTTTCCGTTCGGCCACCCCATTTTGTTGTGGCTCATAAGGTGCACTAAATTGATGCACTATGCCCTTTGATAGGCAATATACACCAATAACAGTGTTTTTAAATTCTGTTCCGTTATCACTTCTAGTTCGTTTAACCCTCGTTCTGTAAGAATTTTCCACTTGGTCTAAGAACCCGATGAGCTTGGCAGCCGTCTCGTCCTTTGTACCTAAAAAGGAAACCCAAGAAAAATGTGAGTAATCGTCAGTAATAACTAAACAGTGCCAACTACCACCAATACTCCTTTTGTTGATTGGTCCGAAGAGGTCCATATGCAACAAATCGAATGTGGCAGCGATCGAGTTCTGAGTCTTGGACTTGGGTGCTTTCTTGTGTTCTTTTCCCTTCTTGCACGGCAGACACTTGTCCTCGAACTGAAAACTCTTAATGGGAACACCTTGCACCAATCCATTTTTCGTAATGCAGTTCATTTTCCTTAGGTGCAAGTGTGTCATGCGTCTATGCCATAAAACTGACTCAGTCTCCGAAGCTTTAGATAGCAGACAAATTGGTCCCATTGAAGATTCCGGCTTGTTCATGTCGAGCATGTACATGTCATTCTTCCTTGGAGCCATCATCAGTATCCACTCTTCAGGTACTTCGAAACCCGGTTTCAGCACTAACGCCTCAGTATCAGTGAACAATACTGAGTTCTTCTTATCACAGATTTGAGATACACTAATGAGATTGTGAACCGGTTTATCAACGTGATAAACTTGATCCAATTTGATAGTCCCATTAGTGACCACTCCTGTACCAGTGATATTCCCTCCTTTATTGCCAGCGAATGATACAAAGCCCAGATTCCCTCCCTTGAAGTCTGCGAGTAGAGTTCTTTCCCCTGTCATGTGCCTGGAGCAACCACTGTCGACGAACCATTTGTTGTTTGGACCTGTAGTTATCTCTTGCACATGAAACAAAATAGGTTAGTTAGCACGGGGAACCCAAGCCATAACTAACTTGGTAATACCATTCTCGTCCACATACATAAACTCTTTCAAATACCCATCCCTTCGTTCAGGTGACTTGGGTTTTTGAATTGGAGTCTGTTGTGGTGCAAAGTGATTTAAGTTCACTCTCGGCCTTTGATTAGGCATTTGCTGTGGAGCTCTTGAATAATTTCGATTATAATGCATTTCTGACTGATATCCCTGAGCTCTACCTGGTGTTTGATGTCTTACAGGGGTTTGTGTCCTAACCGGAGTGTAAGCTCTGCTAGGTGTGGTACTCCTATAATTCTATTGCGGTCCTGACCTAGATTGATTGATGACTCTATTTAGTGAATTAGTCCTAATCAGCTCTTTGGGTCGACCTAACATAGGTGTTTGTTTCACAGCAGTTTTTGGTGCAGCTTGCACAGTTTTCTCGGTATGTTGAGAACTACTAGTGCTCGCTACACTTGGTGAAGGCTTATGTTGTTCCGGCTTTCCAGGTTTAGGTGCAGTATCTACTTTTCTATGTGGACAGCTAGACGCAACATGCCCCCTTTCGTGACATCTAAAGCAAGACATTTTGTCAATTGACTTTTTATGAGTGCTCTTTGACTTAGGTTTCTCACTAGTGTCTGGTTCTTTTGTTTCAACTATAGCGACTGGTTCGTCCTCCTGATCAATAAAGTCAATTTTGTGTTGTCCTACACATTTATCACTAGAGGGTGACACACATTAAATTTCTTAATCTTGATGTTATTAGTAGTCACCTTAGTTTCATTTTCCTTAGCAATTTCAGACACTGGTTCCGGTATTTCCTCTGATTCGACTGATTTAGCAGTTTTCTCCTGAGGTTGTGGTACATAGTTATCGTTGAAAGGTGGATGACTCTCATGATACCCTAGACCTACAGGCTTCTTACACTGACGCTGTGCATCTAAGATTTTCCCTAGGTTAAGTGCTGAGTTCCTAAACTTTTCAAATTTACTATTTACCTCAGCTACCTTTACCTTAGATTCTGTTAGCTCTACTTCTTTGCTTTTAAGCTCTTTAGTCAATGCCTCAACATGTTCGTACATCTATTCTAATCTAACACATTGTTCAATAAGCTTGTCTTTTAGAACTACGACATCTTGTGCATCGGCCTTAAGCTTATCCCTAAGATCTTGCATTATATCTACTTGGCTAGCGTTGTCTGATTTTAGTGATTCATTCTGAGCAGATATATTTTGACGTGATTCAAGTACTAAATTTAACCTATCGTTAGACGTAGCACACAAAACACATAAATCATGGAAAAGAGAAAAGTTCAGAGTTACCTTGGCATGATCTGATTCCACGTTGGCCATTTGTGCGGCGAACTCCAGAATTGTCTGATCAGCTGACTTTTCTACCCACATCGGACTGCTTTCATTCTGATTGCTGTCCCCAGTTATTTCCTCTGCTCCATCACTTCCAGTCTTGGTCACTTCAGCCATAAAGGCTCTAGCGTTCGACTCTTGATGTGTACTCCAGTCATAAGTTCCATCTAGCTGTCTGTCTGATGTAACATTGGATAACAGACCAGATATATTCGCCTGACTGGTTGAACTACTCGGTAGATATCGCCCTTGCGATTGATTCTGATACTGGCCCTGGTAGTTCTCTACTTTCAGTCTCTAACACTCTCTAGCGAAGTGTCCTAACCCCTGACAGTTGTAACACTTAACTTTGGACTTATCAAATCCAATCTTATTGTTACTAACGTTGAGGTTTCTACCCGTCCTTTTGATGAACCTTCTAACTGTTTGAGTTACCATGGCCAGTTGCCATTGCAGATCCATCTCTTCCAGATCATCAGGATCTACCAGATCGTAATCCTCATCCCAAAGCGCAGGATCGTTGATTTTGCCATGAACGCAATTGCCGTAAGCGGCCACAAATGAAGCCAACAGATTCAAATGGTCTTCTGCTGAATTTGCACTCATAGGCATCTTAGAATACCCTTGAGATGTAGGAGCCGGAATAGTCTGATGCAGCTTTTCTTCTGGTCTGGCAAGCCCTAAGAAAGCCCTACTTACTGAGTCTTCTGATTCAGCCGGTGTCGATGTCTCTCCCGAGAAGAATGCTGTAGCGGTCTTCAATTCAGTTGCCACTGAAGGTTTTGATTTCCCAAAGTACATAGCACGATCTTGAACTTGGTCATAATCCGTTTCCTTCTTCAGCAACTCAAAGTGATATGCCCTCAGTGTTCCGATAACACTGTCTAGAGTAAGAGTACAGAATTTATCTTCATCATGCTTTATCAGTGCCACATACATTTCCCATTTGGCAGGCAAATCATCTAGAATCTTGTTAATTTTCTCTGTTTCACTATACTCCACGTCGTGGCTGTCTAACTCAGTTAGCAAATGATGGAATCGTGTAATAGTCTCATCAAGCTTTTCGTTCTTCAAGGCTTTGAAGATCACGAACTGCTGCTTGAGCATTTCCATTCGATTCTTTCTGACCCTCGGGTTACCTTCACACTATTTCTCTAACGCATCCCACAGCTCTTTTGCTGTCTTCTGATTACGGAAAGTGTGTAAGATCTCCTGAGGTAACGCCATTCTAATGATAGCGACTGCACGGTTCTTGGCTTCATACAGCTTTTTATCGTCATCCTTCATATTTGAATAAGGAACAACCTTTTGTCGTCCTTCCACCTCAGCTGTAGGTGGAATATATCCCTCATCGATACAAAGCCACATTCGCATATCATTAAACCTCATGAAGTCGGCAAACCTATCCTTCCACCAATAATAGTCCTCTAGTTTCATCAACTTCGGTGGAGAATTCGCTTTTCCAACCTCGTGATCCATCTCAATGAATCTCTGTAGAGTTGTCATTGTTTCAAATATTTTGAAATCAAACTTAAGTAATTTAGTTCAAAATTAATTTGAATTCTTTCGAATTTGGATAAATTCGAATGTAATTAATTTTAAATTGGTTTGGAACTAAATTCGAACTTAAGTTTGAAGTCCAACTATATTCGAAATCTCAAACAAACTCGAAGGTCACTAAAGTCGAAATCCTTAAATTCGAAATCCACAAATTCGAATAAATATTAAATTCGAATTTCCTAAATTGATTTTAGTGTAAAATCGAAACTCCCAGCAAATTCGAAATGGCCAAATTCGAATCAAACTTTAAGGAAACTCGAAAGGAGCGTATTTTCAGTCAAACTCGAAAATAAGCAAACCCCTTAACAAAGTCGAGCGCCGCAAATACGAAAAACGGCTAATACTTCAAGTTTTTCAAGTTTTGCAGATTAAACCAATATTTTTACGAGTAAAAATACTGATTTCGATCAAAAACTTGAACTACAACAAAGTATTTTCCGAGATCTAACTTGATAAGCTCGAAAAACCTCCAAAATCGTGATATTATCCGTCCAAAATGTCAAGAAACCTAGGATGTATCTTATGAACATGAAGAACACCAAGAACACCCCAAAGTCTATGATACCACTTGTAAGGTCTTGACACTACGGATCTATCACGACGCGACACCGTCCAACGAGTGCGGAATCCTCGTTAGCGGCTTGACGGTAAGATAACACTCACGGGAACACGGAGACTACCACGGTGTTATACGAATGACTATGAACGCACCTACACGATGATTCTCTCCGAACAACACTCTCTGATTACTAGTAAACTCGAGATCGCCTTTGCTTAATCACACACTGAAATTCTGCAAAGTCTAATAATTATTCGAGTTAATCCTTAATTATACTGACAGATTCGAGTTTGTCTAGGACAAATTCGAATCAGGCCCAAGGCCCATTCGAATTTGTCCTCATGACAAGTTCGAATTTACCTTCATGATAAATTAGAATTTACTCTAAATTCGAATTTCACATGTCAAACTTCTATTTGAACCTATGTTTTAACTTATGTTTGAATATATCCTTGAACTTTATGTTTGAACTTCTTGTAATACATTACACTAAGTTCAAACATACAATCAATCAGTATCAAACACACATAAACACATATGTCAAACACTATTCAATATTCAATACCAAGTTACTTGAGTTACACAAAATGCTAACAAAACTTAGACTGCTATCGTCACACAGAGTGTACTAACAAGGTTGGAAGATTACTGCTGGTGGAAGGATAGGTTTGCTGACTTTGCGCGTTTCAATGACATGCAAATGTGGATCTGTATAGATGACGGGTATATTCCACCTACTCAGGAGTTTGAGGGCCGTCAGAGAGTCTTGACATATCAAAAGATGAAAGATGATGACAAGAAACTGTATGAGGCCGAAAACCAAGCATTCTCAATCATTCGCGTGGCACTACCTCAGGAGATTCTACACACTTTCAGGAATCATCGTACAGCTAAAGAGCTATGGGATGCACTCGAGAAACGGTGTGAGGGAAATCTGAGGGTTCGAAAAGGAAGGACCGAGATGCTGAAACAGCAGTTTGCAATTTTCAAAGCATTGAAAAATGAAAAGCTGGATGAAACAATCACAAGGTTCTATCATTTATTGATAGATTTGGATAATCATGTTGTCGAGTATCGTGAACTTGAGAAAATAGAAAAGCTTCTTGATGCTTTACCAGCGAAGTGGGAAATGTACACAGCGCTTATCAAGCATGATGAAGAAAAATTCGAAACTCTTATACTCGAAAGAGTTATTGGTACGCTAAGGGCTTACAAATTTCAGTTACTTAAGAAAGAGAGGGAATATGATCAAGTCCAAGATCCAGAAATGTATTTTGGAAAGTCTAAACCTTCAGTCGCGAGTGAACTGAAAACAGCTACAGCTTTCTTCATGGGTGAAGCGTCTATTCCAGTGGACGTACAAGAAACAAACAGTCGAGCTTTCTTAAGGTATTCTAAACCGGAAGATAAACCGACTCACTCAGCATCTACTTCTTAATAGTACACCAAGATGCCTATGAGTGCACAATCAGCTGAAACTCATCTCAATCTTTTGGCTTTGTTTGTTGCAGCATATGAAAATTGTGTACAAGGAAAAATCAATGATCCTGCCTTATGGGAAGAGGACTATGATCAGGTGGATCCTGATGATTTGGAAGAAATGGATCTTCAATGGCAACTGGCCATGGTGACTCAGAGGGTCAAAAGGTTCATAAAACGAACAGGCAGAAATCTGAACGTTAGCAACAATAAAATTGGGTTGGACAAATCCAAGGTAAAGTGCTATAACTGCCAGGGATCAGGACACTTTGCTTGAGAGTGTCAACGACCCAAGGTTGAAAACTATCAGAATCAATCTCAGTGAAGATATCTATCTGGTAGTTCGGGAAATCAAGCGAAAATCGCTGGTCTGTTAACAAACGTATCATCAGACAGACAGCTTGATGGGACGTATGATTGGAGTTCACATCTTGAGTCGAACGCTAGAGCCTTCATGGCTGAAGTGACAGAGACAGGGGATGTCGGAGCAGAGGATGTCACAGAGGACAATGAACAGAGTGATACAAGTGCTGTGTTGTTGGAAAAGTAAGACAATCAGACTATTCTCGAGTTTGCCGCACAAATGGCGAACGTGGAATCAGATCACAAGAAGGTAATTCTGAACTTTTCTTCATTCCGTGATTTATGTGTTTTATGTGCTACTTCCAAGGATAGATTGAATTTAGTTCTAGAAACACATAACAACTTAACTATTCAAATAGAATCCTTAAAATCAGATAATGCTAGTCTCCTAGATATTAAAGAAGATCTTAGGATAAACTGAAAACAGATGCTCAAGATGTTGTAGTTCTAAAAGAAAAATTAAGTGAGCAATGTGTCAGGATAGAACTGATGTATGAGCATGTTGAGGCTTTTACCAAAGAACTTACGATTAAGGAGGTCGAGCTAGCCGAATCAAAAGTTAAAGTTGCAGAGGTGAATAGTATGTTAGAAAAGTTTAGGAACTCTTCACTGGATCTAGGGAAAATCTTAGATGCTTAGCGTCAGTCTAAGAAACCAGTAGGTTTAGGTTATAATGAGAGTCCTCCACCTTTTAACGATAATTATGTGCCTCATCCTCAGGATAAAACTGATAAATCAGTTGAGTCAAAGGTAGCATCCGAAACTGTATCTGAATCTGATAAGGACAAATCAATTAAGGTGACTAATAATAATGCTACGATTAAGAAAGTCAAGTTTGTGCAGTCTTCTAGTGATAGAATTCTAGGAGAAGCTAGACCTGACGTTAATAATCAAAAAGAATAAATAGTCACGGTAGTTGAGAAGAAAGAAACTGACACTAGGGAGACACCAAAGTCAAAGGCCACACATAAGAAGTCAATTGATAAGATGTCTTGTATTAGATGTCATGAAAGGGGACATGTTGCGTCTAGCTGTCCATATAAGAAGGTAGAATCTGCACCTGTTGTTGGAAAGCCTGAACAACATAAACCCTCACCAAGTGTAGCTAGCACAAGTCGTTCTCAAAACACTGAGAAAATTGTGAATGCCACACCAAAGACTGCTGTTAGACAAATACCGGTGTTGGTCAGACCAAATGAAGTGGTTAGGACTAATTCATCGAATAGAGTCCCTAATCAATCTAGGTCAGGACCTCAACAAGTTTATAGGAGTACAACCTCTAGAAGAGTTTACACTCCGGTTAGGTCTCACACTCCTCAAAGACATCAGACACCAAGAAGAGCTCCGGGATATCCATCTGAAATGCCATAAAATAGAAACTATTCAAGGGCTCAACAGCAAATGTCGACCCAAAGGACAAGAGTGAATTTAAATCACTCAGCACCACAACAGGTTCTCAATCAAACTCCCAAGTCACCTGAAAAGGAGAGATGGGAATTTGAAGGAGTTCACGTATGTGGATGAGAATAGTATTACCAAGTCAGTCATGGCTTGGGTTCCCCGTGATCACTAACCACTTTTCTTTCATGTGCAGGAGATAACTACAGGTCTAAACAACAAGTGGTTCGTCGACAGTGGTTGCTCTAGGCACATGACTGGGGAAAGGAGTCTGCTCACAGACTTCAAGGGAGGGAACAGGGGATTCGTATCATTCGCTGGCAACAAAGGAGGGCATATCACTGGTACTAGAGTGGTTACTAATGGGACTATCAAACTTGATCAAGTTTATCATGTTCATAAGCTTGATCACAATCTCATTAGTGTATCTCAAAACTGTGATAAGAAGAACTCAATGCTTTTCACTGATACTGAGGCGCTAGTGCTAAAACCGGGATTTAAAGTTCCTGAAGAGTGGATACTGATGAGAGCCCCAAGGAAGAATGATTTGTACATGCTAGACATGAATAAATCAGATTCATCGATGGGACCAATATCTCTTCTATCCAAAACTTCAGAGACGGTATCCATTCTATGGCACAGACGCATGGTACACTTGAACTTGAGAAAAATGAACTACATTACTAAACATGGACTGGTGCAAGGTGTCCCGATGAAGAGTTTTTAGTTTGAAGACAAGTGTGTACTGTGCAAGAAAGGCAAACAACACAAGAAGTCACACAAGTCTAAGACTCAGAACTCAATAGCTTTCACTTTCAATTTGTTGCATATTTACCTATTCGGACCTATCAACAAAAGGAGTATAGGTGGTAGTTGGTACTGTTTAGTTATCACTGATGATTACTCACGTTTTTCTTGGGTTTTCTTTTTAGGTACGAAGGACGAAACAGCTGGAAAGTTGATTGGGTTCTTAGACCAAGTCGAAAACTCCTATGGGACGAGGGTCAAACGTATCAGGAGTGATAATGGAACATAGTTTAAAAACACAGTAATTGGTGTATATTGCCTATCCAAAGGCATAGTGCATTAATTTAGTGCACCATATGAGCCACAACAAAATGGGGTGGCAGAAGGAAAAACAGGACTTTGATTGAGGCAGCAAGAACCATGTTCTCGGATTCAAAGCTTCCTACCATGTTTTCGGGGGAGGCAGTGAATACCGCTTGTCATGTTTTAAATCGGGTCCTTACTGTCAAATCACTGAACAAAACCTGTTATGAAGTTATGAATAAAAGACCACCGAATTTAACTGGCTTCGAACCGTTTGGGGTACCGTGTACATTAATGAAAACAAAACATCAACCTAAGTTTGGTGAAAAGGCTGAAGAAGGTTATTTTCTAGGTTATGTGCCTAACTCACCAAACAAAAGGGTTTTTGACAAAACAAACGGTACAGTAGAAATTGTGTATAACATTGATGTAACAAGGTATATACATGAACCCCAAACTTGTCCGGAATGGATATTTGATTACGACTCATTGTTTGAATCATTTAACATTCCTTTGGATGGAAATTTAGGAACAATTGAAAATGACTTATCGTCATTAAATCTGAATGACGACGGTCAAAATTTTCCAAAGACGAGCATTCCATCATCTTTTGAGCCTACAGCGACAGAAGATGGATCTCCAGGTGAGAATGATTCTGAAATACCTACAAACGACAATTAGACTACTACTTCTACTTCCGAAGACAGTGATCATGAGGAAGAAAATGTACCGTCTGAGGTTGTTCCCCCGTTAGGTGAAATAGGATCAAACTTAGGAGATAATCTTAGGGTCGATGAGATTGAAACATCGAGGATAAACAAGGATCATCCGGTTGAGAGCATCATAGGAAATCCGCATTCTAATGTGACAACTAGGAGTAGTTTGAATAACAACACAGTGTTGTTGTCGATGATTAATGACTCCGAGGCTTTTCACACCTGTCTTTATTCGTGTTTCATCTCGCAAATAGAGCCGAAGAATGTGCAAATGGCACTGAAAGACAACTCTTGGGTTGAAGCCATGCAAGAAGAACTGTCACAATTCAGAAAGCTTGAAGTGTCGGAGTTAGTGTCGCTACCTCGAGGGGAAGTTGCAATAGGAACCAAATAGGTTTTTAAGTGCAAGAGAGACGATAGGGGTATTGTTACTCGTAACAAGGCAACACTTGTAGTAAAGGGATTCAATCAAGAAGAGGGAATCGATTACAACGAGGTGTTTGCACTAGTGACAAGGCTTGAGGCAATCCGTTTGTTTCTGGCCTTTGCATCCTTCAAAGGATTTAAAGTCTATCAACTTGATGTAAAGAGTGCCTTTCTGTATGGAAAGGTGAAGGAACTGGTGTATGTCGAATAACCGCCTGGGTTTACTGATCCGAAGTTTCCTGACATAGTATATCGACTGGATAAGGCTCTATATGGATTGTGTAGGTCCCAAAAGGTTTCCCAAGTGTATAGTTCTAAGTTGTAGAGGGGGAGTGAATAAATATATTTAAAAAAACTTAACAATCTTTTCTCAATGTTTGTGTATATTAATAACAAGTGTTAATTACAAACAAGCTTGACTGCGGAAAGGTTCAATCTGAGATGACAGATTCAACAGTTGTTCAACTAATCTAAGACACACTCAGACTAGATACAATGACAACACTCACTTAGATGCACTCACTGATTTTACAAGACTCAGATGGACAGCTTAAACAACAGCTTAGACACACTCTACTGTTTTATTTTAAGCAGACTTGCATGCATGGAATAACACACTTCAATGCACGTTCTGATTTCACACTCTTAATTTTCTCACAATCCTTAGAAGCTTCCTTTTATACTCAAAAGGAGAATCTCAGTGAAGCTTCTTCATTGGACAGATGATATAGTGGAAAGTCTTTCCAAAAAGACAAGACACCTTTCTGCACGTTCTGATAAACCATATTTTTCTTCACATGGCAGAATCTTTGTCTTTTCCTTTTTGTCACTGTTGCATAAGGCTTTAACCAAAAGAGGAATGTCAACTTTGCATCTTCCTTCTTTTATTAAGGCAATTTTGATATAAGAAAAGGTCTCTCACTCTTTTCAGATATCCGTTTGTCTTCATGCAACAGAATAGCGTAGGCAGGCTGTGCAGTTCTGTTTTCCACTTTGTCTTCGACTTGTAAACTGATCTTGTAGCCAAAACATTACATGAGGACTTGGAAACATATTCCATAATGTGTTTAACCTGTTCACAAAGAACAGAACACTTGTAAACTGTCCAAGCTGCTCAACAGAATAGAGCAGCGTAGACAGTTTATGTCCAGCCTGTTCAGCAGACAGAATAGCTTGGACAAACTGCCTTTGTTGCAACGAATGCTACATGGTAAACAGCTTTTGGCTGATATTGCAAATCACTTTTTCAGGTTTCAATAAGGCATAAACAGGCCTTAAATTATACCTTCAAGAGCATCAATAGGTTTGATTAATAATCTCCCCCTCAGATGTAGAGCAAGTTTGACTGAGGCCTTTTTGTGCCTAACAATCTCCCCCTATTTGCAATAATCAGTCTGAGCTGATTTAATCAATATTCACTATACATTTTACAATACATTTTGCTGAAATGAAATTACAACACTTAAGTAAAGTAAAAGATCAATTTATATATACTGATTTTGATTACATAAACAACACATGTTTTTACAGAAGTACAACTAATGTACTAATGTATATTACAACTAATGTAAATAAGAAAAGCTACAACAGATGTAACAAAGTACAACTAATGTACAAAAGAGTTCAACACTTTGGATTGTTAATGTTCAGAGCAGATAATGGCAAGCCTGTCCAACAGATGGACAACTTCCATTCTTCACCTACTTAGATAGTAGGTGAACTTCACTACATTGGTGGTGGCAGTCCTTCTTCAAACATTTTTTCAAGTTCATCCCTTGTTTCCTCCAGATCTTGAATTTCAACTCTGAGAAACATGAATTTGGGATCTTGAAGCTCTCCTCTCTCATAAAATCCTCTGAGCTAGTCCCAGATGGCTGCTCTCCACTTGCTGGACTGCCTGAAAGAGTTTGCAAGTCTGAAGGCTGCAAGCTGTTTCAGATCCACTTTGTATAGATCTGAAGGTCTCTGAAAGCATTTCTTCTGTGTAAGGGGATCTACAAAAAATGCCCCCAACTCAGGTTCTTCAATTACTTCGCCTTCTTCAAACTCTACTCCTCTGGGCAGGCTGTAGTCAACTCCTTTGATTTCAACAGCATAATCACCTTATTCAATCAAGATGAGGAGTTCCTCCAGCTAAGAATCCTTTCTGGTCCTCCTGGATTTTATCTTGGGGTAAGTCACAGAGACACCCTCACTTAATTCTTTTGAGATCAGGCCAAGATCTTTCACTCTCTCCATCAGCTTCTTAACATATGCCCTGATAGTGTTAGCTGTTTCAGACCTAGACTGGCTCAGGGCAACTGCCAGCTCAACCAATTCCCTGTACCCCATTTGAGCAACATTAGTGTAGTAATAAGATTCCAGTTCAGGGCCAGTAGCACCCAACCTGGTTTATTTGCAGCTTTCACTGTTTGCCTTTTCTTGATATGGGGACAACTTTGACAATTGCTTCCCTGGACAGTCTTCTGTCAGCAACATCATGAAACTTTTTTCTTGCCAAGTTGTCAAAGTGGAACTGGGCCCTTGCAGAGGATGCTTGCTTTGGTTTGGTCACAGAGACCGGAGCACCCTTTTCCTGTTCACCTTCCTTTCCACCAGCTGATTCTCTAGCAGCTTCAAGCAGTTTTCTCTGCACATCCAAATAACGCATTTTGGTTTTGCTTGCCTCTTTGAATGCAAGAGATATGGTAGTTTTGGCAGAGGCTTCTTCTTTTCTCAGTATTTCCAGGGCTTTGAGTTGTTCATCTCTGAGCTCATAGTATTTTTCAATGGGAACGCCCATTTCTTTAGCCCTGGCTTTGTGAAATTTTAGCTCTGCTGCTTTTTGGCGATCAGGGTCAAAAGCTGTTTTTTCTTTTCCTTTAGTTGTTGCAGTGGTAACAGATTCAGAAATATCTTCCTCTTCTTCTTCTTCTTCCTCCAGAATGAAATGCCTCCTTCTGCTGCTTGGCCTGTCCTTAGGAATGAATTCCTCCCCCTTAGATTATGCATGGTTTGGAGATTCAGCCTGAGTAGGCTGAGCAGCTTCAGGTTGATGAGAGGCACCCTCAGCTGGACCAGTACTTGTTCCAGATGCACCTAATTTCTGACCAGTAGATGCTGATTTCTCCTTAGGAGAAGAAGTTTTCTCCCCCTTAGACTTAGTCTTAGAGGCAGACAACTTCTCCCCCTTTAAAGAAGATGGACCAGCACCTTCAACAACTGGTCTGGCTGAAGAAACAAATTTAGCAGGCTTTGCAGCAGGTTTGGCAGCAGGTTTGGGACCAAACAGGCTATACACTAAGAAAGCCAGGTTGTCCTTCACCTCTACAATTTGGGAAAGACATGTTTGAAGAGAAGATGATTGGGAATCAGCAATTGAGGTCAGCTTAAGAATATTTTCTCTATCAGAAGCTGTGAATAGTAGAATTTAAAGTTGTGCAAGATGTAACTCAAGAGAGTCCTGCACATCAGCAAGGTTTGCTGACACAGAATTTGATAGAGAGACTATTAGAGTGTTTAGGCTGGTCAAGGTGGTAGGAAGTGTAGTATTGCAAGAAGTGAGAAGAGTGGACAGCTGTTGGGATATGGTTGTCATAGAGGACACAGAGTCCTGTTGGTGTGAAAGAATTGAGGAGAGGGAAGTGGAGACATTTTGCAGCTGTGCAGTGAGTGCAAGCAGCTGTGAGGATGTGTCAGTTTGAGGAGTGGATGGAAAGGAGTTCTTGAGCACATCAAAGAATCCTTTGAGCTGACAGAGTCTGAAATGAGAGAGGGTAGAGAAGACATTGAAGTTTCTAAAGAGCTAACTTTGTTGGTCAGCAAGGAAAGCTTATCCTTCAAAGGCAGATCTTTAGGGGATGGAGGTGTATGGGTAGACTGTTTGGATTAGGTGGAGGGTGAGGAAGAGGATAAGGCTGGTGTTTGGGGATATGATGGAGAAGGAGAAGGTACTTTGGAAAGAAGCTCCATAGCCTGGGCAAAAGTAATGGGACCCAGCTTGGAGGGGTCGATAGGTCCTTCAGCAGTGGCTGTAGTTGCATCATCAGGAGAGGAGGTAGAGGTTGGTAGCCCTTCAGATGCTGCTTGTGTTGCAGCACCTTCATTAAGGCCAGGGGTGGTTCCCTCTGCATTACCTTGGTTTAAAGGTACCTCATCATTGGGAGATGGAATTTGCATTTCAACATCAGCAGTGGTGAAACCTGCTGATGGAGTTTGCATATGAGGGGCAGCCTTACCAAAGGGATGTTCTGTTCCCTGTGATTCATCAGCTTGGGTGGTCGGTCCTTCAACAACTGTTGGGTGTACAACAGATGTATCATGAGGAGCAGAAATTGGATGCTGAGCTACTGGATGGTCTAATCCAGCTGTGTGGGCACCTCGTGCAGACTCAAGGTGTGAAGAAGTATGAAGTGGGGATAGTGTGGGCTCAGTATGGAGTGGAGAGAACTCCTGTCTTTCAATATTCTCAACCTGTTGGGAGGCTGGAATAGTTGATGTGGCTGTCTCCATATGTACAACTGGCTCCTGTTGGGAGGAACCAGAGGGTCTAGGCTGACTTGGGGTAGACACAAGTTGGAGAGAAGCAGGCTCCAATTGTGCTGAACCTTCTCCCAAATTAGGAGAGGCAGCAGGGTGTGCTTCTTTTTCAACTAAACCCTGTTGAGAGGGAACAGAGGGGCTATTTCGGGCTGTTTTGGCTGTGGGTTTCTTTTTGGCAAGGGATTTCTGTTGGTATGATCTGAGTGATGAGGTGGGTGATTGTGGAGAACTGATGAGAGGTTCTGATTGGACTGGTTTGGAGACTGGGTCAGAAACAGGTGGGTTGGCCTGTTCCATAGTCTCAGGTGCCACAGAGGCACCAGCCACCGAGGCTTCAGGTTCAACAAATGAACCAGGGTGAGAAGCCTGCTCCCCCTCAGCCACAGAGGCTGAGGGTGCAGACTTAGATTTGGTTGTTTTGGCCTTCTTGTGGACATGCCCAACTTCAGTCGTTTCCAGGGTCCTCTTAACAAACATGACCCTGGATTTGGATTTTGCTTTGGGAGCAGCTTCTGGATCAACCCTCACAGCAGTGGGTCCATCCACCAATTCTAGCAGCATCCTCATTGGAATGGATAGAGGAGGCTCATTTGGGAGAACCGGAGTGTAGAAAACTCTATTTCCTATAACAGGAAATGCAGTAGTACGAAGTAAAGGCTGAGAGTTATACAGATGCTCACCACAAACATGCTTGAAGATGAGGCTCAGAAATCTGGGATAACAAACAGTAGCTGGACGTGTCTCCTGCTGCACCAGATTCCTCAAATTCATGAAAATCCATCTGGCCATGTTGATTGTAGTCCCATCCACAAGTTGTAGGACTATAGCAATCTCATCACGGCTAAGTTGGTCAAAGGAACCAACCTTGCTGCTGAAGCACATCACCAGAGAGTTAAATAAGAAACTGTAGGTCGGAGACAAATCCTTCCTAAACAGTGTAGCTCCAACCTTTGGTTCTGCTACACCACAGAATTGCAGTAGATTCCTCATCTGTTCATCTTCAGGCTGAGGCTGATCATAAGTTTCAGCCACAGGGAGACGAAGAGCTTCCCTGATCAGACGAGTGGTGATGTCAACGGTCTGAGTCCCAATGAGTATGGTGCCCTTGATGACTTTGGTATCTGGGTTGTAGGCACCGGTGTACCAAAACTCATACACCATCTCCTGGTACAGGACACCAGGAGTGGCAGTCATGGCATAGTTCAGAGGATGAACTTTCAGAAACTACATCATTTCTTCGTAGCCTTTCCCCACATAGTTTTTGGGGATGGTTAGGTTTGCAAGGTAGTTGGTAGGTTTCAGGGTTAGCATTGTGGTGACAGATGGATGTTTTTGAACATCAGCACCAACAAATACTGGCAGAAAGGTGTTGTTTCGGTGAGCCATTTGGGAAGTAGTGAGAGTAGTAGAAGCACAGGACACTTAGTCGAAGTTTTAGGGTTCTTAGGAAATTATGGAAGTAGTGAGGAAGACGAAGATGAAACAGTAGGGGGTATTTATAGGATTTGAATGTGAGTGGGTATGAGAGAGAAACATTTGGGCTGTTGATTGAAATGGTCGTTAACGAAAAACGGAACGATTGTCCTTGTCAGACCAGTTGTCATACCACTTGAGCCCTTTATTCACTAACACACATAAACACACATTATCCGCAGTAATTAAGTTAAATAAAAAATAAAATTAAGTAACTTAATTGTGAAAAAAGGTAATTAAAACTGATGGTCTAAGCTGATGGTCAAACCTGTGATGAGCAGGGTCATCACAAGCTATTCACTCTTCTGGTTGTGCCTTCAACCTGTTTAGCTATGTAAGAACAGGTTGTGTTAAATAGCTGATCAGATTACAAGACAATGTCTTGTGTGACAGATTGAAAGAGTGAGCAGGGTGTAGGTTTGATCATCAGATCAGGCTTGACATATAAGTTGTTATTGTCAAACCTGTTATATGCTCAAGCTGTTCAACTTTTGCTGAAAATGGCTAAGTATAGAACATGCTTAGCCTGTTCTGTGTAAGCTATTCTACGAAACTTGAGCAGTGTGAGACATATAATGACTTAGATGATTTTGGAAACTTAGTCAGTTTTGTATAACATGCCCAGCTTGCTTACCAAATAATTAAATCTGTTTTCATCAAGAGGTTTGGTGAAAATGTCTGCAAACTGTTCATCTGTGGAAATGAAACTTACCTCCACATTACCTTTCTGAATGTGATCCCTGATGAAGTGATGTCTGACCTCTATATGCTTTGTTCTGGAGTGAAACACTAGATTGTTGGATATAGCTATGGCACTATATTGTCACACAGAATTGGAGTTTTCCTATATACAAGTCCACAGTCTTCAAGCTGATGCTGCATCCACAGAATCTGCCCACAGCAGCTTCCAGCAGCAATGTACTCAGCTTCAGCAGTAGAAGTAGATACTAAGCTATGCTTCTTGCTACACCAACTTATCAACTTACCACCAAGGAGTTGACATCCACCTGTTGTGCTTTTCCTGTCTAGCCTGCAGCCTGCAAAATCAGAATCTGAATAACCTGTTAGCTCAAGGCTTGAGTCTTTGGGATACCAAAGACCCAAACCTGGTGTACCCTTAAGGTATCTGAAAATTCTTTTCACTGCGGCTAGATGTGATTCTTTTGGATCAGCTTGGAACCTAGCACATAGACAAGTAGCAAACATAATATCAGGTCTACTAGCACTTAAATACAGCAAGCTCCCAATCATGCCTCTGTAAGCTGTTACTGAAACAGCTTTGCCACTGGCATCTGCATCCAATTTTACATTGGTTGCCATTGGGGTTTTAATAGGAGAACTTTGATCAAATTTAAACTTTTTCAATAGATCTAAAGTATACTTTCTTTGATTAATGAAAATTCCATTTGAGGTTTGTTTAACCTGCAATCCCAAAAATAAAGTAAATTCTCCCATCATACTCATTTCATATTTTGATTTCATGAGTAATGAAAAATTCTTGCATAATTGCTCATTAGTAGAACCAAATATTATGTCATCCACATATATTTGAACAAGCATTATATCAGACTTCACCTTCTCTATGAACAGTGTGGTATCCACTTTACCTCTGGAATACCCGTTGCTCATAAGGAAATCAGTAAAAGTGTCATACCATGCTCTAGGGGCTTGTTTTAGACCATAGAGGGCTTTGTCCAACTTATAGACAAAACCTGGACAATGTTCATTTTCAAAACCTGGAGGCTGCTTGACATAAACTTCCTATTGCAGCTTCCATTCAAAAATGCACTCTTCACATCCATTTAAAATACCTTCATGCTTTTATGAGTAGCGAAGGCTAGAAACAAACGAATTGCCTCTAGCCTGGCCACAGGAGCAAATGTTTCATCATAGTCAATGCCTTCCTCCTGTCTGTAGCCCTGAGCAACTAGTCTTGCCTTATTTCTAATGACATGACCTTGCTGATCCATCTTGTTCCTAAAAACTCATTTGGTGTCAATTATAGTTTTACCTTTAGGAGCAGGGACCAACTTCCATATCTTGTTTCTCTCAAACTGATTGAGTTCCTCTTGCATGGCAGTGATCCAATTTGCATCTTCAAGTGCTTCATCCACTTTCTTTGGCTCCATTAGGGACAAAAAGCTAGAGAACATACAAAAGCTCCCTAAGCTGTCCCATCTTGTTTGCACCCCTTTGTTGATGTCACCAATTACTTGATCATTGGGGTGACACCTGATCCACTTAGGATCATTTTTCAATGAGGATTCTCCTGAGTAGTTTGCATCTTCAACAGGTACTGTTGAACAGCTCTCAAGATTTTCAGACACACTGATATCTTGAGCCTGTTCACTTGTTGAGCATGACTCTCCATTGTTAAACATATCAGAAGAGGATCAAGGAAAATCAGCATTGATTGGTTCAGGACATGAAGTTGTAATTAAGTCAGTACACTTATTCAAACAGGATGTGTCAACATAATCATCATCATGCCCATCATGGTTAGCAGGTTCCACTCTTGATGTAGTAGAAGCTTTTGAGTCCTTCTCTTCACTGTTAGAATGCATGACATCATCAAAGCTGAATTCTCCTGAAACTGATTCAGGAACAGTTTTGGTGAAGGCAATCCTGGACTCTTCAAAGGTGACATTGATAGATTCATCTATCACCTTTCTCTTGTTGTTGTATACTCTATAGGCTTTGGAGATAGCAGAGAATCCAACAAACACACCTTCATCAGCTTTGGGTTCAAACTTTGCCAGTTGGTCCCTTTGATTCAGAATGAAGCAGGGACATCCAAACACATGGAAGTAGCTAATATTTGGCTTCCTCCCTTTGAGCAGCTCATAGGGAGTCTTGTTTTTGGGTGAAGCAGGCAATGTTGACAGCTTCAGCCCAGAATGATGAAGGTAAACCAGATGCACACAGCATGGTTCTAACAGCTTCAATGACGGTTCTGTTTCTCCTTTCAGCAACTCCATCTTGTTGTGGAGTTCTTACTGCTGAAAAGTTTTTTGAGATCCCTTTTTCTTCACAGAGGTCCTCAAGAATACTGTTTCTGAACTCAGTACCATGATCCCTTCTAAGCTGCTTCACTTGAGCAGAGTTCAGCATTTCCATCTTTTTGATCCAATGACTTCTCTAGCACCCTCGCCTTTGCTCTTCAGAAAGATCACCCATGTAAACTTGGAGAACTCATCAACCATTACTAGAGTGTGTCTTCTTCCTCCTAGACTCGGGACACTGACTAGCCCAAACAAGTCCATGTGGATTAAGAAGAGAGGAGTATCAATAGAAAAATTATGCTTGGATTTAAAAGGTGATTTTCTCTACTTGCCTTTCTCACAAGCTGTGCAGAGTTTATCCTTAACAACGGTCATACAAGGCAAACCTGTTACCAACTCTTTCTTACAGAGTTTGTTGATATTCTTGAAGTTCAGGTGTGATAGCCTTTTTTCCAATAACCAGTTCAAGTCTGCATTGTTTCTTGTGAGAAAGCAGGTTTCAGTTATGGGATCAGCTGATTTCATATCCACAACATATACACCTTTCTTTCGTTGAGCACAAAGCACAAGTTTGCCTTGGGGATCCAATATGTAACCCAGGTGCTCATCAAAGTTAACCTTAAAGCCAGCATCACACAGTTGACTTATGCTAACAAGGTTATGTTTTAGCCCAACCACATAGGCCACCCTTTTGAACACTGCAGCACCAGCTTTAAGAGTTCCATATCCCTCAATGGATCCCTGTACATTGTCACCAAAGGTTACTTTTGGCCCTTTTTCAGACCTGAGATCACTCAGCAGGTCCTTGCAACCTGTCATGTGTCCTGAGCAGCCACTGTCCAAGTACCAAACCTGGGATGGTTGTTTATCCTGCAGAGTGTCATAGGAAAACATTTGTTACTTTTAGGGGAACTCATCATATTGATGAGTTCTCCTACTTCATGATGGGCTAGTGATATCCACACTAATTTCCTATTTGAATGGTATCAGTTTGGATACCACTCTCATCGACTAAGTTACTTCCAACACTACTTGTTATAGCAATGATGGAACTAGCATAGTCAACAGGCCTCATGTCCTCAGTTTCAGGACAGTCTTTAGCCATGTGTGTCTTCTTCCCACATTTATAGCATTTTCTCTTTTTAGCCTTTTTGGAAGAAGAACTTTCAGAAACACATTCTGAATTATTTCTGTTGATTTTATCAGCAGGTTTAGCAAACTTATTACTATTTTTCGATGAATCAACAGCTTGGGTGGAAGGCATAATAGCAACAGCTTGGCCTATTTCTTCTTTCCTCTTTTAGGGAGGACAGATGTCAAATACAGGAAACTTGATTGGTTTTTGACCTTCCACAGGTTTGGCAAACTTATTCCCAGATTTCTCAGGTTGAGCAATCGCTTTGCCTTTGGCCTTACTGAGATGTGATTGATGCTGCCTATCAACATAATCACTGTTTCTAATTTTGAAAGACTTATTTTCATTTATAACCAGTTTTCCACTATGATTTGAAAACTTATTTGAAACCACAGCAGATTTGCTTTCAACATGAGACTTACCCTTGTTGAAAGCAGGCTGCTTACCTTTTGAAAACTTATTTTCAAAATGTTTAGCATCAAAAGGATTAACATGTCTCTTACCATCAGCTTTGAACCCAGAGCCTGTTTTGTCAACATGTTTAGTGTCCACTGCTGCAGCTTGAGCATGTTTTCCTTTCTTTTGCTTGTGTGAATCAGCAGAGCACTTAGCAGACTGATTTGAAGGAGAACACATTCCATCATCAGCTTTTGGGGCTTTTTCACACAAGCTGACAGTATTTTGAGGCCTGACAAACCTGTTTGTTGAGACTAGCTTTCCATTAACTTTCTGAATGAAAGTGCTGAGAAGCTCACCAAGAGTGGATAAGTCATCTTTCAGATTATTAATCTCAACAATAGAAGCTGCTTTGTCAAGATCCCCTCAAAGATAGGCTTGGATTTGTGCAGGGATCTGCTGACTGATACAATGGCTGACTTTTTGTGCAGATTGGTACCAAGAGTCAACAATCTTTTGAAGCTTTGCATGTTTTAAATCTGTCTCTCTTTTCTTCCAGTAAAATGGAGTTGATGTTTTTAATTCATCAAGCTCAGTTTCCAACTTATGGAAACTGTCCAGTTTATGGGATTTTGTGTCAAGATCATTTTTAAGCTTACAGATTTCAAATAGTAAAACATTGTGCTTCTCAACAGCAGCTTTTAAATCAACAAGCATATATTCAAACATTTTTACTTTCTCTTCAGAACTGTAAGCCATAAAATTTTGTACCTTGTACATCATTGTGGGGTTCCGGTTCTCTAGGCTGCTGAAGGCTTCAGCTTCAGCCAAGTCCTGTTTGAAGTTGCTAGTTGATGGGACGTCAGTGTTGGCCATCAGATAGTTGTTGTCTTCTTCATCTGAGGATGAATCAGACTCCTCCCAGTCACATGTCTCTGCCATGAGTCCCTTTTGCTTGTTGGAAGCCACTAAGTTTCCAACTTTTTCAGCTTAGCAATGGCCATAAGGTACTTAACCCTGTAGCCATCGTCCCTGTTAGTCTTGTATGGTTTGAAAGACTGTCCAACAGCTTTTGACACACAGTCAGCATCTATATGGCCAGTTTTTCCACATTTCAAGCACTCAGCCTTAGATTTATCAAATGCCTTCTTTTTTACAGCATTTAAGTTCACCCGCAACATAATTCTTCCAAACCTTTTCTTGTTGAACCTTTTGACAAGCATTGCTATCATTTGCTCATCATCAAGTTCAGCAAGGTTTGCATTGTCTTCCTCATTAAACATTTCCTCTCTTTCATCATCAGCCTGTTGATCAGGTTGTGTGAACACATCACATACCTGCCCAACAGGTTGTCTCACGCTGGCCACTAACGCAGCACCTCTCTTAGACATTTCCAAGGCATTCTCTTCTGCTGCCTTGACTGTTCATCAGTTAGTAAGGACCCATATAAGTTTAAAAGATCCATACCTTTGATGGTACCTGAATTTCTCAAGATGATAGAAAAGTAGTTCCACTCTTCAGGCAAGATGTCCAAGAACTTGTTCACCAGAGTCATGCTATCGTTTGTGATCCCAACAGCTTTAAGATCATTAACCAGAGCAGTAAACCTGGTGTAGGTTTCTGTGAATGTCTCCTTTGGTTTTGCAAAGAATAGTTCATACTATGTAACAAGATTGTTAATCCTGTTGTCTAGTGTGATTGTGGGTCCATCATAGACGGTACACAAAGTATCCCACATCTCCTTTGCAGTCTTCATCTTCTCAACCTGTTTGAACACATCATCAGGCAGAGAGATAACCAGGTTATTCCGGGCTTTTGCATCCAGAGCAACCAGTCTTTTGTCTTCATCAGACCATAGAGCTTTGGCCTTCTTAAAGGTTCTGATTTCAGGGACAGCTCTTTCAACAGCAAGAGTTATGGTAGTAACAGAGGTTGGCACATAGGGACCTTCCATTACAATCTCTGGTAGTTGTACATCCAGATTCTGCAAATAGAGCATCATTCTGCACTTCCAGCCATAACTAAGATAGAGTAATTATATTGCGGAATTTTATATTACAGTACAAATATTTTAGGGTAAGTTTAATACAGATTTTAGTACAAGTTACAGTTTCCAAATTAAACTTATAAAGGGCACAAGTCTAATCTAATTCATGTCATCGTACTATCAAGATAAATTTAACCAGACCACCACATTATCATCTTCCAATCAATACCAAAAGCGTTTGATGTGTAGAGGTCTATGAAAACTTCTTTCTTGATCTTGTAAGACCTAAGAACTAGGTCCAGCGGGTGACTTTCCTTTATCTTTTCCTACAAAAATTGTAAGCAACATCTGTAAGCAAAGCTTAGTGAGAATATAGATTTTCAGATTACATGCATTATCAAGCGGATCATGGGTCTAGCGTGATATATCTTGACTGCCGCTACAGCCACTCATGATTGAGACATAGTAGTCATAGAGTCGGATGATGTTCAAGCCACGCTCACGCTTAAATTGTGGGGATCAGCCACATACTGGGCTAGCTACCAGTAAATCAACATGGCGGAACATCGGAGTATCATTACCAAGTTCAATAGAACTAGTGAAATAGCATGGTCTAGAACAATAGACCGTCAAGGCTAATCATTCTAAGCTGAATCGATATGTCAAAAGTGCGAGCGATAGTGAAAGAATAAGTCATCAAGGTCATGATAGCAATAATCTCATAGTAATAGCTGAATAAACTGTAAATACAATGTCATGTGAAATGATAAATCAAATAGCTATCATGATCCACAGGGCATCACCGAACCATGGTGAGCACTGGTCACAGTCCAGCTGATCATATATGAATGTCAAATTAATCTATCATCAACAATATGTCTCAACCGGAAATCTCGCATGTAAAGCTGAATATCTATAACTCACTGGTTTGGGGTCTTTATCAAGCAGATATAAAATCCACCACCTGAGTTATCCCAGGATTTTATCTTTAATCTTTGTCTATCTGATCTCTGTCAATTCTTTTCAATTCTGTGACCCGCTTTCAATATCTTTAAATCTTTAGATCTTTGTTCAGAATTTAACAGAACCTGTCCAGAATTATATCATATCAATATCATTAGCTTTTAGCTGTAAAATCTTTATCTGATCTGATTCTGATAACTCATAACTCATTAATCATTTTGTTCATCTTCATTAACTCTTTGAAATCTCAAAAGATATATACATATACATACATATATATATATATATATATATATATATATATATATATATATATATATATATATATATATATATATGTATATATATATATATATATATATATATATGATGTTGCTTAATTGATCTTCAATCATTATAATCATTTTATTTAAAATATCAAAATAGGACATCCGGATTCGGATCCGGAATGAACCGAAATGGGATCATTCGAAGTGCATCATCCGAATTCGGACCTGGGCATCCGACTTGGCACCATCCGAAATAGGCATCCGAATTGGGACATATCCGTAACATAGGATCCGAAGTGAATCATCCGAAATAGGTCTTCATCCGAATTCGGTCTCATCCGAATTCGGATCCAGACTTATATATTTTCCAGATTTGTTATTGGTGTTCTATCTTTTATACTTACGGATTTTTCATCAAATTTTTTCAAATCACATTTTTGTTAACATGCAACTTTAAATAAAGTTATATTATCATCATTAGGTGTTTTTACACAATTTTCCTTATGATTAACAGCTTAAATCGTCCAACATTGTCCAAAATCAAGACTTATTGTCAAGAACCCTTATTTTCACATAATTTCATGTTTGTACTTATTTTGGACGATCTGAGATCTGATTTTTGTTTCTGTATCGTTTAATGACTTTAATGTATGGTTCTTAATCATTTGTTTAAACATGCATCAACATTTTTCATATTTATAAACATAGGTTTCGGTTTTTATCAAAACCGAACCAAACTTCATAAAATTTCGAAATTTAAGTAATTCTTACCTTGAAAACTTGTAGATGCCTGTTGTTAATGTTGTTGTAACTTCTCCTTAACTTCAAATCTTCAATTATTGCAAATTTTTTAGGGATTTTTAATGATGAAAATGTGAAGGAGCCGTATATTTAGAGAGAAGGAAGAGAGAGAGTGTCAATTTCTTTTAATGTGGTTAATGAGCTTAATTGCTCATTTTGGTTCTCTTATATAATCATCATCAACATTCATTTTTTTTATAAATATTCTATTAATTTTCTACATTTTGCATTTGATCATCTAATAATTGAAACAATTATATAATTTAATTAAATTAATTTCATTACTTAATTAAATTACAAAACAAATAATGTAATAAGCTTACATTATTAGCTCAAACTCAGAAATTAAGGTTGGGTCAAAAGCTGGGTTGTTACAGAATGTGCTCCACCACGCACAAACTTCGTCCTCGAAGTTAGCTATGTTCGAACATACTTGGATAGGTAGTTTTCATGACATCTTTAGATTTCCAAGACTGATGCGAACCTTTATGGTGTTTCCACTGGACGAGCACCATCTGTATCTTTTTATTCCGAAGCTTTTTGGTCCTCGAGTCCAGAATACATTCTGGCTCTTCAACCACCCGAAGCCTTTCATCAATTTGCAGATTAACGTGTGGTATCTGCACTTCTTTTTCATCTGCTAAGCTCTTTCGCAATTGACTGACATGGAATACATGATGTATTCCCGCTAGGTCTATTGGCAATTCAAGACGATAGGATTGATTCCCTGTCTTTTCAACAATCTTGAACGGACCAATGAATCTTGGATCTAGCTTGTTTCTCTTTATAAACCGTACCACATTCTTCATTGGGGATACTTTTAGCATCACCCAATCGTAAACTGCAAAATTAATCGATCTATGCTGATTGTCGTAATATGACTTCTACATGCTTTGGGCTTCAAACATATTCCTTCTGACAAGTTGAATGAGACATCTGTAGATGGGCAACAGGTGGGAGTTCTGCATTTTCTTCTGTATAAAGCTTCAAAAGGAGCCATCTTAATCGTAGAATGATAACTGTTGTTGTATGAGAATTCGACCAAAGGCAAGTGGTCATCACAATTACCACCCAGATCTAGAACGCAGGCACGGATCATATCTTCAAGAGTTAAGATAGTGCGTTCACATTGGCCATCTGCATTAGGGTGATAAGCAGTACTCATAGAGATTCAAGTACCCATCCCGTCTTGCAGCGCTTTCCAGAATCTTGAAGTAAAACGACTGTGACGATCGGAGACGATAGACTTTGGCACACCGTGACGAGAAATAACTTTTATGATGTACATCTGTGCCAATCTATCAAGAGAATATGTTTCTTTCATCTGTATGAAATGAGCTGACTTGGTTAATCGATCCACGACTACCCAGATGGAGTCGTGCTGTCTCTTGGTCTTTGGCAGTTTCGTGACAAAATCCATGGTTATATGCTCCCACTTCCACTCAGGAACTGGTAGTGGTTGCATATACCCGAAGGGTTTCTGATGTTCTGCCTTAACCATCTGACAGACTCTGCAGCTTTCGACATATTGACCGATATCTTTCTTCATTTCTGGCCACCAATAATCAGCTTTCAGATCGAAGTACATCTTTGAGCTGCCAGGATGAATAGATAACTTGGACTTATGGGCTTCAAATAGAAGAGTGTTGCGAATAGAACCATATTTAGGAATCCAGATTCGGTTTCCTTTGAGACATTGGAGTCCCAAATGATTCATAGATAAGAATTGCAATTCCCCTTTGAGATTTTCAGAACAGAGATTCTCTTCTTTCGGTGCTTCAACTTGGGCAGATTTGATGTCTTCGATAAGATCAGGAGAGAATACAATAGGCGTCAGGGCATAGCAACACTTTTCTGGATACGTCTTTCTACTCAAAGCATCCGCGACCACCTTGGCTTTGCCGGGATGATACAGGATCTCGCAATCATAGTCCTTGATAAGCTCCAAGGACCGACGTTGTTTCATGTTCAGATCCTTTTGAGTAAATAGATGCTTGAAACTTTTATGGTCAGTAAACAGCTGACTCTTAGTCCCATAAAGATAGTGACGCCAGATTTTTAGTGCAAAGGTAACGGCAGCCAACTCAAGATCATGAGTTGGTGCACTTTTCTCATAGTCTTTCAGTTGCCTTGAAGCGTAAGCAATGACTTTTCCCCTTTGCATGAGGACACAACCTAGACCAGTACTAGATGCATCGCTATAGACGACAAAGTCATCATTGCCTTCTGGTACGGCTAGGATTGGCGCTTGAATAAGTTTCTGTTTTAATGTTTCAAATGCCTCTTGCTGTTTATCAGCCCATACGAAAGGTTTATTCTTTCGTGTTAACATCGTAAGTGGCACATCAATCTTCGAGAAGTCCTTAATCAATCGCCGATTATAACCAACCAATCCAAAGAAACTTCAGATTTCAGAGGCATTGCGAGGTGTTTGCCATTTCTGAACAGCCTTGACTTTAGACGGATCAACTGAGATACCTTCGCCAGATACAACATGGCCAAGGCGTTGAATCTATAAAATAACAAGGGAGAATTTTAAGTTTTTATTCAATCAAAAAACACTTAGGAAATAGCTCGAGACAATATAACATTAGACCTGTCTGAGCCAGAATTCACACTTGGAAAATTTTGCGTAGAGTCTTTCTTTTCTCAATAACTCTAGCAATTGACGCAGATGAATGACATGATCAGCCTCCGTTTTGGAATAAATCAGTATATCGTCAATGAATACAATAACCGACTTATCCAGCATTGGCCTGCACACGCGATTCATGAGATCCATGAACGCCGCTGGTGCATTTGTCAGATCGAAAGGCATTACGAGAAATTCGTAATGACCGTATCTCGTTCGGAAGGCTGTTTTTGGAATATCCTCATCTCTTACTTTCAGCTGATGATACCCAGAACGAAGATCAATTTTAGAGAAGTAGCTTGCTCCTTGTAGCTGATCAAATAGATCATCAATCCTGGGCAGAGGATATTTGTTCTTGATAGTGACTTTGTTCAACTCACGGTGGTCGATGCACATACGAAGAGTTCCGTCTTTCTTCTTAACAAATAGACAAGTGCACCCCACGGAGATGAACTCGGTTGGATAAATCCCTTCTCTAACAGATCTTGCAACTGTTTTGACATTAATGCATTTCTGCAGGCGCAAGTCTGTAGAGAGCTTTAGCAATTGGAGCCGCACCAGGAACTAAGTCAATGTCGAATTCGACTTGACGTTCTGGTGGCACTCCAGATATGTCATCGGGAAATACATCTGGAAACTCACAGACTATTGGATTGTCAGATACAGATTTCTTGTTAGCTTCAGAGGTGGATTCAGATGAGATATAACACAAGTAGGATTCGTGACCCTTGGACAGATATTTACGTGCTTTCTCAATAGAAACGAAGCAGTGAGCACCTTTTCGCTTGTCGCCTTTGATTTCTAACACTCGACCGTCTGAAGATTTGATCCTGATGATCCGGCGGTTGCAGACAAACATAGCCTCGTTGTTCGTTAACCAATCCGTGCCGATGATGACGTCGAACTCTTTTAATGGAATCGAAATGAGATCGAGGTTGAACACAATGTTATTAATGAGCAGAGTGCAATTTCGGTAAACACAGCCATAACGTAATTGTTACTGGCCGTCTCAATATCAAGTATAACGGAAAGCTTCGATGGAGATTTAGACAGTCTTCAAGCAAAAGTAGTCGATATAAAGGAACGACTAGCACCGGAATTGAATAATACACGAGCAGGTATCGAAATTAACAGGAACGTACCGGTAACTAATTCAGGAGTTTCTTTTGCTTCCTCGGCTGCTATATGAAATGCACGAGTCCTTGCAGTTGGAGTTGCGATTGACCTCATTGTCCACTACGACACTGATACATGAAGTGTCCACGCCTTCCGCATTTAGCACATCCAAGTCCTCGCTGGAGACGCTCTTCGCTACTATGACCGATCTTACTACACACAAAGCATGTGACGTCGTCCGGATTACACAATCCCATGTGTGATTTTCTGCATCTTTTACAAAATCGGGGTTCATTTGTTAGAGAATATGCTTGTGCTTTCTGTGGTGAACTATATTGTTGAGATTGCTGGGGTTGCGGTTTGTTGGACGTAAAGAATCTGCCGAACCTCTGTTTCTTTGGGGGAGATGGACATGTCGGGTTCGTTGATGGAGCATAGAGTTGATCGCCATACTCTAGGTATCCCCTTTCGATCTGTCTTGCAGCTTTAACCATTTCTAAGTAACTCTTATACTTTATCACACTCATTGGGTGTCGATATCTCGGGTTAAGCCCTCCGCGGAATCGATTCATCTTTCTTTCTTCAGTGGCTACTTGATACGAGGAATAGCCACAGAGTCGCGAGAGTTCATGTTCGTACTCATCTACAGTTTTGGTTCCTTGAGTTAGCTGCCTCAATTGAACCTCCATTTTGTCTTGCTGATC
The DNA here is from genome assembly GCA_020465985.1 of Centrapalus pauciflorus. Lineage (NCBI taxonomy): Eukaryota > Viridiplantae > Streptophyta > Magnoliopsida > Asterales > Asteraceae > Centrapalus > Centrapalus pauciflorus. Next base: position 54,608 of record JAANYP010005589.1, read on the forward strand.
AATTGGACAATATTTCGCGTTAAACATTTCAAGGAACTGGTCCCATTCTAGAGTCTGAATAACCTCTTCTCCATATATACTCCTCCGCGTCTTCCACCAAGCACGGGCAGCACCGACGAATAAAGCAGATGCATAACTTACTTTCTTTGACTCTAGGCAATCAGATATCCTGAAGATTTCTTCAGTGTGACTAATCCAATCCATCGCCTGAATTGGATTAACTGTACCCTCAATGTTCAGGGCACCGCTAGCTTTAAAATCTTTGAACTTACAACCTTTCAGCTGTTCAATTTGAGCATTGGGGTTTGAGTTATCAGAATCAGATTCATCATTCTGGATTTGTTTATCTTTTCTCTTATTCTTTTTATCAGCACCTCTTTTTTCTTCGGCCTCAGCTCTAGCCTGAAGCTGTTCTTGCCTGGGCACCGCTAGCTTTGAAATCTTTGAACATACAACCTTTCGGCTGTTCAATTTGAGCATTGGGGTTTGAGTTATCAGAATCATATTCATCATTCTGGATTTGTTTATCTTTTCTCTTATCCTTTTTATCAGCACGTCTTTTTTGCTTCGGCCTCATCTCTAGCCTGAAGCTGTTCTTGCATATTCTTGTTTTGTTGTTCTGAGTGTTGGGCTAATAGTTGTTGTACCATTTCAAACATTTGCTGGGGGGTCATGTTGTTGGGAATGTCACCTGATCCTGACATCTAGACTGAAAATTAAAATCATTTAACTATGAGTTTAAAGACTTAGATCTCTGTACGCTTTTTCCCATCCTAACAGTCTGTACATCCTATCTCAGTTCAAACCACCTAAATGATTAATAAATATGTATTGCTTCAGTTTGAGACCAAGTATTACTCACGTAATACTTGATTCACTCAAACTATGAGCTCTGATACCATCCTGTGAAGGCCACCCCTTACGGGACAGTCGTCAGAGTCTAGGTCCCACATCATGCAACATGATATCAATCATAACTAAGATAGAGTAATTATATTGCGGAATTTTATATTACAGTACAAACATTTTAGGATAAGTTTAATACAGATTTTAGTACAAGTTACAGTTTCCAAATTAAAGTTATAAATGGCACAAGTCTAAACTAATTCATGTCATCATACTATCAAGATAAATCTACCCAGACCACCACATTATCAGCTTCCAATCAGTACCAAAAGGGTTTGCTGAGTAGAGGTATATGAAAACTTGAGTCTTGATCTTGTAAGACCTAAAAACTAGGTCCAGCGAGTGACTTTCCTTTATCGTTTCCTGCAAAATTGTAAGCAACATCTGTAAGCAAAGCTTAGTGAGAATATAGATTTTCAGATTACATGCATTATCAAGTGGATCATGGGTTTAGCATGATATATCTTGACTGCCGCTACAGCCACTCATGATCGAGACATAGTAGTCATAGAGTTGGATGATGTCCAAGCCACGCTCACGCTTAAATTATGGGGATCAGCCACATACTGGGATAGCTACCAACAAATCAACATGGCAGAACATCGTAGTATCATTACCAAGTTCAATAGAACTGGTAAAATAGCATGGTCTAGAACAATAGACCGTCAAGGCTAATCATTCTAAACTGAATCGATATGTCAAAAGTGCGAGCGATAGTGAAAGCATAAGTCATCAAGGTCATGATAGCAATAATCTCATAGTAATATCTGAAATGAACTGTAAATACAATGTCATGCGAAATGATAAATCAAATAGCTATCATGATCCACAGGGCATCACCGAACCATGGTGAGCACTGGACACAGTCCAGCTGATCATATATGAATGTCAAATTAATCTATCATCAATAATATGTCTCAGCCGGAAATCGCGCATGTAAAGCTGAATATCTATAACTCACTGGCTTGGGGTCTTTATCAAATAGATAAAAAATCCACCACCTGAGTTATCCCAATATTTTATCTTTAATCTTTGTCTATCTGATCTCTATCAATTCTTTTCAATTCTGTGACCCGCTTTCAATATCTTTAAGTCTTTAGATCTTTGTTCAGAATTTAACAGAACCTGTCCAGAATTATATCATATCAATATCATTAGCTTTTAGGTGTAAAATCTTTATCTGATCTGAATCTGATAACTGATAACTCATTAATCATTTTGTTCATTTTCTTTAACTCTTTGAAATCTCAAAAGATATATACATATATATATATATATATATATATATATATATATATATATATATATATATCATGTTGCTTAATTGATCTTTAATTATTATAATCATTTTATTTAAAATATCAAAATAGGACATCCGGATTCGGACCATCCGGAATGAACCGAAATGGGATCATTCGAAATGCATCATCCGAGTTCGGACCTGGGCATCCGACTTCGCACCATCCGAAATAGGCATCCGAATTGGGACAAATCTGTAACATATGATCTGAAGTGAATCATCCGAAATAGGTGTTCATCCGAATTCGGTCTCATCCGAGTTCGGATCCACACTTATATATTTTCCAGATTTGTTCTTGGTGTTCTATCTTTTATACTTACGGATTTTTCATCAAATTTACTCAAATCACATTTTTGTTAACATGCAACTTTAAATAAAGTTATCATCATTAGACTGTTTTTACACAATTTTCCTTTTCATTAACAGCTTGAATCGTCCAAGATTGCTCAAAATCAAGACTTTTTGTCAAGAACACTTATTTTCACAAAATTTCAATTTTGTACTTATTTTGGATGATCTGAGCTCTGGTTTTTGTTTCTGTATCATTTAATGACTTTAATGTATGGTTCTTAATCATTTGTTCAATCATGCATCAACATTTTTCATTATTATAGTCATAGGTTTCGGTTTTTATCAAAACCGAACCAAACTTCATAAAATTTCGAAATTTAAGTAATTCTTACCTTGAAAACTTGTAGATGCTTGTTGTTTAACGTTGTTGTAATTTCTCCTTAACTTCAAATCTTCAATTATTGCAAATTTTAGGGATTTTTATTGATGAAAATGTGAAGGAGCCGTATATTTAGAGAGAAGGAAGAGAGAGTGTGTCAATTTCTTTTAATGTGGTTAATGAACTTAATTGCTCATTTTGGTTCTTTTGTATAATCATCAACATCAATCATTTTTTTTTATAAATATTATATTAATTTTCTACATTTTGCATTTGACCATCTAATAATTGAAACAATTATTTAATTTAATTAAATAATTTCATTACTTAATTAAATTACAAAACAAGTAATGTAATAAAATTACATTATTAGCTCAAACTCAGAAATTAAGGTTGGGTTAAAAGTTGGGTTGTTACAGGTTTGGCCATTGACCCATTGTCATAGTAAGAGGAGGAATTTGAAGCACTGTTGTCCATGGGAAAGTAGGGAGAATAAGAGATCTAGAGTTGACACACACTCTATCTGCTCTGATATCAGTTGTAGGTCCCAAAAGGTTTCCCAAGTGTATAGTTCTATGCTGTAGAGGGGGGGGTGAATACATCTATTTAAAAAACATAAAAACTTTTTCTCAATGTTTGTGTATATTATTAACAAGTGTTAATTACAAAAAAGCTTGACTGCGGAAAGTTTCAAGCTGAGATGACAGATACAACAGTTGTTCAACTAATCTAAGACACATTAAGACTAGATACAATGACTACACTCACTTAGATTCACTCACTGATTTGACAAGACTCAGATGGACAGCTTAAACAAATACAGCATAGACACACTCTACTATTTTATTTTAAGTAGACTTGCATGCATGGAATAACACACTTCAATGCACGTTCTGATTTCACACTCTTAATTTTCTCATAATCCTTAGAAGCGTCCTTTTATACTCAAAAGGAGAATCTTAGTGAAGCTTCTTCATTGGACAGATGAGATAGTGGAAAGTCTTTCCAAAAAGACAAGACACCTTTTTTGCATGTTCTGATAAAGCATATTTGTCTTCACATGGTAGAATCTTTGTCTTTTCCTTCTTGTCACTATTGCATAAGGCTTTAACCAAAAGAAGAATGTCAAATTTGCATCTTTCTTCTTTTCCTAAGGCCATTTTGATATAAGAAAAGGTCTGTCACCTTTTTCAGATATTCGTTTGTCTTCATGTAACAGAACAGCGTAGGCAGGCTGTGCAAATCTGTTTTCCACTTTGTCTTCGACTTGTAAACTGATCTTGTAGCCAAAAACATTACATGAGGACTTGGAAACATATCCCAATAAAGTGTTTAACTTATTCACAAAGAACAGGTTCTGTTCACAAAGAATAGAACACTTGTAAACTGTCCAAGCTGCTCAACAGAATAGAGCAGCGTAGACAGTTTATGTCCACCCTGTTTAGCAGACAGAACAGCTTGGACAAACTGCCTTTGTTGCAACGAATGCAACATGGTAAACAACTTTGGGCTGATATTGCAAATCATTTTTCAGGTTTCAATAAGGCATAAACAGGCCTTAAATTATACCTTCTAGTGCATCAACAGGTTTGATTAAAAATCTCCCCATCAGATGTAGAGCAGGTTTGACTGATGTTTTTTTGTGCCTAACAGATTGCATCAGGCACCAAGGGAATGGTATGAGACACTATCAACTCATCTTTTGGACAATGGGTTTGAAAGAGGGAGAATTGATAGTACATTGTTCGTGAATTGAAAGGGAGAAGATTTTATCTTGGTACAAGTGTACATGACATGACATCATTTTCGGGTCATCAGACGAGCAGATGTGCAAAGATTTCGAGAAGCTGATGAAGTCAAAGTTTGAGATGAGTGCTATAGGAGAGTTAAACTTCTTTCTGGGTTTGAAAGTTGAACAGAGAAAGGAGGGCATGTTTATCCATCAGACGAAATATGTCTACGATATTCTAGAGCGCTTCGGGACAGAAGGAACAAAGCTGACTGCTCATTTTAGTTCTCCGATTCAAGTAAATCACAATCTCGGACCGGGTACAGAAAGTGATTCTGATGTGAATCTGACTCTATATCGGACCATGATCGGATCACTCATGTATTTAACTACTTCTAGACCTGACATAATGTTTGATGTGTGTATTTGTGCTAGGTTTCAAGCCAATCCGAAAGAAATACATATGAAAGCTGTGAAGCGGATTTTGAGATACCTCAAGTCAAAACCAAACCTGGGACTTTGGTATCACGCTGATGGTGATCCAGAATTGGAAGCATACACGGATTCAGATTATGGAGGTTGCAGCTTGAACCGGAAGTCAACAACTGGAGGTTGTCAGTTCCTTAGAGGGAGGCTCATGTCCTGGCAATGCAAGAAACAGACTTCGGTAGTCGTGTCAACGTGCAAGGCCGAATATGTAGCTGCTGGTAGTTGTTGTTCACAGGTTTTGTGGATACAACAACAATTGCGGGATTACAGTTTGACTTACACTCATATCCCATTAGGATAGATAATCAATCTACTATTTCTATAACTAATAATCCAGTTAAACACAGTAAAACAAAACACATAGACATAAGAAATCATTTTATACGTGATTGTGCTGAAAAGAATTTAATAAAACTGGTAAAAGTGGCAACAGAAGATAATAATGCTGATTTATTCACAAAAGCTTTTGATAAGTCACGCTTTGAGTTGTTAGTTCAACTGAATGGTATGCGTAATCCAGAGTAACTTGACCTTAGTATATTTTTCTTTCTTTTTATAGTAAGTTAGTGTTTAAGTATTATTTATTTCCTTTTATAGTAAGTTAGTAGGTTAGTTTATTAGCTTATCTTAAAAATGAAAAACAAAATAAAAAAGAGAGAAAACCATAAAAAGTTCATAAAAAAAAGAGAATATTAGAAAAATGAGTTAAGTCTTAGAAACATAGGTTCAAAGTGACGAAAATTAGCACAGTCGAAACAATCTAAGTCTTAAGCTTTCACACATAATGCACCTTAAATTCTAAGTGATATGCACTTTCCTGTTTAATGTGTTGGTAGGCATAATACATAAAGGAAATCGCAAACGCTAATAAAATATTCAAGAAAAAGTCTTATGTGTAACTAACTTAGATGTATGACCAAATGGTCTTAATTTCTATGTTATAGACATACAGATGATGATTCTAAATGAGGTATGCAAATTTTCTGGGGGATGTATAGCAACGTCAAATACATCTTAAAGAAATGAAAAATTTTGATAAAGAAAAGAAAGTCAAACAAGTCGCTTTGTTGTACGTAAGTACAACCTGTCACCTCTGTTTTGACTCAAGTTGGCAAGATAAGTCGCTTTGTTATACGTAGGTACAGACCTGTCACCGCATCTTGTTAACTTATAAAGAACTCTAAGACAAACTAAGACACTCTGTTGTATGTAAATACAGAACTGTGTCCGACATTTTCCTTTTAAAGAAAATTTGCAATACCGAAAAGTTATAATCATTGTGTGTCTGCCTTGATCATAGAAGTATATCTAAGTATGGGACACGTAAAGTAGTCTCTTGATAAATAAAAAGGCCAAGGGATATTCCAAAGTGTAAATGTTTAAAGAGAAAATCATAATGACAATCGACTTGAAATGTATATCACGACAAACAATCAAAGGAATCAAAAATTCCTAAGTGTGAAAGTGTAATACTGAAAGTGCGTTTGACACAGCTATCTGATTGAACCTTCTTTGACTATCTCGCAAAAATATTCTATTAGTTTAGGTCATAAATTATTAAAAGAATTTTTGAGTAGTTTAAGTGTTGTTTTTATTCAAATTTTATTTACTTTATTTTATTTTATTTTATTCAAGTATGAAAAAGGTAAAAATGACTAGGATGCATTTTTGGTTGAATAAACAAATATTGCGTGAAAATTTGTTTCTTAGTGTGGATGATTCTGCAAGGTTTGTAAAATTCCGTACACGAAAAAGTTGAAAAAGTTGAATTTTATTCAAGTATTTTCAAAATTTTCACTTAAGTTCGAAATTCAGACAAATTCGAACTTCACTTCGAATTTGTCAGGAAGTTCGAACTTATGCTAAGTTCAAAGGTAGTTGGTATAAATAGGTCAATAGTACTTCATTTAAGGCACCTACCCTCGAATTTCTTCATTTGAACTTGTCTCCGGAGATCTCGAACTTGTTCTTCGAACTTGTCGCGATTCAAATTTCTCACTATTCTTCGAAGTTTTGCTTCCATTTCTCGAACATACTCATATACTAAGGTATAGTAATCAGTATTATACAAAGTATGGGTAGTTTAGGACATTATTATGGCAAGAATCAAGTTTTTTTGATGTTTATTTGAGTTGAAACTTTGGGGTTTAATATCACAAGTTTTGACGGATAAAAGTTCAAATAAATCATATATAACATCTGTTAGGCACAAAAAGGCCTCAGTCAAACCTGCTGTACATCTGAGGGGGAGATTTTTAATCAAACCAGTTGATACGTTTGAAGGTTGAATTTAAGGCCTGTTATATGCCTTATTGAAACCTGAAAATGATTTTCAATATCAACCCAAAGCTGTTTACCATGTTGCATTCGTTGCAACAGACAGTTTATCCAAGCTGTTCTGTCTGTTGAACAGGCTGGGCATAAACTGTCTACGCTGCTCTACTCTTTTGAGCAGCTTGGGCAGTTTTTAAGTGTTCTGTTCTTTGTGAATAGAACCTGTTCTTTGTGAACAGGTTAAACACTTTATGGAATATGTTTCCAAGTCATCATGTATTGTTTTTGGCTACAAGATCAGTTTACAAGTCGAAGACAAAGTGGAAAACAGAACTACACAGCCTGTCCACGCTGTTCTGTTACATGAAGACAAAAAGATATTTGAAAAGGGTGACAGACCTTTTCTTATATCAAAATGGCATTAGCAAAAGAAGAAAGATGCAAAGTTGACATTCCTCTTTTGGTTAAAGCCTTATGCAACAGTGACAAAAAAGAAAAGACAAAGATTATGCCATGTGAAGACAAAGGTACTTTATCAGAATGTGCAGAAAGGTGTTTTGTCCTTTTGGAAAGACTCTCCACTATCTCTTCTGTCCAATGAAGAAGTTTCACTGAGATTCTCCTTTTGAGTATAAAAGGAAGCTTCTAAGGATAAAGAGATATCAAAAGTGTGAAATCAATAACGTGCATTGAAGTGTGTTATTCCATGCATGCAAGTCTGCTTATATAAAACAGTCGAGTGTGTCTAAGTTGTTCTTGTGTAAGCTGTCCTTCTGAGTCTTGTAAAAACAGTGAGTGTATTCAATGTAACTAGTCTGAGTGAGTCTTAGATTAGTTAACCAACTGTTGTATCTGTCATCTCAGCTTGAACCTTTCCGCATTCAAGCTTGTTTGTAATTAACACTTGTTAATAATATACACAAACATTGAGAAAAAGATTGTTAAGTTTTAAATAACTGTATTCACCCCCCCCCTCTACAGCTTAGAACTATACACTTGGGAAACCTTTCGGGACCTACAACTGGTATCAGAGCAGATAGAGTGTGTGTTAACTCTAGATCTCTTATTCTCCCAAATTTTCCATGGACAACAGTGCTACAAATTCCTCATACTACTATGACAATGGATCAATGGCCAAACCCCCAAAGTTCAATCATCAGAACTTCCCGGGTTGGAAGTGTAGAATGATGCTCTATTTAGAGAATCTGGATGTACAACTACTAGAGATGGTAATGGAAGGTCCCTATGTGCCAACTTCTGTTACTACCATAACTCCTGCTGTTGAAGGAGCTGCCCCTGAAATCAGAACCTTTGAGAAGGCTAAAGCTCAATGGTCTGATGAAGACAAAAGACTGGTTGATCTGGATGCAAAGGCCAGGAATAACCTGGTTATCTCTCTGCATGATGATGTGTTCAAACAGGTTGAGAAGATGAAGACTGCAAAGGAGATGTGGGATACTTTGTGTACCATCTATGATGGACCCACAATCACACTAGATAACAGGATTAACAATCTTGTTAGACAGTATGAACTCTTCTTTGCAAAACCAAAGGAGACACTCACAGAAACCTACACCAGGTTTACTGCACTTGTTAATGATCTCAAAGCTATTGGGATTAGAAAGGACAGCCTGACCCTGGTAAATAAGTTCTTGTACATTTTACCTGAAGAGTGGAACTACTTTTCTACCATCTTGAGAAATTCAGGTACCATCAAAGGTATGGATCTTGTAAACTTATATAGATCCTTACTAAATGATGAACAGTCAAGGCAGGAGAAGAGAAATGCCTTGGAAATGTCCAAGAGAGGTGATGCCTTAGTGGCCAGCGTGAGACAACCTGTTGGGCAGATATGTGATGTGTTCACACAACCTGATCCGCAGGCTGATGATGAAAGAGAGGAAATGTCTGATGAGGAAAACAGTGCAGATCTTGCTGAGCTTGATGATGAGCAGATGATAGCCATGCTTGTCAAAAGGTTCAACAAGAAGAGGTTTGGAAGAAATATGCTGCAGGGAAACTCAAATGCTGGTAAGAAGAAGGCATTTGATAAGTCTAAAGCTGAGTGCTTCAAATGTGGCAAAACTGGCCATATAGCTACTGACTGTGTGTCAAAAGCTGTTGGACAGTCTTCCAAACCATACAAGACCAACAAGGATGATGGCTATAGGTTTAAGTACCTTATGTCCATGGCTAAGCTGAAAAAGTTGGAAAACTCAGTGGCTTCCAAGAAGCAAAAGGGACTGATGGCAGAGACATTTGACTGGGAGGAGTCTGATTTATCATCAGATGAAGAAGACAACATCTGTCTGATGGCCAATACTAATGTCCCATCAACTAGCAATTTCAAACAGGACTTGGCTGAAGCTGAAGCCTTCAGCAGCTTGGAGAACTGGAACCCTACAATGATGTACAAGGTACAAAATTTTATGAATTACAGTCCTGATGAAAAAGTGAAAATGTTTGAATATATGTTAATTGATTTAAAAGCTGCTGTTGAGAAGCATAATGTTTTACTATCTGAAATCTCTAAGCTTAAAACTGATCTTGAAATTATATTTAGTAAACTGGACAGTTTTCATAAGTTGGAAACTGAACTTGATGAACTAAAACAGATCAACTCCATTTTACTGGAAGAAAAGAGAGAAACAGATGTAAAACATGCAAAGCTTCAAAAGATAGTTGACTCTTGGTGCCAATCCGCACAAAAAGTCAGCCATTGTATAAGTCAGCAGATCCCTGCACAAATCCAAGCCTATCTTGGAGGGGATCTTGACACAGCAGCTTTCATTGTTGAGATTAATAATCTGAAAGATGAATTATCCACTCTTGGTGAGCTTCCCAGTACTTTCATCCAGAAAGTTAATGGAAAGTTGATCTCCACAAAGAGGTTTGTCAGGCCTCAAAACACTGACAGCTTGTGTGAAATGGCCCTAAAGCTGATGATGGAATGTGTTCTCCATCAAATCAGCCTGCTAAGTGCTATGCTGATTCATACAAGCAAAAGAAAGGAAAACATACTCAACTGCAGCGGTGGACACTAAACCTGTTGACAAAACAGGCTCTGGGTCCAAAGCTGATGGCAAGAGACATGTTAATCCTTTTGATGCTAAACAGTTTGAAAATAAGTTTTCAAAAGGTAAGCAGCCTGCTTTCAAGAAGGGTAAGTCTCATGTTGAAAGCAAATCTGCTGTGGTTTCAAATAAGTTTTCAAATCATAGTGAAAAACTGGTTATAAATGAAAATAAGTCTTTCAAAACCAGAAACAGTGATTACGCTGATCGGCAGCGTCAATCACATCTCCGTAAGGGCAAAGGCAAAGCCATTGCTCAACCTGAGAAATCTGGGAATAAGTTTCCCAAACCTGTGGAAGGTCAAAAACCAATCAAGCTTCCTGTTTTTGACATCTGTCCTCCCAAAAAGAGGAAAGAAGAAACAGGCAAAGTTGTTGCTATTGTGCCATCCACCCAAGCTGTTGATTTATCGAGAAACAGTAATAAGTTTGCTAAACCTGCTGATAAAATCAACAAAAATAATTCAGCATGTGTATCTGAAAGCTCCTCTTCCAAAAAGGCCAAAAAGAGAAAATGCTATGAATATGGGAAGAAGACACACATGGCCAAGGACTGTCCTGAAACTAAGGACATGAGGCCTGTTGACTCTGCTAGTTCCATCATTGCTAAAACAAGCAGTGTTGGAAGTAACTTAGTCAATGAGAGTGGTATCCAAACTGATACCTTTCAAATAGGAAATATTAATGTGGATATTACTAGCCCATCAACACATGTTGATGAAGTAGGAGAACTCATCACTATGATGAGTTCCCCTAAATGTAACTAATATTTTCCTATGACATTCTACAGGACAAACAACCATCCCAGGTTTGGTACTTGGAGAGTGGCTGCTCAGGGCACATGACAGGTTGCAAGGCCTGCTGAATGATCTAAGGCCTGAAAAGGGCCAAAAGTCACTTTTGGTGACAATGTATAGGGATCCACTAAGGGATATGGAACTCTTAAAGCTGGTCTTGCAGTGTTCAAAAGAGTAGCCTATGTGGTTGGGCTGAAACAAACCTTGTAAGCATAAGTCAACTATGTGATGATGGCTACAAGGTTAGCTTTGATGAGCACCTGGGTTACATATTGGATCCCCAAGGCAAAGTTGTGTTGTGTGCTCAACGGAAGAAAGGTGTATATGTTGTGGATATGCAATCTGCTGATCCCACAACTAAAACCTGTTTTCTAACAAGAACAAATGCAGACCTAAACTGGTTATGGCATAAAAGGCTGTCACACCTAAACTTCAAGAACATCAACAAACTCTGTAAGAAAGAGTTGGTAACAGGTTTGCCTTCCATGACTTTTGTTAAGGATAAACTCTGCACAACTTGTGAGAAAGGCAAGCAGAGGAAATCATCTTTTAAATCCAAGCATAATTTTTCTATTGATACTCCTCTCTTCTTAATCCACATGGACTTGTTTGGACCCGTCAATGTCCCAAGTCTTGGAGGAAGAAAATACACTCTAGTAATGGTTGATGAGTTCTCCAGGTTTACATGGGTAATCTTCTTGAGGAGCAAAGGAGAGGTTGCTAGAGAGATCATTGGATTTGTCAAAAAGATGGAAATGCTGAACTCTGCTCAAGTGAAGCAGCTTAGAAGTGATCATGGTACTGAATTCAAAAACAGTACTCTTGTAGACTTCTGTGAAGAAAAAGGGATCTCTCAAAACTTTTCAGCAGTAAGAACTCCACAACAAAATGGAGTTGCTGAAAGAAGAAATAGAACCCTTATTGAAGCTGCTAGAACCATGTTGTGTGCATCTGGTTTACCTTCATCATTCTGGGCTGAAGCTGTCAACACTGCTTGCTTCACCCAAAACAGATCCTTAGTGGTGAAAAGGTTCAACAAGACTCCCTATGAGCTGCTCAAAGGGAGGAGGCCAAATATTAGCTACTTCCATGTGTTTGGATGTCCCTGCTTCATTCTGAATCAAAGGGATCAACTGGCAAAGTTTGAAGCAAAAGCTGATGAAGGTGTGTTTGTTGGATACTCTGCTATCTCCAAAGCCTACAGAGTGTACAACAACAAAAGAAAGGTGATAGATGAATCTATCAATGTCACCTTTGAAGAGTCCTGGAATGCCTCCACCAAAGTTGTTCCTGAATCAGTTTCAGGAGAAATCAACTTTGATGATCTCATGCATTCCAACAGTGAAAAGGACTCAAAAGCTTCCACTACATCCAGAGTGGAACCTGCAAACTGTTGGTTGATATTTATTAGTGTTTGTATGTTTGAACTTGATGTAACGTATTACAAGAAGTTCAAACATAAAGTACAAAGATAAAATCAATTATAAGGTAATAACTTAAGTTTCAACACTTGGGTGTTTAAGTGAATTAGTTAGATTCGAATTATATAAGGCTTGGCATTCGAATCTGTGATAGATTCGAATGTAGCCCTAGATTCGAATGAGAGCAGATTCGAGAGTGTCATAGTGGACAAACTCGAATGGGCCTCGGGCCAGATTCGAGTTTGGCCCATAACAGACTCGAATCAGGATCTTTAATTAGGGATAGACTCGAGATATTATCAGACTTTTTGCAGAATTCGTCAGGGATTAAGCATTAAGCGATCTCGAGTTTATCATCAGCTTTAGTGCAGTTTCAGAGAGAATCAGTTTGTAGGATCGTTCGTGTGTCGTTCGTTCAGGATCTGATAGTCTCCGTGTTTCGTGTGTGAGTTGTTACCGTCTACCCGTTAACGAGGATTCCGCACTCGTTGACGGTTCCGCGTCTAGATAGATCTGTGTTAGGTAGACCTTACAAGTGGTATCAGAGCCTACGGAGTGTTCTTGGTGTTCTTCGTGTTCATCTAGATACATTCTAGGTTTCTTGACGTTTTTGGACGGTTTTACTCTCAAAATCGTATTTTTGTGTTCGTCGAGCTTAGCAAATAGTTAACCGGGAAACACTTTGTGGTTTTTCATGTTTTTGATCGAAATCAATATTTTTCATTGCAAAAATATTGATTTAATCTGTAAAACGTCAAAAAATCAAAGTGTTAGCCGTTTTTCGAATTTGCGGCGCTCGAATCTATTAGGGGTAATTAGGGTTACACTTAGTTTCGAGTCTAACCAAAATCCGCTCCTTTCGAGTCAAATTCAGAGGGTTTCGGATCTATTTTCGAGTTTGAGCTACATTCGAACAGGGTCTCGAGTCTAATTTCGAGTTTAATTCGAGTCTAGCTTAGATTCGAATAGGGTGTCGAATCTGCTGTAATTTCGAGTTTGCCTGACCATCGAATCTAAGGACTTTTCGAATCTGACATAATTTCGAGTTTAATTGAATTGTGACACTTAATCGAATTTAATCCCAAATCAATTCGAATCTAATTATATTCGAATCTATCTAGATTCGAACGGGTTAATTCAAATTAGTTTCGAATTAAATTAATTAAGTTCAATTCACTTACTTTTGAAAAGATGTCAAATCTCCAAAAATTCCTGGAAATGGACCACGAGGTCGGGAAGGCAAACGCTCCGCCTAAGCTGATGAAAATCGAGGATTATTACTGGTGGAAAGATCGGTTTACCGATTTCGTGCGTTTTAATGACATGTGCATGTGGGTGTGTATCGACGAAGGATATATTCCACCGGTTTCAGAAGTTGAAGGCCGTCAGAAAGTCTTGTCATACCAAATGATGAAGGAGGATGATAAGAAATTGTTTGAAGCCGAAAACAAAGCTTTCTCGATAATCCGTATGGCTTTACCTCAAGATATACTGCACACTAGTAGGACTCAAAGGACGTCGAAGGAACTTTGGGAGTCTCTAGAGAAGAGGTGTGAGGGTAATCCTAGGGTTCGTAGAAAGCGTACAGAGCTGTTGAAACAACAGTTTGCAATCTTCAAGGCGTTAAAGGATGAACAGCTGGATGATATCATCACTCGGTTCTATCATCTGTTGACGGAACTTGAAAGTCACGGAATTGAGTATACTGACACTGACAAGAACAACAAGCTTCTTGATGCCTTACCAGCCAAATGGGCTATGTATGTGGCAATGATCAAGCTGAATGAAGACAAGTATTATACTCAATCTCTCGATGACATTGTGGGAACGTTGCGGGCATATCACTTCGAGCTACTGAAGGCCGAAACTGATTACGAACAAGTCCAGAATCCAGCAATGTATTTTGGAAAGTCGACAAAACCTTCAGCGACCGCCGATCTGAAGACTGCTACAGCGTTTTTCACCGGAGAAACGTCATCACCAGCAGAGTCCGATGACTCATTGAATCGCGCGTTCTTAGGATTAGGAAGATCGGAAGAACCGCAGCCTCAAGTACAACAGGCATCGACTTCTCAGAGTTATTCGAAGATGCCCATGAGCGCAAAATCAGCGGAAGAACATTTGAATCTGCTTGCTTCTTTTGTGGCCGCTTACGGGAATTGTGTTCAAGGGAAGATTAACGATCCTGCTCTCTGGGATGAAGACTACGATCAGGTCAACCCTGATGATCTTGAGGAAATGGATCTTAAATGGCAACTGGCCATGGTAACCCAACGGGTTAAGAGATTCATCAAGAGAACTGGAAGGAATCTGACAATGAACAACAAGGGGATTGGATTTGACAAGTCCAAAGTAAAGTGCTACAACTGTCAAGGACTGGGACACTTCGCCAGGGAGTGTCAAAGACCGAAGGTGGAGACATACCAAGGGCAGAGTCAGCATCAGGGACAATTTCAGACTCAGTCTCAACAACGATACCTTCCAAGTTCATCATCTGGTCAAGCCAACCTAGCGGGTCTAATTTCCAATGTCACTTCAGACAGACAGCTAGATGGTACCTATGACTGGAGTTCACATCCTGAGTCGAATGCTAGAGCCTTCATGGCTGAAGTCACAGAAACTGGGTGTGATAGAGACGAGCAGACCACACGGGACAGCAGTCCGATGTGGGTGGAAAAGACGGATGATCAGACAGTACTGGAGTTTGCTGCTTAGATGGCCAACGTGGAATCTGATAACTCAAAGGTTAGTCTAACTTACTCTCTTTTTCATGAAGTATGTGTATTGTGTGTTACTTCTAATGATAGGTTAAATCTAGTCTTAGAATCGCATAAAACCATAACTGCTCAGAATGAGAATTTAAAGATTGAAAATGCTAGCCTAAACGATATCAAGCAAGATCTTAAAGAAAAGCTTAAGGCTGATGCTCAAGATGTAATAGTTCTAAAAGACAAACTGAGTGAGCAGTGTGTTAGGATAGAGCTTATGTATGAGCACGTAGAAGCCTTGACCAAAAGTCTTAAGGACAAAGACATAGAGCTAGCTGAAACAAAGGTAAAGGTAGCCGAGGCAAATAGCAAGTTGGAGAAGTTTAGGAATTCGAGCCTAAACCTAGGGAAAGTTTTAGATGCCCAAAGACAGTCTAAAAAGCCCGTAGGTCTAAGATTTCACGAAATTCCTCCACCTTTCAATACAAACTATGTGCCCCAGCCTCAGGAGAAAACTGACAAATCAGTAGACTTAGAGGACACGCCTGAACCTAAATCTGAGCCTAGTGTAGAAAATACACCTAAGGTGGCTGACGCAACTGTCAAGATTAAGAAAGTCAAATTTGTGACTTCCTCCAGTGAAACAACTGCAGGAAAACATAAAATTGATTGGGCTGATCAGGACGATGAGCCAGTCGCCATAGATGTACATAAGGATCAAGACACTAGTGAGACACCTAAGTCTAAGGGCTCACAAAAGAAGCCAATAGACAAAATGTCATGCTTTAGATGTCACGAGAGGGGGCATGTGGCTTCTACTTGTCCACATAGGAAAGTTGATACGACACCTAAGATAGTGAAGCCAGAACAGCCTAAACCCTCAACAAGTGTGGCGAGCACTAGTAGTTCTCAGAGTACCGAGAAAACTGTGCAGGCCGCACCAAAACCTGTTGTGAAACAAACACCGGTTAAGGTTGGACCAAAAGAAGTGGTTAGGACAAATTCACCGAATCGTGTCATTAATCAATCTAGATCAGCACCTCAACAAGTCTATAGGAGCACAACACCTAGCAGGTCACAAACTCCAGTTAGGTCACATACTCCCGTTAGACATTACGCACCGGTAAGAGCTCAGGGATCACAATCCGAAATGCAATATAATAGGAATTATTCTAGAGCTCCACAACAAATGCCTACTCAAAGGCAAAGAGTGAATTTAAATCACTCGGCACCACAACAAACTCCTGTTCAACGACCCAAGTCACCTGAAAGGCGAGATGGGTATTTGAAAGAGTTTCAATATGTGGACGAGAATGGTATAACCAAGTCAGTTATGGCTTGGGTTCCCCGTGATAACTAACCTATTTTCTTTCATGTGCAGGAGATTACCACAGGTCCAAACAACAAATGGTTCGTCGACAGTGGATGCTCCAGGCACATGACGGGGGAAAAAGGTCTGCTTACAGACTTCAAGGGTGGGAATAGGGGGTTTGTATCATTCGCCGGCAACAAAGGAGGAAATATCACTGGAACTGGAGAAGTCACTAATGGGACGATTACATTGGATCAAGTTTATCACGTTGATAAACTGGTTCATAATCTCATTAGTGTATCTCAAATCTGTGATAAGAAGAATTCAGTGCTTTTCACTGACACTGAAGCGTTAGTGCTAAAACCGGGATTCAAGATACCTGAAGATTGGATATTGATGCGGACACCAAGGAAGAATGACTTGTACATGCTCGATATGAACAAGCCGGATACTTCGATGGGTCCGATCTGCTTACTATCAAAAGCTTCGGAGACGGAATCGGTTTTGTGGCACGGACGCATGGCTCACTTGCACCTAAGAAAGATGAACTACATAACGAAAAATGGATTGGTGCAAGGTGTGCCTCTGAAGAGCTTTCAGTTCGAGGACAAGTGTCTACCGTGCATGAAGGGCAAGCAACATAAGAAGACACACAAGTCCAAAACGCAGAACTCCATAACCTCAACATTCGATTTGTTGCACATGGATCTTTTCGGTCCAATCAACAAAAGGAGTATCGGAGGTAGTTGGTTTTTTTTGGTTTTCACTGACGATTACTCACGGTTTTCTTGGGTTTTCTTTTTAGGTACAAAGGACGAGACGGCTTCCAAGCTCATCGGGTTCTTAGACCAAGTGGAGAATTCCTACGGAACAAGGGTTAAACGGCTACGTAGTGATAATGGAACAGAGTTCAAAAACACTGTAATTAGTGTATATTGCCTATCAAAGGGCATCGTGCATCAATTCAGTGCACCATATGAACCTCAACAAAATGGGGTGGCCGAATGTAAAAATAGAACATTGATTGAGGCTGCAAGGACTATGCTTTCATATTCAAAGCTTCCTACCATGTTTTGGGGGGAGGCAGTGAATACCGCGTGCCATATTTTAAACCGAGTCCTTACAGTCAAATCTTTGAACAAAACATGTTATGAAATTTTGAATAAACGGCCACCTAATTTAACTGGATTCGAACCGTTTGGGGTACCATGCACTTTATTGCGTACAAAACATCCACCGAAGTTTGGTGAAAAGGCTGATGAAGGATACTTCCTAGGTTATGTGCCGAACTCACCAAACAAACGGGTTTTTAACAAAACAAATGGTACTGTGGAGATTGTGTATAACATTGAAGTTACAAGTTATACACATGAACCCCAAACTGGTCCGGAATGGATATTTGACTATGATAAATTATTTGAGTCATTTAACATTCCTTTGGATGATAATGCAGGTACAATCGAAAAGGACATGGCGACGTTGCATCTGAATGACGATGGCCATATCTTTCCGAGGACTACGTTTGAATCCACATCCGAGCCTACTGCGACAGTAGATGGATCTCCAGAAGTTGCTGATCCAGAAGCACCTTCCACTGAGAATCAGACTCAAGCATCAAGTTCCAACTCTGAGGAAAACGTCCGTGAGGAGGAAAATGTAGAAGCTGAGCCTGTTCCCCCATTAGGTGAAATAAGATCTAACTTAGGAGATAATCTAAGAGTTAATGAGATAGAGACCTCTAGGATTAACAAGAACCATCCATTAGAAAGCATCATAGGAAATCCTAACGAGGGTGTGAGGACTAGGAGTAGTTTAAATAACAACACTGTGTTGTTGTCGATGATAAACGACTCCGAGGCATATCACACATGTCTCTATTCTTGTTTCATATCGCAAGTAGAGCCTAAGAATGTGCAAATGGCACTTAAGGATAACTCCTGGGTTGAAGCGATGCAGGAAGAACTTTCGCAATTTTGGAAACTAGAAGTGTGGGAGTTAGTTCCATTACCTCGAGGGGAAGTTTCCATAGGAACCAAATGAGTTTTTAAGTGCAAAAGAGACGATCGGGGTATAGTCACGCGCAACAAGGCTATGCTAGTTGTAAAGGGTTTCAACCAAGAGGAGGGAATCGATTACAACGAGGTTTTTGCACCAGTAGCAAGGCTAGAAGCCATTAGGTTGTTTTTAGCTTTTGCCTCCTTCAAGGGCTTTAAGGTATATCAGTTAGATGTTAAGAGTGCTTTCCTGTATGGGAAAGTGAAGGAGTTGGTGTATGTAGAACAACCGCCCGGATTTACAGATCCAAAATATCCTGATAGAGTATATCGCTTAGATAAGGCTCTATACGGATTGCATCAGACACCAAGGGCGTGGTATGAGACTCTATCCAACCATCTGTTAGCAAACGGTTTTGAAAGGGGTAGGATAGATAGTACTCTGTTTGTTAAAAGGAAGGGAGATCACTTTATCTTGGTACAAGTGTACGTCGATGATATCGTCTTTGGATCATCAGACGAACAGATGTGCAAAGATTTCGAGAAGGTGATGAAGTCTAAGTTCGAGATGAGTGCTATGGGAGAGTTAAATTTCTTTTTAGGGTTACAAGTTGACCAGAAGAAGGAAGAGATGTTTATCCATCAGACTAAGTATGTCTATGACATATTGGAACGTTTCGGGATGGAAGGAACAAAGTTGACTGCCCATTTCAGCATGCCGATTCAAGTGAATCATAATCTCGGACCGGGTACTGAGAGTGATACTGATGTGGATCCGACGTTATATCGGGCCATGATTGGATCACTTATGTATTTAACTGCTTCAAGACCTGACATAATGTTTGCTGTGTGTATTTGTGCTAGGTTTCAAGCTAATCCGAAGGAGATGCACATGAAGGCTGTGAAGCGGATTCTACGATACCTCAAGTCGAAACCGAAGCTGGGACTTTGGTATCACGCGGAGGGAGATCTAGAGTTGGAGGTGTTCACAGATTCTGATTACGGAGGATGCAGCTTGACGCGCAAATCAACGACTGGATGTTGTCAGTTCCTAGGAGGGAGATTGGTATCCTGGCAATGCAAGAAACAAACATCGGTAGCCGTGTCAACGTGCGAGGCCGAGTATGTTGCTGCTGGTAGTTGCTGCTCACAGGTTCTGTGGATACAACAAGAATTGCGGGATTACGGTTTGGCTTATACTCAAACTCCAATTAGGATAGACAATCAATCTACAATTGCTATAACTAATAATCCAGTTAAACACAACAAAACAAAGCACATAGACATAAGGCATTATTTTATTCGTGATTGTGCTGAAAAGAACTTAATCAAATTGGTAAAAGTGGCAACAGAAGATAATAATGCTGATTTATTTACCAAAGCATTTGATAAGTCACGGTTTGAGTATTTAATTCAACCGAATGGAATGCGCAACCCAGAGTAATTTGACCTTAGTAGTAGTAGTTTATTTTCTTTATAGTCGTAGTATTTCTTTCTTTATAGTAGTCTGCTAATTTAGGAAAGTTTCTATTTTTAGTAAGTTAGTAGGTTATCTTATTTTATCGCTATCTCTTATGAAAAACAAAAGAAAAAAGAGAGAAAATCATAAAAATACAAAAAAAAAGAGAATATCAGAAAATGAGTTAAGTCTTAGAAACATAGGTTCAAAGTGACGAAAATTAGCACAGTCGTTACAAACTCTAAGTGTTTAGGCTTTCACACATAATGCAACTAAATTCTAAGTGTTATACTTTAGTTTAGTTTGATGTGTTGGTAGGCATAATACATATAGGGAGTCTCAAGGCAAATAAAATATTCAAGAAAAAGTCAAACGTGTCACTAACCTAGATGTATGACCAATCGGTCTTAATTTTTATGTACAAGACATACAAACTTTGAGTCTAAATGAGGTATGCAAACTTTCTGGGGATGTATGGCAACATCAAATACATCTTAAAATGGAAAGAATAGAAATATCATACAAAATTGAGAGTCGAAAACATGTAACTCTGTTGTACGTAAGTACAGACCTGTTGCCTCTGTTTAGATTCGGGTTAGCAGATATGTCGCTTTGTTGTACGTCAGTACAGACCTGTCACCGCTGTCTTGCTAACTTTAAAAATAAACCTTAAGTCAAACTAAGACACTTTGTTGTATGAAAATACAGACCTGTGTCCGATGTTTGTCTTTTAAAGAAAGTTTGCAAATACCAACAAGTTAGAATCTTTGTCTGTGTGCCTTGATCATAAAAGTATCTCTATGTCTGAGTCACGTAAGATAATTTCATGATAAATAAAAATGCCAAGGGATATTCCAAAATGTAGAATGTTTAAAGGGGTAGAATACCAACAATCGGCTAAATGGGTATTTCACGACAAACAATCGAAGGAATCAAAAATTCCTAAGTGTGAAAGTTTAAGTACTGAAAGTGAGTCTCTGACATCGCTATCTGATTGAACCTTTCTTAGACTATACTCACCAAAAAGATTTTGTTTAGTATTTAGCTTAGGTTGTAAATTTTATAAGTATAGCTTAAGTCTAGATTAAATTTTTTCGTCAAATTTTTATTTTTATTTTATTTTATTTTACCTTAGTTTATTTTATTTTATTTTATTTTAGTTTAATTTTTACTTAGGTAAAAGGTCAAAAATTACTGAGGGTGCATTCAAAGTTGGATAAAATAAACATTGCGTGAAATATCTTGTGCTTAGGGTAAACGATTTGGCATAGTTTATCTTGTTACACTAAACCGTAGAAAAAAGTTGAAAAAGTTGAAGTTATTTCAAAAATTTTTGAAATTTTTATAAGTGTTTGGTGTTTTCGAGTTTAGGACAGACTCGAATTGGGAAAGCTTCGAATCTGTCAGTAGATTCGAGTCTGGCCTTAGATTCGAAGGTTGGTAGTATATATAGGTCAACAGTGAAGTCATTAAATACTTACTGTTTTCGAATCTACATCCTCGAATCTATTCAGGCGATCTCGAATCTATTGCTCGAATCTATCGTTTGTCACATAAACGACAATTTGTCGAGTGTCTTACTTGGTGTTTCGATTCTACAGATACTTTTAGGTATAATCAACCGGATTGTACAAGAATTGAGTAGTTTTATACATCATTTAGGTCAAAATCATCGATTTTTGAAGGTTTAAGGGTCGAAATCGGGTTTTTACAAAATTACCAATTTTGGACCGATAAACAGTTAAATTAAATGCATAAATCAATGATTAGAACCTAGTTGAACTAATGTATGTGATTTGCTAAATTCAAAATGGTTAAAATCTTGAGTTTTTGTTGAAATCTTGGCCGACGGGGATTCGAATCTGTTCCTGAGGTTTCTCGAATCTGTCATTAGACTCGAGAAGACCAGGACATTCGAATCTGTCATCAAACTCGAAAAGGGACATATTCGAATCTGTTACATTCGAATCTGTCTTTAATTTGCACTATTTAATTTAAATTTTATTAAACTTGTAGAAATTTAATTGTGTTGGATTTTGTACTTAAACAAGTTCAAAATAAAGCAGATTTAAATTTAAACAAGTTTATTGATTTTCAATGAATCTAATAGTTTGTTTATTGTGCAGAAATGGCTGTACGAGCTTTTGTGCCGAAGCACAATATGGTCCTTCATCCTGATCATCATCTCCCTGAGGCGCAGGGATTCAGACAAATGCTAGATTTTTTAGTAGAATCTAGGATTGGATTTGCGTTGTCTCATAATGTTCAGCTCGTTTTACCTTATATTCGTCAATTTTATGATCATCTTCAGGTAGACTGCTCGGTCACCCCGACAGTGCTACGAACTCGCATAGCTGGACAACCGCTAGTATTTTCGGCGGATATGTTGCGTCAGGTATTGCAGCTGGGTACACAAGAAGAAGAGTCTGGACCAATCGAGTTTCCTCTGAATATTAGGCAAGCGGCCTTTCAGAGAATGGGATATAGTCAAGACGTGACGAAAGTTTCCTATATGAAGAGCGGGTAATTGGATAATGGAGGTTTTTAGCTCATGTCTTTATGATCTGCTTTGCACCAAAGAAAGTCGGATTTGACTATATGGTTGCGAAGATCCAGTCTGGGATAGTCGCGATAATGTATAATCGACCATACAGCTTCTCGGAAATGTTTTTCTCCGAATTTGTTCACCAGATCACCGCTCCAGAAAATCAACAATTCTTGCTGTATCCACGGTTCATCATGATGCTTATAAGGCACTTCTTGCCAAATCTGCCTCCGTCAAATGAGATTCAGAGTGTTGCTATAATGGATAAGAGGATCTTCGCTGATTGTTCCTCACACAAAGGAAGATTGGTTGTTCCAGTTGAGCGTCCGTTATTTGGAGCCATCTTGGATAGAAATTTTGAAGCCCCAGATGTTGCCAACTGGGCAGGGGAAGTCGAATTTCCACCACCAGGATAACCACAGCCACAACAACAACCACAACCACAGCCACCGCGTGCACAAAGGCGTAGACAAAGACCATCCGCGAGTCAAACTCAGGCGTCTAGGCCTTCTACGAGTCAGCAACCAGATGTTCAGGAAGCCGGGCCATCACTTGTTCAGGAAGCCGTGCCATCAAATGTTCCGAATGAAGCTGATCAATTATGCCAAACGCTCAATGAAATTTGGGAGGCAAGTCCCCATGCAAATGAAGATGTGGCTGCAGCGTTAGTAGGTGAATTACTTGAGCCACCTGAGGGAGAAGAAGATGTGTTGCGAGATGTTGAAGAATATGAGCCAGAGCAGGCTGATAATGTTTTGTCATCATCTGCAACCGAATCGGAAGAAATGGAGGAGATTGAAGCTGAAGCTCCTGAGTCAGAGTCTACTGAACCTCGTGTTCGAATAGAGACTTATGGTTCGAGAGTAGTAGTTATTAATGAAGAGACTTCGAGGAGGCGCGCATCAAGGGAAGCTGAGGAATCAGATTTTGAAGAAGAAGAAATTGCTCCTCTAGTGACGAGGCAACGGGCCAAACGTCATCGATTCATGCAAGGATCATCTTCTACATCAACAGATCAACCAGAAGCTCAACAAACTCAAGAACCTCAAACCACCAGTCCATCACCACCACCATCACCTCAAGATGAACCATATATTCCATCACCATTCATCCCTACTCCTATACAGTCCATTCCATCTACCTCGACCGCATACGCTGACAACCAGAGGTTTATGCAGCTCAAAGCTCGCGTTGACTTCCAGCATGTTCAAATCCTAGGCCTAACTATGGCAATGGGTGAAATTCAGTCGCATAATGCAAATCTTGATAAAGAGAATGCTGAATTGAAGAAGATTGTAGAACAAGTTCAGGGAGAGAATGTAGAGCTGAAGACGTTTGTCTGCGATCAGGCAGCTGAGTTAAGGTCGATGCGCTCCCTAATTGAGCAGTTAATGAAATATTTACAGGCTCAGGGGGAGACATCGTGCCGAGATAAGGAAGTACAGAGGCCGAGAGATGGTGATGATGAGGACAATCAAGGCAATGATCCAAGCCCTAAAAGCCAGAATGAGCCAGTAGATTTTTCTACTGCTCAGACTGCTCAATCTCAGGGGGAGCCTAGTCTAGCAGGAGGAGAGGTAGGAGAAGCAAGCTCATCTAAGCCGACAGATTTTGAAATCAGTGAGATGATCGATGCTCTTATGGATCTTGATGATGATCCGATGGATTTCGGTTATGATTATGAAGACGAAGAGCTGGAAGAAGGTGAGATTGTGCCAGAAGAAATAGTTGACTGGCAAACAGATGACGAAGTATGTGCTGATGAGGATGATGAAGCTGATGAAATCGTCGTACAGCAGAATCCTATCACGGATACATACATGATAGATGGGAATAATATTGTCAACGTAGATGTTGTGAATGCTGCGTTAAACGTTGAACCATCAGTAGAGGAACCAGCCAGAGAGCTAACAAATGAAGAGAAAAGAAAGCTATGGTTCAGAGCTGAAGAGAAGGAGTTAGAGCTTAAGAAGACAATGAGAGTGCCAGGGACTGGAAAGTTGTCTGCAAGCATATTAAGCTGGTTCTTTGATCGAGAACTGCAGCTATTCATAATTAAGAGGAAAGACGGGCTCCAGTATCTCAGGCGAACTTTAAAAGCTTTCAATTCACTGCCAAAGATCGAAATCACAGCGTTAGCATGGAAAGATCTGATTAACATTGGAAATGATCCCTACGCAGACGTGATTGCAAGAATCATTAGAAAAGAGGGCAGATCAAGGAAGTTTGAGCGACTGAATCCAAGGGTTGGAAGAAGAGTAGAAGATCCTTCACGCATTGATCCTCTAACTGGACGACCTTGGATGAGGATCCACTACAAACCAGCAAGATGTCTTAGGAAGGTGCCTCTCAAGCCTATGCCACAGAATGTATTGAAGAATCTGCATTGGTGGTATGCTGACACTGAGACTGGAGAAGCGGTCATGGAAGACTTTGAAGAAAACGTTATTCTTAGAGTTTACGATCCTCTTCACCTGGTAAACCTCTCTAAAGATGATCTTCATATTTTGCATGCCTGTAAGATTTCTAGTGATGCACATATGGATAGTGAAGCTAGGAAATATGAAAATGTAGTCAAAGTATGTGTTGAACAAGGCTTGTATGCTGGTAGTAGTTTGAATCAATAAATAAACATAAGTTCTTAATCAAATGTGTGAATTGTTAGAAGCTATCGTCAAGGGGGAGTCTGTTGGTACACCCTGTGTGACGATAGCAGTCTAAGTGATCCTACATTGTGATTTTAGCAAGTGTTTGTTATATATGTTTATATATGGTTGACATTTATTAGTGTTTGTATGTTTGAACTTGATGTAACGTATTACAAGAAGTTCAAACATAAAGTACAAAGATAAAATCAATCATAAGGTAATAACATAAGTTTAAACACTTAGGTGTTTAGGTGAATTAGTTAGATTCGAATTATATAAGGCTTGGCATTCGAATCTGTGATAGATTCGAATGTAGCCCTAGATTCGAATGAGAGCAGATTCAAGATTGTCATTGTGGTCAAACTCGAATGGGCCTTGGGCCAGATTCGAGTTCGGCCCATAACAGACTCGAATCAGGCTCTATAATTAGGGATAGACTCGAGATATTATCAGACTTTTTGCAGAATTCGTCAGGGATTAAGCATTAAGCGATCTCGAGTTTATCATCAGTTTTAGTGCCGTTTCGGAGAGAATCCGTTTGTAGGATCGTTCGTGTGTCGTTCGTTCAGCTTCTGATAGTCTCCGTGTTTCTGTTTGAGAGTTGTTTCCGTCTACCCGTTAACGAGGATTCCGCACTCGTTGACGGTTCCGCGTCTAGATAGATCTGTGTTAGGTAGACCTTACAGATGGCAATCACCACTTTAAAGTAACCATAGACCAGTTTAAATCCAAAATCACTCTTGCCAAACTTCGTCATAACCTATTTCTTCCAAGACGAATAGATACAGTTAACTTTCCTGAGTTGGCTGATTTTGAAGATTTTGTGTCAGATGAGGAGCTAGTTCATGATTTGATATGTCTGGGTTACTCAAAGCCATTGCCAAAAAGCTCCAAATTTCATAGAAATGGATTAAATGGGAGAATGGTACACCTTATTTGGGATCATCAATCGATGCATGACTTCTAAGCATACATGGATCGACAGATGTAGCATTCACTGTCTACGGATATATCATGGAATTGCTTTCAATAAGCATTACGACTATGCTCAGTGCATCTGGGAAGACTTAAATGAGGTTGTACTAGCCAAAACAACAAATAGAGCAAGGAAGTTTGTTCCGCTCCAAAGATTCATTCAAATCTTAATCCGAAGAATTCTAAGAGCCAATGAGAATATACCGAAGCGAGCAAACTCACAACGATGTCCTGATTATGTAATGATGAGTTTACACGAAGTGCCGGATTCTCTGAATGCAAATACATGCCGATTCCGGAATCGTTGTTGAAATATGCAGATCAAGAGAGTGAACATGTAAAATTATATAGGATAGATCATGCTCCAATAGAGACCCAAGAACCGGGTTCTCTTACCCAAGGAGTCATAGGACGAGAGGAACTTCAGCAAGGGGCTGAAGTTCAGGGTAGCCAACAAGTGACCGCGGGAGCTGGAGTTGTAAGGGGTGGTGAGGAAGAGGCTCAGAAATCTGATTCTGAGAGAACTTTATCGGATATTCAAGAAGAAGAAGGTGAAGGTGATGATGATGATGATGATGATGATGATGATGATGATGGTGCTGATGGTGGTGATCATCATGAGGGAGGAAGTGTGATGATGGATATAGTGAGTATTGCAGAAGAGAGTGTGATGGATGCCTTAAGCCTAGAAAGCCGGGGTTTAACCACATCTGCTGTTAGCTCTTCTAGAGAGAGTTAGCATTGAAGAAGTCAGTATCCCACTGACGACTGCACACCCAACCATCCACTCAGTCTCCTCTCAACAGGAGATTGTTTCAGTTGAGCACCGGGATGAACCATATTGTCTATCCGAGAGTCATTTGGACTTGATGGATATTGAAATAAGTACACATCTGCCCGAGTGTACGACATCAATTCATTCACAAAGTATAGATCCTATACAACTTAGGAAACTAGAGTCGACTTCATCTGTTGAAGTAAGTGTGGCTGAACTTCGTGTTCCCACCGGAACATCCTCAGCAACAGAAGCATTTGTTGCTCCGTCGCTTGAAGAGGGTTGAAGTCCAGTCAGAGCGACTACATTGCTATCTCTGAGTACTAGCCACACAGACGTGCTTTTTACAAGTTCGACTGTCGTGACAACTGGAAGTCTTAGTGACCCAGTGGTGAATCTCTCCCCATTTGTTACTGAATCCACGTTAAATCAAGCTTTAAATGCAGCGGTTGCTGGAGTAAATACACATGTATCTGCTCAGTTGTCCGAAGTGATGGCCCAAATGTCAAATATTCATAAATTTTTGAAAGGGAAATCAGTGGCCGAGGAATCCATCAAACAGACTGAATCCAATCAAGCATTGGAGGAGTTGAAGGAAGAGCTGAAAGAGTTTGTTTTTGATCAATTTGATGAAATGAGGGAGCGGATGATAAGTTTGGAAAGCACGGTGATAACTGCGTTGGGAAATTTGTCGGAAAGAGTTGCGGCAGTTGAAGAAACGTGTAAGGCACAAGCTTCCTCATCTAAAAGGAAACATGATGAGCATGATGAGGACTCTGATGATGCTCCTCATGAGGGGGAGAAGAGGAGAAAGCTTGATGAGCCTACACCTGAGGTTTTAATGATAACGTACCCAGAGAAAGAAGTAGAAGTCAAAGAGAGAGAAGCAGGGAGCATAAAAGAGTCGGCTGGTGAACAAAGTGAGCTGAGATTGATTCTTTATGAAGATGTTCCAGTTCCTTTGAACATTCAGTCTGATATTTACAATTTTGAAGAGTATAATGATTCTGAAGATGATGTTCAAGTTAAGGAACATGAGTTAAGAATTCAAGGTATAGAAGAAGAGAGAGAGGAATATATTGAAGTTTCTGAGGATGATGATGTAATTACTTTAACTGATGTTGATTTTAGAGGAGAAAGGATTGAAGAAGAAGAAGTATTAGTTCAGGAGATATTAAAAGAGACTATTTCGACACCGACGGTTGAAAAGCCTGAGGTTGTTATTCAAGTTAAGGAAGAAGCTGAAGAGTTTCCTGTGGAAAATGTGGTTAGTCAAGAAAGAGTTGTGTTAAATGAGGTTGAGGTGATGGAAAGATTCTTTAATGAATATGTGCTTGCAGATGAGTCTCAAAAGCAACATAGACTCAGATTTGAAGCACAACAAGTCGTTCAAAGGGAAATTCAAGATATGCTTACACTGTTAAATAAAGATGAGATTCGCAAGAAGAAAGTAAAGAAGTTTGAGCTTCCAGAGAATCGATCAGCAGAATTTATCAGAAAAAGGAACAAGATGTCGTATATCGAAGACATTCTGGAGAAACAAATATTTTGCAAGAAACAAGCACCGTGTTCTTTTCTCAAGTTGTTTAGAGTTTTAGAGCCAAACATGCCACATCTGGTCAACTATGCTAGTTTCCTGAGGAATAAGACACAAGAAGTTGATAAAGTTAAGAGTGAGTTCAGGATAGTCGATCTTGTTAAAATAGAAAAAGACAGATTCGTTAAGATTTTCTATCCAACATTCACTGTTACTAGAGCTGATGGAAATAATTATACGTTCACAGAAGCTGATATGTTCAATATGCACCTGGTCGATATTGAAGATTTATTTGATGAATTGTGCAGAAATAAGAGAAATGAACACTGCAGATTTGCTCTTAAGACACTTTTTCACTTCATGCATACCAAATTGGTATTGATGTCAGTGCAAGATCTGCAGATAGGTGTTGAACGAGGAATGAGGAAGATAAACATGACAGCTCCACACAGAGATATCAAGTTTGCTGGAGAATTGAAAGAATTTCAAGTTGTCATGGTAAAGCATCCAGCTGTTATGTACAAAGATAGAAATAAGAAGCTAACGGCTATGAGAAGTGTAGAACTTAACAAATTTTCAGATGGTACACTGAACAAAGTTTTGAGTGGTTTAAAAGGAAAGCTTGCATCTGACAAGAAGAGAAAGACAAAGAGAGGAGCCTTATCTGTGAATGACCGGAGACTGATGGTAGAATTCATCTCAAAGATTGAATGGAGGCTCTCGGATAGGAAAAGCATAAGAAGGTTTGAACAAAAGCTTGGACTGACGATTTAAAGACTTTGTAAATTCCATCAAAGGGGGAGATTGTTAGAATATATTGTAATTGATGGAAGTCAAAGTATAGGGTTTGTTTTGTAATTCTTCCATAGTTGTGAAAAATATGTATATATATAGTAAGTTTGACTTTCAATGTATAAAGTTCGACAATTTCACTTTTGGCATATTAGAATTCAGAGAAAAGCGGTTACTGACAATTTGGAAGATCATATCATTTTGTAATCGACATTTGGAATACAATCATTCGGTCAGTTTTAATCTTTGTTATTGTTCTTATGATTGTATTGTTAATTGATTGATATAGAAACTGTAAATCACATTAAATTTTAGAGTAAATTACAAAAATGGTCCCTATGGTTTGTTCAAAATTATGAAAACGGTCCCTCAACTTCCAAAGTTGCAATGGCAGTCCCTCAAACCACTTTTTACTTGCAGAATTGGTCCTCTATTTGTAAAATTTTTAAAAATTACGATTTTGCCCTTCTTTCAATTACAATTTTGGTAATTTTAATTTTGGACCCTTTTCTTAATTTTTTATTTTTGATTTTAAATAAATTTTAAATATTAATTTAATAAATTATGATTTGATTCATTATTACTTATATAATTATTATTCTCATTATTATTATTCTCATTATTATTATTATTATTATTATTATTATTATTATTATTAATTACACCTATTTATTTTGTAAAATAAATCTATATTTCTTTACTAAAAATTATTTTTAATTATATACTTAATTAGTTAAGTTAAGCACCTTTTTATGTATTCAATTTATTTATTAAAGTTTTATTTTTTTAAATTTATTGGTTAAACTATTTATATAATTTTATTATTTATACTTTTCCATCAAACTATTTCATTAGTTTTAGTAAATTTTGAATTTATAAATTTTGATTTAAATTTACTAATTCATTACGTTTTGATTTAAGTTTGCTAATTTATTATTTTTGATTTAAATATTTTGTTACGCACTTACGCTAATATGTTTTTATTTTTAATTTATTATTTTATTTGTTTGGATTTAAATATTTTGTTACGTCGGTACATTTTGATTTCAATTTACTATTTTATTTGTTTTGATTTCAAATTTTGCTACGTTAATACTTAAGTGAAAATTAAAATATTTAAGTGAAAACAAATACAACATAGTAATGTATAACTTGTAAATCAAAAAGATTAAAATACTATATTGAAATCAAAACGTATTGGCATAACAAAATATTAAAAATTAAAAAAATAAAATACTAAATTTAAATCAAAATGTATTAATGTAAAACAATAAACTATTTTAAATAAAATAAATTAAAAGATAAATATAATTCATTATTTATAATATTTTGTTACGTTAGTACATTTTGATTTCAATTCACTATTTTATTTGTTTTGATTTCAAATTTTGCTACGTTAATACTTAAGTGAAAATTAAAATATTTAAATGAAAACAAATACAACATAGTAATGTATAAACTTGTAAATCAAAAAGATTAAAATACTATATTGAAATCAAAATGTATTGGCATAACAAAATATTAAAATTTAAAAAAATAAAATACTAAATTTAAATCAAAACGTATTAATGTAAAAAAATAAATTATTTTAAATAAAATAAATTAAAAGATAAATATAATTCATTATTTATAATATTTATAAAGATTAATAAATATAAGATATAATTATAATATTTCTTACAACTTTAAATATTAATAAATAGATAGGATTTAAATCTACATTCAAATTATACTTTATATGTACTTTATCTATAAATCTAAATAAAAAATATATTATTTGTTTATTTATAAAATGATTTGTAAAATTATTTATTTTTAATATATGTTAGTAATTTAATAACTTTTAAGGCATTTTTTAAAATCAAACAAATAAAATAATAAATTTAAATCCAAACTTACTGGCATAACAAAATATATCTATACCGAAACAAATAAAATAATAAATTTAAATAAAAACATATTAGCGTAACAAAGTATTTGTAAACTTAAATCAAAACGTAATGAATTAGTAAATTTAAATCAAACTTTACATAATTTTAAATTTTATTAACATAATGAAATAGTTTGATGGAAAAATAAAAATAATAAAATTATACAAATAGTTTTACCAATAAAATATATATAAATAAAACTTTAATAAATAAATTGAATATATAAAAAGATGCATAACTTGACTAATTAAGTATATAAATAAATATAATTTTTAGTAAAGAAATATAGATTTATTTTACAAAATAAATAGGTATAATTGATGATGATGATGATAATAATAATAAGGGTAAATTACAAATTTCGTCCCTGTGCTTATACAAAAATTATGGATATCGTCTTTTTCACAATAAAATTACATTACATGTTGTATAATTCATTGTTGTATGCAAAAATAAAATCCCTTGAGGATGAATTTCTGAAACGTGGTCAAACTGATCAGACCATCCACATGAATAAACCGAAAGAGACTCGTTTCTATCATTCTAAGGAAGGTATTGTGTATGAAAATCCTAAAATTCTTAACAAGGTATTAAACACTTTACCTACCTTGTATGATCACAATTACATGAGACATGGTTTCAAGGCAGTTTTCCATCGTTCAACGGAAGATGCCTTAAATGAGGAAGATTCCAAACGAAAATTTGCGAAAACGAGCATACATTTTTTAGCTATGAGCGACTAAATGACAGTTATTCCACTAGAGAACCCACTCTATCGGATGACTACATACATAGTTACTCAAAGTCGGAAATGGATGCTAAACCTGTTGCATCAACATCTCATTCCTACATTCTCACCTTCATTCTTCAAAATCAAATCACACGTCTTGAAAAAGATATTTTGAAAGGTGAGGAGAATTGTATTTGCAAAGGTTTTGAACAAACAGTTTTGGACACCGTGTATCAAGGTTTTCACTCAGACTTACAATTTCAAATTTCCTCCTTTCACACCCAACCTTTGGTAGAATTGGCGAATGATCAAAGAATCGTTTTTGAAAAAGAGAGAAAATTGTTCTTAATCAAAGAACAAAATTTTAAAATTCAACTCAAATCCAATGATGATGACCTGGCTTCATACCTATCTATCATCAAGGATTTGGAAAATGAAATCTCTCAACTGAAACAAATCAAACTCTCCACTCTCTCCAATAAATCAAAAGCAAAGGTTTTAGCAGTGTCAGGTAAAATTACCAAAAACACCGCTTTACCAAATGTTGCAAAAGGCAAAGAAATATTGGAATTTCCTCCAAGAATTCTCAAAGGTGAGTGCTCAACAAATCTTAAAACCAAAGTTTCAAAGGATACTAGACATTCTTCTACAAAGAATCACAAGTATTCCGTGAAACTCACTCACTCACGAATTTCTTCTCATTCTAAGAGTTCACATGTCACTGATTCAAAATTGTCTGATGTTACAGATCATCTGAATGATTCCCAAAGAGCAGTCAAGCAAGCTTCATTTTTCAAGAAGGCATCTGTGCCATTGCATGTCATTTCCGACAATTCTATTTCAAGAAGTAGATTAAATGTAGTAGGGAAAAACATGAATGTAAACTGACTTTCAAAACATTGTTCTGTAATGAAAAACATTGTTGGTTCATGTTTATCTACTTCATGTTCTTCTGTTCCTGAAAAGAATAACTCAAAACTTGAAAAATGTCATGTAAAATCAAAGGAAATTGTTAGGCACAAAAAGGCCTCAGTCAAACCTGTTCTACATCTGAGGGGGAGATTTTATAATCAAACCTGTTGATGCATTTGAAGGTTGAATTTAAGGCCTGTTATATGCCTTATTGAAACCTGAAAATGATTTGCAATATCAGTCTAAAGCTGTTCTATATGTTGCATGTGTTGCAACTAAGACAGTTTGTCCAAGCTGCTCTGTCTGCTGAACAGGCTGGACATAAACTGTCTACTCTGCTCTACACTGTTGAGCAGCTTGGGCAATTTTAAATGGAGAAATTGCATTAATGAGAGCAGTCGTTCAACTGTCGCTTAAAAGGTTTATTAAAGATTGACCACAAGACAATCAGTCTATCACCATGCCTATTGTATAATGAACACTAAAGTCTCTTGTGCGGCTTTCTCCCCGATCCCAAAGCCCCCCGTCTTTTGAGATCATTCACTTTCCCCCCTGTTTCTTTATGTCCCTTTATGTACCTTTCACCCTCCTCCTCCCCCCCCCTTCCCCCCCCCCCTTTGTGCACCTGGGGTGTACGGTATTCAGTTGGAGAGTTCAATCCGATTAGGTCTTAGCAAGGAAAAGTTACATGACTGCGTCTAACAAGATTGTTGATCTGATGTGTATCACGGTAGTGATTGTGGTTCCATCCTAGACGGACACCAAAGTATCCAACATCTCCCTTTGCTCTTCGATTTTCTCCACCTGCTTGAAAAACATCATCAGGGAGAGGAGAAAAAGATGACACAAGGTTGTTTCTGGCGCCTTATTGCATCTGCCCGAATGGAGACAGAGCCACCCAGAATATCTTTGTCTTCATTAGATCAGAACCATTCGAGCTTTAGGCTGTATCAATAATTCCCCTGATTTCAAGAGGTGCAGAAAAGCTCCCTTCAAGCCGCTGGGATGTGGAGTTATTTAGTAGTAACAGATGGTTGGCACATGGGGACCCTCCGATCACTATCTCTGGCAGTGGTGTCCATCCGAGATTCTGTAAGGTAGAGAATCATTCTGCACCTTTCCGAACCAAGGAGAAGTTGCGAGCATAAAATTTTGGAATGGCTTGCGCCATCGACTGCCAATTGTCGCATACGTAAAGGAAGAATTTGCCAAGAAACTGTGTCGCCCATGCGAAACTTGGATGGCGTGTGGGTCAACAAGGTGAGAGAAGAGCATGGAGATCTAGAATGAAACACACTCTAAACTGCCTCTGATCCAAGTTGGAGGTCCCGGATGGGTCACGGTTCCCAGGATGTCGATATGTTATAAGCTGTTAGAGGGGTGGGTGAACCTACACCGCAACAGAAATCTTTAACTACAGCACACTCTTTTCTCAAGTTTGTATGTTCATTTATTCAACAATTTGTTTTACACAAAGATTGCTTGAATGCGGTGGACTATGTTTCAGCTGATTGCATGACAGATTACAACAAGTTGTATGCTTTACTAGTACTAAAGGACCGGACTTCGAACTCAGTAGTACCATGGAATACACTCACACGAAGCAACCCATGTCGTTTACAAGACTCTTAGAGATACGCGCTTAGTTGTAAACAAGCTTAGTCACATCAGATGCTGGTTTACAGAGACTGCATGCATGAAGTCCACTCTGTCATGTTTCACTCTTGTTTTATACAGGCACTTAGCGCTTCTATCACCTATCGTTTCTATGACCGCTTATGAAGCTTCTTTTATACTCAACATTATAGAGCAGTCTCAGAGATGCAAACATGAAAACTTCAATTGGAACAGAAATTAAAGTCGGAAGGACGCACTTGCTGTTGTAAAAGGATTATCGCAGCACCTCAACCTTTCGTGCCACTTTTCTGAAAAACCACAGCAGACTTGTCTTCATCATGTGCAAGAGACTTTATGTGGTGTCATACTGCTAGTCGTCCTGTCTGCTTGCCTTTGAACGTAATTTAGGATGTACAACCCTTGGCGTCACTTCTTACCTGTATCAATGCTTCTTGTCTCATAATTTTGATATAAGAAAAACGGGACGGGTCACCCCATTTTTCAAATATCCTTTTGTCCTATCATCGTTGTACAAGAACAGCTAGAATAGTGGGGACAGGCTGAGAAGCAGATTCTGATTTTCTAAAATCTTTTGTCTTAGAGCCATAATTTGTTCTTAGTTAAACTGATCTTGGTAGTCAAGAAAAACCATAACCATGATGACTTGATGCAACAAATTCCCTTAAGTGTTTCGCCGTCACACAGAACAGGTTCTGTTTCACAAAGAACAGAAACAAC
>JAANYP010005590.1:0-52495 GCA_020465985.1 Centrapalus pauciflorus
ACACTCTCTCCCAACCCAAGGCTTGAAACAACTCGACCACACCATAATTGTCGAATTCATCCCTATCTAGCTTCTTCTCATAGACGAACTTCGTGTCCTCCCCCCATTTCTCCATAAACAATTCTGCCCTAATTCTCTCATCATGCTCGGACAGAAGCTTGGTTGAATCCCATACAGCAGGAGGACGCACATCTGGTGTGGTTGAAGCTGTTTTCTTTCGCTTTGCAATGCTCTTTTGCCTCTGAGATGATGATGCCCCCGACATATTGAATCCTGAAATGCACAACAATACACGCAACCATGGTAATGGACTGTTAGAATCAACATACTAATGT
The DNA here is from genome assembly GCA_020465985.1 of Centrapalus pauciflorus. Classification (NCBI taxonomy): domain Eukaryota; kingdom Viridiplantae; phylum Streptophyta; class Magnoliopsida; order Asterales; family Asteraceae; genus Centrapalus; species Centrapalus pauciflorus. The sequence continues at coordinate 336 of JAANYP010005590.1, forward strand.
ATCCAAATATAGCCTGCTGCTCACAACACGACTTCCTGTTACACATTCATCTCACATATGTTAAAAAGCACCAAAATCAAAAAATTTGGACACCCCCTCCCCAACTTAGAGGGAAGTGATGTCCTCATCACAAAGAACACAGATAAGCAACACATATGGGTACAAAATCACACAATTAGATATAGCAATAGCAACCAGCACCCAAGCATCTTATAGGCAATAGCAAGAGAAAGAAAGAGTGTCAGAGTTAAGTACACAGAATATTGTTCATCGCCACACACGGCGGAAGTAAACATCGACCCCAAAAGAAACAAAATGTTATCATGTCAACAACCTACGAAACCAACTCCAAGTACTTGATAAACCACACATAACTACACCAAATCCGTATCCTCCTCACGAATTGGAGCTTTGTCTTTCCGTGCGGGTTCCCTCCTTGCTAACACCTGTTGCTCCCGCAACTCAGCTTCATATTTGGCAGCATCATTTATTGCTTCAACCATTTCGTATAGACGATCCACTTTCTTCTCCACGAGTTCCAGAGTGATCATTACCTGGTGTTGCAACTGCTCATGCATTCTTCCTACTACAGCAGTGAGGTCCCGAATGCTCTTCTGCATGCCTTCCAAGGCTGCAGCAGTGGTGGTATTGGTTGAGGATTCACCGAGCACCTGGTTGGGAGAAACAGCTGGAGAACGAGGGCGGTCTAGGGTAGTCTCGAAGCCACTCATCAAATCCCGGATAATAGACACATCACCTGCTCGAATGAATTGAGTACGACTAAAAAGTTGCTTTGTGAAGTATTTTTCCCGATCAGGGATCAAAGCAAAACGTGGAGTGGAGGGAAGTGTGCGCATACGTTCCAGAAGTTCCGATATCATTCGGACGTGTACAAGTTCAGTGCGGCTAGATGAGAGTATAGAGTTCTAGATGTTTCCCAGTACCAAATGACTCAACGAAATACACGGTGATCCAGTCAACAAAGCATTCATAACCACGATTTCTTTCACTTTCACGCTTGTAGTGTCGGCATTTCGGGGCAGCACATTATACAACACAAGCTTCCATAACACCTTAGCTAAGGGCCTAAGATCTTTACGTGCGTGGGCATTATATGTTCTAGCCTGAGTGGGAGTGAGTTCAAACACGGTCGTCAAATATGTCTGCCAAATTCCCGGGGACACGAGAGGAATTTCCTTTAGACTGGCCTCATCCCATATCTCGTGTTCCAAGATGCTTCCATCAGCTGCAGTAGGTGCATCAAAACCCAAGAGTTGCTTTAACTGCTCCGCAGAAATCTCAACTTCATGACCAGCTACTGTTGCCTGAAGAGTTAGAGGTGCTAACGGGTCACCTCTCTTCCTTGTGACCGTAGTGCAGAACTCCTCCAATGCATCTTGGTATATCACATCCTTGGTCCAGTCCAGAGCCGCTGACCAACCTAAGCGCCCAAAAGCATCGAAAACTCCGTAGTCTTTAAATTCGTCCCTATGCACTCCTTTTTCCAAAAGGAACTTAAAATTCGAATCAATCTCCAGCACCTCCACTGGTTGTTCTACTTCTCGTACTGGAGAAGGCGTTGGGGACACGGTTTGGCGGGAACGCTTTCGTGTGCTGGATGTTGCAGTTTGTTTCTGCTTCCTCGCTGAAGCCCTAGTCATGGCTATAGACAGTGATACAAATTATATCAGATGCTATGCCCCACGTGATGGATCGAATGCAAATGATGAATGCCTACTGGGAGTGATGATGGACAATGCACTCTAACCCTAGGTCAATGAAATCCTGTGCTTACTAAACACCATGACCACTGTGGGTTTGTGTGGTTTGACCTTAAAAACATGTACCCACATGGTTAGTGTAGCAACAACCTGTTCAACCACTCACCCCTCCCCAACTTAGTTGCAAAGGGGGAGGTTACTACCGCTATTACTGAAATTCTATGGGTGAGAGTACCCAACACACTCATAGGCTGGAGCATACACCATCAACGCTATCACACACTCACAATGACCACAAAGAACATATACACGCATCATGCCACTTAACCACATACAACCCATAGCAAACAAGTTCACACAACCCTAGCTTCTAAAATCGGACCCCTAACTTCATAAAATCGCAAATGTGCGTGATGTACAAGCAAGATACGAGAAATACAACCACATACATACATGAGCAACATTGAATTCCAAAAGTCACACACAAATCCCCAAAAAAAACCCTAATCGGTTCATGAAAACCACAAGAGAAGCATAAATGCTAGAGATGAACTTGAAATCGTTACCTGATCGATGGAGAGAAGGGAATGCGTGAGAGATGCGATCGACAATGGTGGAAACCGTCGGCTTCGCAAGAGAGAGAGATGAGAGCGTTTTAGAGAGAGAGGGAGGACGGTAGGTGCGAAATAAATGAGGTGGGTGGGGGTTTAAATGACGAAAATCGCCTAGGCGTCCTACCCAGCGTCTAAGACGCAGCCCTGGCGTCCGTGCGGCTATTTTCGGCGTCCTAAAGACGCTATCCCTCGGGTTTGGAATTTATTCCAGCGTCTAATACGCTCACTTAGACGCCGCCCACTTACGCTCACATGTCCCGCGTCCCCAGCGTCCCACCTGGCGTCCCAAACGCTACTCAAGCGTCTGAACCTCTTTCAGGCGGTCTTGGAAACGCTCACACTCTGTTTGATAATTAAATTCAGCGTCCCCGACGCCCACTTGGACGCTGGTGCGTCAAATTCACTCAACACTCTTTCTAAAAACTTTCCAACTCCCATTTGCTCAATAACGGCCACTCCCGCTCATTTCCGAATTAAAACACACATTAAATTAACCAACACAACTTTAAACAAAAACAAAAACAACCATTTTCGTAGGGAACACGACTATACTTAGCACGTATAGCAAGCCTTTAAACCACCTAATTACTTAGATGGACGAGTTTAGTCTCGTGAGGGTTTGCAGTGAATATACCCACAAAATTCGTAGTCATTTTACTTACAGAGATGAGTCGATTGGCTCTTTGAGAGCCACTACCTCTATCAGGGTTGCTTGATTACCGTTAGTGCTTACCGAACCTTCAACGTACATCTTAAGCCTATGGCCATTCACTGTAAACGAATGTCCATGCTTAAGATCCTTGACTTCCACAGCTCCATTGTCATATACGTGAATTACCTCATAAGGTCCCGTCCATTTACTCCTCAGCTTTCCTGGAAACAATTTAATGCGTGAGTTATAGAGCCAAACCTTATTGCCGACTGCAAAAGTCTTCCTTCTCAAGCATTTATCATGGAAATGCTTCGTCTTTTCCTTGTAAATCCTCGCACTTTCGTATGCCTCCCATCTGATCTCTTCCAATTCTGCCAATTGAAACTTCCTCATCCTTCCTGCATCAGAAATATCAAAGTTAGCATTTCTAATTGCCCATGTAGCTCTATGCTCTAACTCTACAGGTAGATGACAGAGTTTCCCGTAGACTAGTCTATAAGGTGACATTCCAATAGGGGTCTTGTATGCAGTCCTATAAGCCCATAGTGCGTCGTCTAATCTCAACGACCAATCCTTGCGATTAGGCTTAACAGTCTTTTCTAGAATCCTTTTGACCTCCCGATTGGACACCTCAACTTGGCCGCTCGTCTGTGGGTGATAAGGAGTGGCAACACGATGAGTTACCCCATAATGCTTTAACAAGGTGTGAAACTGAAAATTTTTAAAATGAGTTCCCCCATCACTAATAATAGCTCGGGGAATCCCATGGCGTGAGAAAATGTTCTTTTTCACAAATTTGCACACCACCTTGTTATCATTGTATCGCGTTGCCTCAGCCTCGACCCACTTTGAGACATAATCTGCGGCTACCAAAATATATTCAAAACCATAAGAGACAGGAAAGGGACCCATAAAATCTATTCCTCAAACATAAAAAATTTCTACTTCTAATATTGGAACCATGGGCATTTGATCTCTCTTATAATTCCCCCCAACCTGTTGGCATCTCAGACAGGACTTAACATACTCATATGCATCTTTAAACAATGAAGGCCAAAAGAAACCACAGTCTAACACTTTATGGGCTGTTTTCTTAGCACTAAAATGCCCCCCACATGCTAAACTGTGACAATGAGTAAGGATATCAAGTTGGTCCGTCTCCGGAACACATCTTCTAATCAACTGATCAGCACCAATCTTGAAAAGGTCAGGATCGTCCCAGATGTAATACTTGGCTTGGGCGTAGAAACTTTTCCGCTGCTGTGACGTCCAATGGCTCGGTGTCTTACCTGTCACAAAATAATTAACCAAATTAGCAAACCACGGTAATTTGGACACAAATAACAGCTGTTCGTCAGGAAAAGATTCCTTGATCACTTCAATGGAGTTTGGAACCAACGTGGGCAGCCTTGACAAGTGATCAGCTACCACATTCTCCGACCCCTTTTTATCCCGTATCTCCAGATCAAACTCTTGCAATAATAAAATCCACCTGATCAGTCTTGGTTTGGCATCCTTTTTGCTCAAGAGGTACTTCAATGCACTATGGTCCGAGTAGATTATCACTTTGGCACCCCATACATAGGCACGAAACTTATCCAAGGCATACACTACCGCTAATAACTCCTTTTCTGTGGTAGTGTAATTCTGCTGAGCCTCAGAAAACGTTTTGCTGGCATAATAAATCACAACCGGCTTCTTATCAACCCTCTGTCCCAGCACTGCTCCCACCGCGAAGTCACTTGCATCACACATAATTTCGAATGGCTTCGTCCAATCGGGTGACTGCAAAATGGGAGCATCCGTAAGCTTAGCCTTTAATAGCTCAAATGCTTTTAGACACGCTTCATCAAACACAAATTCAGCATCCTTAGCTAAAAGATTACACAACGGCTTGGAAATGGTGCTGAAATCCTTGATAAATCTTCTATAGAATCCCGCGTGCCCCAAGAACGATCTCACCCCTTTAACACTGGTTGGTGGTGGCAAAGATGAAATAAGCTGAATTTTTGCCTTGTCCACTTCCATACCTTTCTCAGAAACTACGTGGCCTAAGGCAATACCCTCCTTGACCATGAAGTGGCTCTTCTCCCAGCTCAGCACCATATTTGTTTCGGTGCATCTTTTCAAGACTTGCTCCAAATGGTACAAACAACCCGCAAACGTCTTATCAAAGATGGAGAAATCATCCATAAAAATCTCCAACGAGCCTCCTACCATATCTGAGAATATTGCCATCATGCAACGTTGAAACGTGGCAGGAGCGTTACACAACCCAAACGGCATCCGTCTATAGGCGAATGTCCCGTAAGGGCATGTGAACGTGGTCTTTTCCTGGTCATCAGGGTGGATAGGAATCTGATTGTACCCTGAATATCCATCTAGAAAACAGTAGTACTTCTGGCCTGCCAGCTTCTCAACTATCTGATCTATGAAAGGCAACGGGAAGTGATCCTTTGATGTGGCTGCATTCAACTTCCTATAGTCTATGCAGACCCTCCAACCCGTCACTGGTCTAGTTGCAATTTGCCCATCTTCGGTATTGATCACTGTTACCCCCGACTTCTTGGGCACGGTCTGTGTAGGGCTGACCCACTGGCTATCAGAAATGGGGTAAATGATACCCGCATCTAACCACTTCAACACCTCCTTTTTTACCACTTCTCTCAAGTTTGGGTTGAGTCTCCGTTGTGCATCCCTTGATGGTTTACTATCAGCCTCCGTGATAATTCTGTGCATACAAATGGTAGGACTTATCCCTTTTAGATCAGAGATTGTCCAACCCATAGCTGCCTTATGCTTTCCCAAAACTTCAATCAGTGCCTCCTCTTCCTCTTTTGTCAAATCCGAAGCTATAATCACTAGCAAACTCTCTTGTGGCCCCAGAAATACATATTTGAGATGTGTGGGTAAGGCCTTGAGTTCCAGTGTAGGAGCCTGCTCCAAAGACGGTTTGTTTGACTCCGGGAGATTTTCTGGTAGCTTCTCAAACTTGATTGACCATGGAGGTTGCTTACTCGGCTTTGTTCCTCCAAACATCTCTTCTAAGCTCATCAACCAACCCCAATCAACCTTTTCATTCTCTTGGCATGACAATGCATATCCCAACTCATCCCTGCTAGTCATGAGTGATGTCTGTGATCCTGCTAACTCATCAAGATAATCTATAAAATAGCACTCTGAATCATCAGAAACATTAGAAACAGCATTGAAAACATTTAACTTCAACTTTCTATTCCCGAAGGCTAAGTCCAAGGCACCCGTCCTACAATTAATTTGGGCATTAACAGTGGCCAAAAATGGCCTACCCAAAATAATTGCAGGCTGGTTATCCCGACTTCTTTGATCTGAATCTAAAACAAGAAAGTCCACCGGGTAATAGAAATCCTCAACTTTTACAATCACATCGGTTAACATGCCCCTTGGAATCTTGGTGGATCGATCAGCTAGTTGTAACACCACATTTGTGGGTGTTAAGCTTCCTAAATCGTGCTGATCGAATAAGTTTCCAGGGAGTATGTTAACACTTGCTCCCAAATCTAGCAATGCTTTTTTAATTCTGATATCACCTATAGTAACAGAGATAAGAGGTGAACCAGGATCCTTAAGCTTGGGTGGCAATGAACTTGAAACCACTGCACTTACCTGCTCCGTGAGGTGAATTTGCTTCGGCAACACCGTAGGATACTTGCGCTTTTGAGTGCACAAATCTTTCAAGAACTTTGCATATGCCGGAATTTGCTGCAATGCTTTCACCAGTGGAATGTTGATCCTTACCTGATTGAATGTGTCCCATAGATCCTCTAGCTGTGGCCCTTTCTTCCCATACATTGGTCTATTCGGGTCCTCTAGAGCTGATGGGTATGGAGGTGTCGGTTCAGGATTCAGCTGCTCTTCTTTTTGCACCACAACCTCCTCAAACTGAACTTGCTTCTTCAACTGTACCTCCTTCTCAGATTCTGAATGTGGAGTTTTCTTCCCATCATCTATAGTCTCCTCAACATCACTATCTTCATCTTCCACTTCCGGCATCACAACTTTGTTATCAACCTTCTTCCCACTTCGCAAGGTAGTAACTTTCTGCAACTCACTCACTTCGTTCAACTCTTCCACCTCATGTACCGATTGCTTTTCTTTGCCTTTTGAATGAGACGGATTGACTTGGGTATTGCTCGGTAATCTTCCTTCATCTCTTTTCGTAAGCTGATCTGCGATCTGCCCCATTTGCTTCTCTAGACTGGCCATTGACTTCGTCTGCACATAAGCTTGTTGCTTTAGGTAATCCATAAGCTGATCCATCTTTGAATCCTTAGGAGCTTCATGAACAACCGGTTCCTTTTCTTCCTTAGTACCCGATGATGTACCACCATAAAAATTCCTACCCTGTGGGTACCGGTTCCCTTGATCAAATCTGGGTTTTGGATACTCCTCGGCTCTTTGATCATCTCTCCAACGAAAATTAGGATGACGCCTCCATCCAGGATTATAAGTTTCTGAATGAGGGTCAAACCTATCTTGCCTTGGTCGAAAACCCTAGATCTCACTTGCTTGCTCGCCTTGCACATGATAGCAAAATTCTGAAGTGTGAGTGTACTCCCCACAAGTAACACACATCACCGGTACTCGCTGTTCCATCTGCTCCTTTTTCATCAAAACATCCAACTTCTTGCTAAGAGCTTCCATATTCGTTGTGACGTCCCTTTTCCAAGCATTGTCAATTCCCAATACTTGAACTCCAATTGGCGTTTCAGACCCAGCTTGCACCTTTGACCCCTTAGCTAACTGTGCCAACAAATCCCATGCCTCATCATGCTCTTTGGCCAAGAATGTACCCCCCGAGGCTGCGGTAATCATATTTCTGCTCTCTTGGCTGATACCATCGAAAAAGTTCTTCACCAACATCCACTTGGGTACCTCATGATGTGGACATGCCCGTAACATCTCATTCAGTCGCTCGAAAGCCTCATGAAATTGTTCCCCCGGCTTTTGCTTGAAACTGGTGATGCTATTCCTCTTTTCAGTGGTCTTACTAATCGAATAAAACTCGTTGAGGAAAGCCCTCTTCATCTCCTCCCAGTTACGAATACTGTTAGCTGGTAGAGACGTGAACCAGTGCTTTGCTTTGTCTTTAAGAGAGAACGGGAACAGTCGTAGTTTGAGAGTATCTACGGGTAGTCTTTGCACTCTATTAGCCTTGCATATCGCTGAGAATTCTGCGAGGTGATCGTATGGTTCTTCACTCTTTGTTCCATGAAAATGAGGAATGATGCTGAACAAATGAGTCTTTATCTCCGGTTCATTCTCAATTTCAGGATACAGAATTGGTGACATATCGGGAACATCACCCGGTCTGTAGTGAGACTCCACAGTCCTCCTATCATCTCCCATGTTTACGATGGGTTCGGTGTCACTTTCAGGTTCCTCTGAATGTATGGATTGCTCTTCGGAATCAGATGTCTCCAGTGTGCTTGGATTACCACTGGTCTCACCACTAGGCCAATAACCTCTGTGTAGCTTCCTCAGTGAACGAGCAGTCCTTTCAATTTCTGTTTCGTATTGCAATGGAGAAGTTCGCCCTGAGTGACGAGTATGCATATACCTGAGATACACACACACGCGTGAAGATTCTGAACTTTGCTGTTCAGAATGTTAAAGAAAAATGCAAAATACTGAAAATTAAACTAAACTAAAACAAAATTAACTAACTACTATAAACAAGAATATTTACAGAAACAGATAATCCAAAACTACTTTAACAAGCGCTGCCATTCCCCGGCAACGGCGCCATTTTGATAGACCCGGTCGTATGAGTATCAAAAATATAACCCAAAAACACTATATAGATAGGGTAAGTGGGATCGAATCCACAGGGAATGATAGGTCGCTAAACTAGTTCAGAGACTGTTTGGATTAGAATTGAAATCATTTGTTTCGAACTAATTTCCTACTGTAAAACTACTATTGTTGCAATGTCACACACGAGAATTGAATTAAAGAAGTTCACTGGAAGAGAAAGAGGGTGTTTGCTCTCTCGTTATACACACTATGGCAATTCAGAATGTTAGGGATTCCATTCACATGAAGTGACATGAATTTACAGCTTATGTTCCAAAACAACGTATACCACTCTATTGACTGTCTTCCTCCCCTATAGAGAGCGGGCACAACCAATGACATGGATATCAACCATTTCAGATACACTTACTGTTCACTCACATTTATTCATACAAATATAATCCCTTTTACAGTTTCCATATAAATGAATTGGTTTTCACAACAAATACTCTTAAGACGAAGTATGCGCCGTCTATTAATTGTCTTCCCCATATGAATGAGCCGGCACAACTAATGATATCGCTCTACCTCGTTGCATACAATATCCATTGATTACAACCATTCATTCACAAATAAGATCCACAACCCCTTTAAGCGCAATTGGAAACTGAAATTAATTAAACATTCATTCAAACCATAGTGTGCAAACTAAAGAACAAACACCACTAAGTATTTAGCCAAGCATAGCTTGGGTTAACTTACTAACAATGTCAAACACGGATGAAAACATTAAAACTACCGATAATGTGTAAATACAATCGATCGGATGCCAATGCTTGATCTTCGTTTGATTCCGGTTGCTTTCCTCCTCTGATTTTTCTCCCAAAATCGCACCTTTGTGTGTGTGAAACTGCCCAAATGCGAACCCCCCTGAAAATGGTAACTGCCTCCCTCAAAAACTGCAGGTTTCGCCACATTTCCGCACCAGCGTCGCCCCCAGCGTCTAGGACGCTAGCTGGGACGCTCAGATTCTGTTTCAGATAATTTTGGGCGTCTTCCTGGGCGTCTGAGACGCTGGCTAGGACGCTCTGCACGAAATTCCCATTTCAAGCTACTATTTGCTTTACTTTCTTGCCAAGCAACTGAAAACACAAAAACCTACATTAGCAGTACCAATTATCTCATATTTACGCACTAAAACATAACAAAAACACATGAAAATAACAGTGATTATATCACAGATCACAAACCATCTTTTGATAAATCAAAAGTGTAATGCTATAAATGCCATAAGCTTGGTCACTTTTCCAGAGAATGTAGATCTCAAGGTCAACAGCCATCAAGGACTTCACAGCCCATCCAAGCATCATCATCCACAGCACTTGTCTCTCAAGAAGACAATGTGTTTGACTGGAGTGATCAGACAGAGGAAGAATTTCAAAATCAAGCACTTATGCCAGAAACATCAAATGTCTCCTCCACTGAACTACCATCTGAGGTAAATTCTAAACTCTGCTCTCAATCATGCAAAAATATGGTTAAAAAGTACAGAGATCATAATGAGAGCATGTGCAAAACTCTAGCTAAGATGGAAGAAAGGAGATATGAATATATGCAAGCCATAGAAGATCTGGAAAAACAGATCAATGATTATAAGGATAATGAGATTCAAATGGGATATGATAGAACCTATCATGAATGGGAGAAAAAGGAACTCAATAAGAAAATAGAATCTCTGAATAAAAAGGTAGAAGAGACTGAACAGAAGGTGTTAGAGGCTAATAAGAAACTAGAATCTGTTAACATAGATCTAGGTAACTTCAAGTTGGCAAATCAAAAGTTGGAACACCTAATGGAAGTACAATTTAAAGACAGGGTGAAATCTCAGATTAATCCCAAAGAAGGTATAGGATATAGGGCCAATCCTCCTCCATACAACAACAAGTACATACACCCAATGAGTGAGGTTGCTGATAGACTTGTCAATGAACCACTAGATGAGTCTATGACTATTGTAGATCCTATTCTTGATAACAGTCCTGAATTAAAAGAAGATAAGAGTCAGAGACTGTGACACAAAGAGTGCACCCATAGAAGTCCAAGCTCCCAGTAAGAAAGGAAAAGAGAAGATGAGTGTATGCAATGCTACTCCACAAGATCCTGTACATTCTAACTGTAACACTGCATCTTCATCAAAAGGAACTAAAGGAGGTAAAACTGTTTCTATCTGCACATGCCAAAAGCATGGTGTTCAAAAGTTTCCTAAACAACAGCAGGTAAGAGGAAACCAGAGAAACAAGAACCAGAAATTGACAGAAAAGTCTGGTGTTCCAATTCAAACTGTCAAAAGATGCTTTCACTGTGGAAGGAAGAATCACTTAGCCAAGGATTGTTTTTACAAACCAGCTGTTGCAAAACAGACTGTGCATCACACAAAATCAAATCCTAATCAGGCAAAGCACTCAAAAGTGAAACCTTCCACAGCAGCTCCAAAGAAAATAGTTGATCACAGATTCTCAAAAGTAAATAAAAAACAGTCCACACATCAAAAACAAGTTTTGGCAAAGCCTAAATTAAGTTTTAAACAAATATGGTGTGTCAAGGACAAATCTGTTGCTCAAACTGCTAATGCAAAAGATCAGACTGCTAAGTCAAAATCTGATGCTGTTAGTGAAAAAACTGAAACTGTTAGCACTACAAACACAGCTCAAGCTGCTGGGCATCAAACTGGAGCTGCTAGTGAATCATCTGAGACTGTCAGAAGAAAAGCTGATCAAAATAGTTGGATACCTCATATTATCACTAAATACTCTCCAAAGACTCCATCAGTAGATCTCACCAAATATAAGAAGTCAAAAACAGTTTTTAGTTATGTCAATGTACAAGGCCAACCCAAAACCAATTTGGTTTGGGTTTACTCCACTACTAACTAAGCTGTTATTTGTGCAGGGCAACCACAGGTCTCCTCATAGAACAAGATGGCATCTGGACAGTGGATGCTCTAGGCACATGACAGGCAATTCTGAATGCTTGTCAAATTTCAAAGGTTTTGATGGAGGTTTTGTTGCATTTGGAGGCAACTCAAAAGGAGGTAAGGTTACAGGTAAAGGTACTGTTAATGCAGGCAACATGACATTCCATGATGTTCTGTATGTTGAACAGCTTAAGTACAATTTATTGAGTGTCTCTCAAATCTGTGACAAACAAAACATTGTTCTGTTCACAGATTCTGAGTGCATTGTTCTTTCAAAGGATTTCAAAGTTCCTGAAAAACTTGTTTTACTAAGAACACCAAGAAAGGACAATGTTTACTGCCTGGACACAGATCTCTTGACTAAATCAAATACTTTAAGCTGTTTAATATCCAAAGCATCATCAAATGAGTCTGCTCTTTGGCATAGAAGGATGTGTCACATGAACTTCAAGTCCATGAATGCTTTAGTTAAAAAGAATCTGGTAAGAGGATTACCACAAAAGGAGTTCATTTGTGATGATCATTGTGTAGCATGTCTTAAAGGTAAGCAACACAAAACTTCTCATAAGGCCAAAGAAGTAAATTCAATCTCATCTGTTCTTCAGTTGTTACATATGGATCTATTTGGTCCAACATCTGTTTTGAGTTTGAATAAAAGGGCATACTGTTTAGTCATTGTTGATGATTTCACCAGATTTACTTGGGTTTACTTTCTTAGGTCCAAAGATGAAACTGCTGAGCTAGTTAAGTCTTTTGTCCTTAAGATAGAAAACCAATCCAATTCCAAAGTTAAGGTGATAAGATCAGACAATGGAACTGAATTTAAAAATCACATTCTAAACAGTTTTTGTGAGTCCAAAGGCATTGCTAGACAATATAGTGCACCAAGAACACCACAGCAAAATGGTGTAGCTGAAAGAAAGAACAGAACATTAATTGAGGCTGCTAGAACAATGCTAGCTGATTCAAATCTGCCAATGACTTTCTGGGCAGAAGCTGTTAATACAGCCTGTTATGTTCTAAATAGGGTTCAAGTAGTTCAATCACAAGGGAAAACTCCCTATGAGTTATTCCATAACAGAAGTCCCCTAATAGCTTTCTTCAAGCCCTTTGGATGCCCATGTACTATCCTTCACACTAAGACTCACTTAGGGAAGTTTGAGAGTAAAGCTGAAGAAGGATTCTTTGTAGGATACTCAACTCAAAGCAAAGCCTATAGAGTATACAACAGTGTGTCTAAAACAATTGAAGAAAGTGCCAATGTTGAATTTAATGAAAATACTGCTAATATCTAAGGCACTGGTCCTGATTGGTTGTTTGATTTAGATTCACTAACAAATTCTTTGAGCTTTGTTGAGTATACTGCAGAAGCTGATGCATACAGGGTTGAAGCTGCTAACACAAATTCTCATGCTGCCAATACAATTTCTCATGTTGTTGGCACAAAGTTTCAGACTGCTGCAGATTCAACAAGTTGGGATGATTTCACCACTCTACCACTTCTGTCATGTGATCCTCCAGGGGTCCTGAGCACTCAACATGATGCAAATCCTGACACTGAAGTGCCATTCTCAAGTCCTGACAGCACAGCTCCAACACAAAAGGAAACAGTCCCAGTTTCTAGGCTAGCAGTCCCAACAGCTTCTCAAGCTGTTAGCCTAGAAACTCAAGCTGTTCCAGAAACTGAACCATTCACTGGTTCTGATGGAGATGATACAAACCTTGGAACTTCCTTTCAAACAGAAAGAGAGCCCACACTAAGAGTTCATAAGTATCACCCTCTCCATCAAATACTGGGTGATCCAAGCACTCCTGTTCAAACAAGGAAGATGGTTCACAATGAGACTGCTGCTGCTGAACAAGCAGTTCCTGAATTCAGTCTAGCAGCTTTTGAACATGCCTGTTTCATGTCTCAACTAGAACCCAAAAAGGCATCAGAAGCACTAAAAGATTCATCCTGGATTGAAGCTATGCAGGAAGAGCTTTTACAGTTCAAAATTCAGAATGTATGGACTCCGGGGGATCTTCCTAAAGGTAAGAGAGCAATAGGTACAAGATGGGTGTTCAGAAACAAGAAGGATGAGAGAGGAATAGTCATCAAGAACAAAGCAAGACTAGTAGCACAAGGGTACACTCAAGAAGAAGGAATATATTATGATGATGTCTTTGCTCCAGTAGCAAGACTTGAAGCCATCAGACTATTTCTAGCATATGCAAGTTTCAAAGGATTTAAAGTGTATCAAATGGATGTTAAGTCTGCTTTCCTGTATGGGACAATTGAAGAGGAAGTATATGTGTGTCAACCTCCAGGTTTTGAAGACTACAAGTATCCAGACAGGGTGTACAAGCTAGACAAAGCTCTCTATGGTCTTCACCAAGCCCCCAGAGCATGGTATGACACACTGTCATCATATCTTCTACAGAATGGATTCAAGAGAGGCACTCTGGACAAAACACTTTTCACTAAATCCATCAAAGCTGAGATTCTTCTTGTCCAAATCTATGTTGATGACATCATCTTTGGCTCAACTAATGATAGTTTGTGCAAAGAATTTGAGGCCCTAATGCACAAAAAGTTTCAAATGAGTTCAATGGGGGAACTCACATTCTTTCTAGGGCTGCAGGTTAAACAGAAGCCTACTGGTCTATTCATAAGTCAATCAAAGTATGTCAAAGACATATTGGAAAAGTTTGGCTATCAAGACACAAAGGTTGCAAGCACTCCAATGGATCCTCATAAACAGCTCCATACAGACAAAGATGGCATAGATGTGGATATTCATCTATACAGATCCCTTATAGGATCTCTCATGTATCTAACATCTTCAAGACCTGATATTATGTTTGCTGTCTGTGTGTGTGCTAGGTTTCAATGCTCTCCAAAGGATTCTCACTTGGTTGCTGTTAAGAGAATCTTTAGATATCTTAAAGGCCAACCACATTTAGGTCTATGGTATCCTAAAGACTCTCCTTTTGAACTAACTGCTTATTCTGACAGTGACTATGGTGGATGCAACATTGACAGAAAATCCACAACTGGTGGATGTCAATACTTAGGAGCAAGACTGGTCTCTTGGCAATGCAAAAAGCAAACAACTGTCTCCACATCATCCACTGAAGCAGAATACGTAGCAGCTGCAAGCTGCTGCTCCCAGGTAATGTGGATTCAAAATCAGCTAAGAGACTATGGTATGAATTTCTTATCCACTCCTATTTATATTGACAATTCAAGTGCAATTAGCATTGTGCAAAACCCAGTGAAATTCCCAAAAACCAAGCATATAGAAATCAGGTTTCACTTCATCAGAGATTGTAATGAAAAGAAGTTAATCCAAGTTACCAAAATACATACAGATGATCAGCTAGCTGATCTATTTACAAAACCTTTTGATGTGGGAAGGTTCACTTTCCTAATATCAAATATTGGTATGGTAAACATGGATTAATTGGTTTTCATTATTATCGACTCAGTATGCTAATTTAAGGGGGAGACACTGTTCCATTTAAAAGTTGCACAATTTTACACTAACAGCATGAGTATTTTCTCATGCTGCTAGTTCATTTTCTCGGACTGCTAGTTATTTTCACTTGATCTGTCAAAGTGTGCAGGGTATTTGGGTAATTTTTCAAATGTGTGCGCGGGACCCAACCTTTTCGAAACCTTTAAAGGTCCCGGTTTCGTTCAGTTGTAACTACCAGTTACATATTCTTCTTCCACGGCCTTCTGCTTTCTCTCTGAACGAATCACACATTCTTCTTTCAAACCCTACAACCATCGTTTGTTCATCCATGGAGTTCGTAAAAGAGCATAACTGCCTCCCATACACCCTAAAACACTCTGAACTTCAACCGTTTCATGCAATGATGGATTTCCTCAGGCACTCCCATATCCATTATGCCCTAACCATAAACCCTACTATATACATCTCCCATATTGAACAGTTTTGGAATCATGCTTCTGTTCAAACCATCAATGGAGTGCCTACTCTCATATCCAAGATTGATGGAACTGTCATCAATATCACTGAGGAATCCATCAGACATCACTTGCATCTTCAAGATGCCTCAGGTATGACCGACCTATCCCTTCAAGCTTTACATTTTGGTCTTCAAAATATTGGTTATAGGGGTCCTGCTGATTCTTTTACTTTTCTTAAGGCACATTTTTCTCCTAAATGGAAATACCTTGTGCACATTATTCAGCAATGTTTAAGCCCCAAAAGAACTGGTTGGTCTGAGTTTTCTTCAAATATTGCCACTGCCTTAGTGTGCTTTTCTACTGGCCAACAGTTCAATTTTTCAAACATGATCTTTCAAGGAATGTTA
This sequence comes from Centrapalus pauciflorus, assembly GCA_020465985.1. Classification (NCBI taxonomy): domain Eukaryota; kingdom Viridiplantae; phylum Streptophyta; class Magnoliopsida; order Asterales; family Asteraceae; genus Centrapalus; species Centrapalus pauciflorus. The sequence continues at coordinate 16,398 of JAANYP010005590.1, forward strand.
AGGCATCATTCCCTAAAGAATGGGAAATTTTTGATGTATCCTAGGTTTTTGGCAGAAATTATTGCACACACCTGCACAACTCCACATTTACATAAACGGATACATGTTTCCCATAGGCACTCATTGTCTTCAATCAAAAGGCTGATAAAGCCAAGTGCCAATTTTGTCAGTGTAGATGTTCCATTGCCCTCTGCAATGATGAACATCATTTCAGGAAACAGAGGAGAGGGTCCTGAGCAGGCTCAGCCCATCATTACTGCTACACCCCCAGGACCCCAACCTCCTCCTCATGATACACAAACTCCCTCTGATCCTTTTGTACAGCCAACACGCCCACTCAGAAACATATACAAAAGAAAAAGGGGACCAGGAGCTCCTTCCTCCTCCTCCCATCAGCAAGAGCCATATATCCCTATGCAGGAGGATACTCCTGCACAGAATATCCAAAGGGAACCAGTTGAGGAAACTCTCATCCTCTCTCAGGAGGTGAACATCTCTTCAGAGATGATTCATATGGGTTCTGTGGCTGGCACTACTGATGTCTCTGCAAAAGAGGCACAGGACAGTGCCATCATAGCTAAGACCATGCCCATGGCAACAGCAAGTGTGCCAACACAAGCTGGAAGTCCCCAGAACCAAGAAAAGAGGGGCCCAGAAGTTTCTACTTCTGGTTTCAATGTCAGTGATAGATCACAAGCACCTCAGGTGCTCTCTGATCTTGAGGCTAGTCTGCAACAACTGCTTTTAACGGATCCCAGGCTCAAACCTGTTGTAGCCATGTTAGACTATCAAATGTCCATCATTGCTGCACAGGGAGCTCAAATTTTTGCACTCAATCAGGCAGAGGTTGCTCAGAATAAGAGAATGGATTATCTTCACAAAGGGTTCACTCTCTGTGGAAATAAAATTGTGAAATTAGAGCAGATGATTCAAACCCAAGGGGCAAAGGTTGTAGGTCCTTCTGACCAAAACAATGCTTCCAAAAAGGGGGAGAATCAGGAGGTTCCTACATCAGTCCAAGCAGCTCCAACAACAACAACAGTCCAAGTAGCACCAACAGTCCCAGTTTCTAGGCTAGCAGTCCCAACAGCTTCTCAAGCTGTTAGCCTAGAAACTCAAGCTGCTCCTTCAAAAGTCACTGGAGTTGTGATCAGAGAAGGAATTCAAGCTCCATCAAGCACAGTCCAAGCTACAACATCTGCTACAAAAGACAAAGGCAAGGGCATTCTCATAGAGTCTCCAAAGCATAAATTTTCTTCAAAAGAAGCCCAAATTGCCTTTGATGCTGAAGTTGCAAGAAAAATAGCAGAAGAACAAGACCAAGAATTAGAGCAGCAAGCCCAAACCCCAATGGATGATGATGAGACCTTAGGTGACTACCTAAAGGGGTTTGTGGTTAAACAAGGAGCAATGAAGAGAAAAATGCCAACAGGGCATTCCAAAGCTGAGCACAGAAGATTTTTGATAAATTTTGCATTTGCAGCTGGTATCCCAAAGAAAATGGCTCAGTCCATGTCTACTGAAAGGCTGCAGGAGATTCATGACAAAGAGATGGACAAAAGACTGAGAACACAAGTCTCTCCAGAAGCTCAACCATCAACCCAGTCAGTCCAAGCTGAAGCTGGTGCCAGTGCACCTGCTCCCCCTGATCAAGCAGTTGTCTCTATTCCTTCATCGGTTAAAAGGGTGCTCTTTGAGCAACAACTACAAAAGGCTATGGAGATAGAGAAGCTGATTGATCAGCATGATTTTACAAAGCCTCAAATCAACTACTGGTTTGCTAAGTCACTGGATGACCATGACTTGAGAATGAAGTTTGTAATCAGAAGAGAGTCTGGACCTGAAGAGGAGTATGACACTTTTTGGCAGATAGTACAGAAGCTGACCAGAGATGAATTGATAAAGATGTACAATATAGGGTCAGTTACACAAGTGAGGTCTGCTCTTCCACAGGTCAAGCAACTCATTAAAGATCTAAGTACAGTGGTTGACCCTGAGTTTGCAAGACAAGAGATAGAAGGTGCTGAAAAGAAAGGGAAAAAGATCAAGCAGATTGATCTGTTTGTCAAGTCAAAGACATTCAGAATCAAATTCACAGATGGATCTGGTATCTTCTTCAATCTTGATTTTTACAATTTTTCAAAAGATATGCTGCTGCAAATTAAATCAGCTAGAATATCTTGTGACAAAGAAGAGTTGAAGAAAGAATTTTTGAAGGCTATAGATCATAAACTTACACAGTTGTGAGTTTTTGTAAGCCTTGGTTTGTAAATAACAGTTTACTTATTTATTTTCATTTTTATATAGAACTTAAAGTCTTGTGCAAAGAATTTAAGTTAGGGGGAGATTGTTGGGAAATAGTTTAAGTACATTCAAGCTGTTAGTTTAGACTTCTCAGACTGTTAGTAGATTTTACATGTAAATACATAGTTCATGCTGCTAGTTGAAGAAACTCGAGCTGCCAGTGTAAAAGTTCAAGCTGCCAGAGCAAAACAACTCAAGCTGCTCAGTTCATGCTGTCAAGAGATTCAAGCTGCTCAACAGTTTCATAAACAGAAAGTGCTGATTTTCAGGAAAGATATCTACACGAAGATTCCAGCATATCTACTATCAGAGAAGTCATAGTCCTTCAAGGAAACAAGTCCAAAAAGCAATATAAATACAGAGAATAGGTCATTCTATTGTATAGGAGTTTTCTGCATATTTTTGAGTCTGTAATTGCTTCGTTGGTTAAGTTTTCTTAAGCCTCTAAGGTTGTAAAACCCTAAGAACAGTCTGTGTTCTTCGTCTAATCAAACAGATTAGAGGTGATTGTAATCATTGAATTCAGCAATACAAACAGTCTTGATTACTTCTTATGTTTTATGCTTCATTGGTTCTGAAAGTTTTTGTCAAAATAATTAAGTGTTATTCCGCAAACTTCTTAATTAAACTTTGATTCAAAGCAAGATTATTGATTTATACTCTGATAAATTTCAAATCAATTAATCTTGGTTATTCAGTTTTAGATCATGACAAAAATGATTACTCTCACTTAGAAGCACTCACTGTTTTTACAAGACTCAGATGGACATCTTATACATGAACTGCTTAGACACACTACTGTTTTATATAAGCAGACTTGCATGCATGGAATAACACACTTCAATACACGTAGTGATTGTCACACTCTTGATATCTCATTATCCTTAGAAGCTTCCTTTTATACTAAAAAAGAGAATCTCAGTTAAGCTTCCTCATTGGACAGATGAGATAGTGGAGAGTCTTTCCAAAAGGACAAAACACCCTTCTGCACGTTCTGATAAAGTATCTTTGTCTTTTCCTTTTTGTCACTGTTGCATAAGGCTTTAACCAAAAGATGAATGTCAACTTTCCATCTTTCTTCTTTTGTTAATGCCATTTTGATATAAGAAAAGGTCTGTCACCCTTTTCATATATCTGTTTGTCTTCATGTAACAGATTAGCATAGGCAGGCTGTGCAGTTCTGTTTTCCACTTTGTCTTCGACTTGTAAACTGATCTTGTAGCCAAAAACAATACATGAGGACTTGGAAACATATTCCATAAAGTGTTTAACCTGTTCACAAAGAACAGGTTCTGTTCACAAATAACAGGTTCTGTTCACAAAGAACAGAACACTTGAAAACTGCCCAAGCTGCTCAAGAGAATAGAGCAGCGTAGACAGTTTATGCCCAGCCTGTTCAGCAGACAGAACAGCTTGGACAAACTATCTTTATTGCAACGAATGCAACATGGTAAACAGCTTTGGGCTGATATTGCAAATCACTTTCAGGTTTCAATAAGGCATATAACAGGCCTTAAATTCAACCTTCAAATGCATCAACAGGTTTGATTAAAAATCTCACCCGAGATGTACAGCAGGTTTGACTGAGGCCTTTTTGTGCCTAACATTCTGTTTTTTGATCTAACCCAATCCTAAATCATAATCACTGTTTTGCCACCTCTTTATCATTCTTTCGTTGGAAATCCGGAATCATTGTGTTGAAGGTAGTAACTGGTTATTAAATCATTTTCGATGTATTTGTTAGTAATTACTTACATGTCTAAAACAGTTAATGATGCATGTAAACCATTTCTTGACCCCTAAACTTATAAATTTTCTATTTGTGATTGCTAGGAGGTGAGAAATCCGAGACTTGTAAGGTGTGTGCAGTATGTTAAATATCCAACGGATGTGACAAATTTGCTTCTGATACATCTTCACATTTTGCTTATGATACTAAGGAGTCTTTTTCATGTTAATCTCGTTTATATTTGAGTAAGTTAGTTAAAAGATTAATTTGCAATCTTGATTTGGGGTTTTCATAAAAAAATCTTTATTTCGTTGTTTGATTTTGTTGGTTGTGTCTATAATTTCAGTGTAGTTTTATGAAAGGGTCAATAGTACTTTTTTTATTCATTCGAGAATTTTATAAGGTTTTTAATTGAAGATGTATATGTGAATCAACTTTGGAGGTAAAATGATGTTACTTATTAGAATTAAGGATTTGAAAATGCATATATATATATATATATATATATATATATATATATATATATATATATATATATATATATATATATATATATATCTATGTATGTATATATATATATCTATGTATGTATGTATGTATGTATGTATGTATGTATGTATGTATGTATATATGTATATATGCATATGTTATGATTTAGAATTCTTGAATAATTAGAAAGTTTATAGTTATGTTTAAAGTTAGAAATTTAAAAATCAATTAACTGATAATTTACGATAAAAAAGTCACCAACAAAGAAACCTAGGAAAACATAGAAAAAACTTGTAAAACATACATAATATTGGGATTGAGGTAAAAACAGAAAAAACTTTTAAAACATACATAATAACATCCAACTGTCATCACAAAATGTCAATAACGTCATACTCAAAGGATCATCACAAAAAGTTAATACAACACATACAACAAACATCAAAAGAACATCATCAAATGTCAATACAACACATCAAAAGAACATCACCAAATGTTTAAATGTCTATGTAGTTTTTTCTTCCCAACAAAAGTCTAAGGCGGTGTGATTCTGGAATCTTGGGTTCGTACTTGACACTCGTAAACTTCGTAGAAATTAGAATATTCACTGAAAACATAAATAGGATTGCTTATTAAGGAGATGCTATATGGAAAACTAAATAAAATTATCAAAAAGATAATAGAGTATAGAAAATAACGTACTTGTATTCATGTGACAGAGTTTAACTCGTGATATTTAGACAATGGATTTCTCTATTATTGCTCTGAAGAACCTTACAGGACATGTATCACTATAGTCATACAACCTAAACTTCATAACGGGTCCCCTAAAATTTTTTGAAAATAAAGTTAGTAAGTAGATGCTACCTACACGATATGTCATAATAATTCTAATACATAAAACATACTTACGTTCCGTCTGCTAGAAATACATCAAAGAAAGTGTAAAACAGATTGCCAAAACGTTCATACTTAACCACACGACCCGTGATGATTTTTCCAGCAACGTCTAAAACAGAAGATAAGTTTAGTTATTTATTATATACTTTAAAATGTTACAAAAATAAACTAAGAGCTTTACTAAAAATTTTAAATGTACCAATCAACATATTTCGAGTGGTTCTGTCTTCTGCATTGGTTCTAATCGAAGACGTCAATGGATAAAATACAAAGTTATTTTCAATAGCACTTGTCAACCGTGTAAGCTTATTGTTTTTGCTTATGCGGATCTCCCATTAATTATGAAGGAAACTATAACCTTCATGCCTTGGGTATTTAATAGTAGTTCCCTTCAACTTGGAAATGATCCAAGGAAAATACTCCACCCACCAAATCTCTTCGCTCATAATAACGTATTAAATTTTCAGGAATAATTGCTGCCATTTTTTCTCTCTTGAAAAACAAAACTTAAATAAGTTAAAAATACCTTCTTTTATATAGTATATAGTATAATAACAAATAAAGATTCAAATGTGTAACTTACATTCCGATCAAGTAAAATTAATATCATCCTTTTGTTTGAGGGGGTTTCAACCTTCCAAGAGAATTCTACTCGAACAGCCATCAATTTCCACCACAAATGGACGTGATGGAGTGATGAAAAATCATCCGCATAAAAATATTGGTCCATTTTCTACAATGAAATTTATTTTACAATACTGACGTTATTTAAGTAAGGTTTTATTCTATTTTAATTATTTTTAATTTGTTAATGGCTACAGTTAGCAAACATGAAAGGAACATCAAATATATATTAGAAAATCATAAATCAAGTAAAAAATTAAAATTCAACACAATAAAGAAACATAATGGGATGAAAAAATACATTGAACGTGGGTTGCTATTTGAATTTTTTATGGTAAGTATATAATTAGTTAATTTGGGCTCCAACAATTAGGTTGTATTTTTTTCTTTAAAGGGTTGTACTACTTAAAGTTCTGCCACTATTCATTATTTAGTTGTACATTGAGCAATATGAGTTGCAATATAAACATTTGTGGAGTGGGAGTTTTATAAATAAATGAATAGCAGTAACATGAAGTAGAACTAAGATGTATGTATCACAATTCATTGTGAAAGACGTTTGGTAATTTTACATATTTTACATTCGGTGATCTTATATTTCAATTCAATTAATGGCCGTTGTCATTGATTTCATTTAGTGGTTGCTGTCACTGTTTTAATTCAATTGGAACTCATAAATGGTAATGGCATAAATTCATCAAAATTGGATCTCAAAATTTGTAATGTCCAAACCAGAGTCAAAATTGTAATGCCATAAATTCATCAAGTGTGAGTGTGGAAATTAAGTTTAAAAACAACAATAGTACCTGTGATAAATGTCTGAAATCCCTGTGATATAAATGTTTGCTCTTTTGAGTTTTTGTTTTAGATCTGTGATTGAGATAACCATGATGTGTTTAACTGTTTAGGTGTTCTATTGTATTTGGTATATGCCTATAAAATTGATTCATGTATATATGTGTTTATTCACAAACACACAACAGATTTTGTTTCGAATCAACATCACGCACACACAACATTTTGTTTTCCAATAGAATTAGGGGGTTAATGAACTGTTATTGCTGCTACTTTCATGCCCAAACACACACAACTTAACTATATTTATATGCATACATGTTAAGGTCTATTCTGTGTGAGGGACTTTAGATTGATTAAGGTTGTTGACTGCATTGACTCACATATAACACGTAGCTAATCTATATTATGATTCGAGGCTGTTTAGTTAGTGAACAAAGAACACTTTCGAGACTCAGATGAGTCTCGGACTGCACACACATAAACACTGGTCGCTGCCTTCACAGCATACGCACATCCATATTTTGTTTTACTGATTATATTGCAGAATTAAAGGGATAAATGGCAAATTAGGATGTTCAATTGATCACTTAATCAACAAAGTCCATCCAGTAACTCGGAATTAAAGGGATAAATGGCGAGGGTTCCTCTGAAGTGTGGGTGTGGGAATTAATTAAGTTTAAAAACAGCAACAGTACCTGTGATATAATTAATACATAGTTCATTAGAATTCTTATTGATTTTCGTATACATTTATGGTCCATTTTAGACATAAATTGATTAACATGAATCAGAAGCACACTGCACAAAGAAAGGCTTTAGTTTATTTGAAATTAGGGACAACTCCTTTTGTAAAATAATTGTTGATGGACATTTTAAATGATACGACATTGTTCGTAAGGATATTCTTGTGCTTGGTTTTATAAAACAGTATACACATAAGATTTTGTATTCAGTCAGTTTTGAGGATTGAAGTAGAATGATGACAGAATTTGAGAACTATATACTATTATTACAGCCTTATGAATATATTGGTCTGTTGTGTTCATTACATTGCAATTGTTTGTTTGTTCCACATCGATAGTCATCCTCACTGTTTGACAAATGCAGGGTTTTTATGTGGAGATGGTTAGTTGATGCTCCATTAGCGAAGAAAAATGTCAGACTCAATTTTATAATGTTCCTTAGCGAGTTCTAATTGTTATACTTAGTACATGTTAAATCTACAGTCTCAAACTTCGTAGACTCCTCAAGCTACAAGATTTAAAACTTTGTTTATTGGTAACTTAAGTTACTCTATAATAAAAAGGATGTGTATGTTCCTTGGCGAGTTCTAATTGTTATACTTAATGCATGTTAAATCAGCGTGTTAGATCCGTTAGTGTTGTTGAATATAGTTAGTATTTTAAACATGCACATCCTTTGTGTATGGTATTTGCTTATAATATTCTATACATCAAGTACTCTTTTGATTATTCTGATGTAGTCTGTTGACGTTACTATTTATTAAGTGCTCTTTTGATTATTGTGATGTAGTCTGTTGATGTTAAGCTACATGTTGGCTGTTGCAATCCTAACAATATGACATGTTGGCTGGCACGTAATTGTATATTCTGCTTATCAACTAATTGGAAGGAGGCTCATCTTTGGTTTTTAGTGCATATTTGTGATTACCTCAAATGTGGACCATTTAAACCCTTCATTTGTTTTACTTTACTATCGGGTTATTTTTGTGTCTTATGTTTGAATTATTGCTGCTACTTTCATGCCCAAACACACACAACTTAACTATATTTATATGTATACATGTTAAGGTACATTCTGTGTGAGGGACTTTAGATTGATTAAGGTTGTTGGCTGCATTGACTGACATATAACACGTAGCTAATCTATATTATGATTCGGGGCTGTTTAGTTAGTGAACAAATGTGTTTGTGAGGAGTAGAGTCTGATACTTGAGATGCTGAAATGCTAAACAGAAACATTGAAACATATAATAGAATGAATTAATTATATGTAAAGCTTAGATGGTTTGCTTATACTTTGAAACAGAGATTAGAATGAATCAATTACATATGGTACAAGGCTTTCCCCTAAGTACTTGAACATTAAATAAATTAAATAAGATTAAAGTACCTACCAGGATTAATTATAAAACATATGGAAGAGGAAGATGGATGCAAATTAAAGAAGAAAAAAATACATAGTTCACATTTAGTTCATTAGAATTCTTATTAATTTTCGTATACATTCATGGTCCATTTTAGACATAAATTAATTAACATGAATCAGAACACACTACACAAAGAAAGGCTTTATTAGAACAAAAAATTAGTGACAACTCCTTGTTTCGAACTTTAGTTTATTTGAAATTAGTGACAACTCCTTTTGTGAAATAATTGTTGATGGACATTTTAAATGATACGACATTGTTCGTAAGGATATTCTTGTGCTTGGTTTTATAAAACAGTACACACATAAGATTTTGTATTCAATCAGTTTTGAGGATTGAAGCAGAATGATGACAGAATTTGAGAACTATATACTATATTTACAACCATATGAATATATTGGTCTGTTTTGTTCATTACATTGCAATTGTTTGTTTGTTCCACATCGATAGTCATCCTCACTGTTTGACAAAATACAGGGTTTTTATGTGGAGATGGTTAGTTGATGCTCCATTAGCGAAGAAAAAGGTCAGACTCAATTTTATAATGTTCCTTAGCAAGTTCTAATTGTTATACTTAATACATGCTAAATCTGCAGTCTCAAACTTCGTAGACTCCTCAAGCTACAAGATTCAAAACTTTGTTTATTGGTAATGTACAGTGGCTGTTTATGTCCGGGTTGAATTAAAACACGAAAGAATTAAAATAGAAGGATGTACAGTGGTTGTTTGTACTTTAGTTTATTTGAAATGTAATGTGTTGGTGTTTGACATTTTAAAAGAATAACAAACCTTTTAAAACAAAAAAGAGCCCAGTGGAAATTTTTAAAAGGTGTATTGATGAGCACTTTAGTTATCGCTTAAAATTCTTATGAGATCATTCTATTTATATATGTATATAATTTACGTGTTTGATTTGAACATACATCAATGGTTATCTAATTCAACACATTGTTAATAAGTCACTCATGGTTTTTTATTTTAATGTTACATTTATATTCGATTGCATTTGAATCTGCAGCTCAAGTTGAAGGCTATTATGGAGACAACTTATGGATTTATCAAAGAAGCACCGAATATCAAAGTTATTGGATTCAATGTATACCACAGACACCGCCTTTTTGGGTATGTCTTCTAGATGTTTGGAGTTTGATTTATTAATTATCATCGGGTGCGTTTGAATACACCGCAAATGCATGCTAAGGAGGATTGTTATGACTTTATCTGTTTCAACCCTTTTATAAAATAATTGTTGATGGATATTTTAAATGATACAACATTGTTCGTAAGGATATTCGTGTGCTTGGTTTTATAAAACAGTATACACATAAGATTACTATGTTTTTGTGCATTGCAATTTGCAGGATTCAAAACGGATAAAATTGCTAATATTACTACTGTCCACTTGTGAAAATCTTTTTTTTTAACAGAAACTTTGTTGGATGAACAGAAACAGAAACTTTGTTGCTGAACAGAAACAGAAATGTTTAACAGGCTGAAAACGAAGCTGGATGAATTCGAAGGGTGCAGCGGAATCCAAGATGACAGCAAATTTCGAAGGTAGCAGAATTGTTTTAGGCTGAAAATCTATCTATACTATTAAAAGAGTAACTATACTCATTTCTGGTGAAGCCACGTGTCGTCACCATGAATCGACACGTGACATTTATAGATTTTAAAAATAATAAAGAAATTTAAATCAAATCTATCCAAATCTAATATAATCCACTTTTAAATTCAAATCAAATAAAATCCAACAAATTCTAATACTCTACTAACTTATTAATTAAATCTATCCAAATCTAATATAATCCACTTTTAAATTCAAATCAAATCAAAGAAAATCTAATAATCTACTAACTTATTAATTATAAGATAATATAATAAAAGTTTAAAAAATATATAAGAAAATAATTACTATTCATATATATTTAGAAATATACAAAATTAATAGGTCATAATAAATAATAATATCATCTTATATACTTTTGTTTAAAAAATAATATTTATATCTGTATCTTTTTATATATTATATTTTATATATATTAAAAATATCCGCGTAATACGCTGGTAATAAACTAGTTTTGTATAAATGTTATATTTTTAATTCTTTCTTTTAACAGACTCTCTTTGTATAAATGTTCCACTGTGAAAAACTTTTTTTTTAACAGAAACTTTGTTGAATGAACAGGATTTTTTTAATAGAAACTTTGCCTTTGCCATCAATTTTTTTTAAACAATATGAAAACTTAGAAGCTGGATGAAACAAAAGTAGAAACATTTAGAAGCAGAAGCATAAACGATTACCTTAGAAGGTGGATGAAGCTGGATGATTTAAAAGGGTACAGCGAAATTCGAATGGCAGAAAATTTCGATGGTAGCAGAATTGTTTTAGGCAGCAGCGGAATTGTTTTAATTCATAGGCAGCAGCAGCAGAATTAAAGAGAAGGCAACAGCAGAAATGAATGAAGGGTTGGTTTGGGGAAAGGAAAAGACTGTATGGGGAAAACAAAAGCAGAGAATTAGAAAAGGCATCAAGCAGTTGTTCAAAGGCAGAGAATTCGAAAATCTGTATTTTCTTTTTTGCTTTAAAGAGTTGTAAATTTGACATTTGAAGTTGTACCTCTTAAATTTCAGCCCTGAGTTTTAATCAGTTGTACATTGTGCAGTAAGATTTGTTTTTAAGACATTTGTCCTAAATGCTTTATAAAGGAGTTGAGATATATATATATATATATATATATATATATATATATATATATATATATATATATATATATATATATATATATATATATATATATAGAATTTGGTTCCTGAGCGTACCTTCTGAAATCCTGTATACCCATCGCACCATTCACCAACCACCGGATTAAAAATAAAGCGCGAGGGGTACGATCGACTTTCCTATACAACGCGAAATCTGCTTCATTAAGGTAATGGTTGTACATTCATGGAGGAATCAACGTGATTTTGTATGCACGATCGACTTTCCTATACGAAATCCTCTGAAATCTCTCAATTAAATACAACCAATCGGGGAGGAATCAATTGTACATTCATGGAGGAAACGATTGAAATTGAGGGGCAATCTGTACCTATTCTTGTTGAAAACACAAACCTTAATGGCGAAGATGAAGAAAAACACAGTAAGTTCACTTATACAATCAACTATGTCCAGCATATATGTAATGTTAAATGACCATTCACATTGATTTCGTTGTTTTTTTGTATGGAATATCGATAAAACACATTTAACATTGATGGTATGTAAAAGATGAAGTCTAACATTACTGTTCTCGTCATTCATCAAATGTGAATGGACAGTTAGCTAATGTGAATGGTCATTCACATTAGATGAATGACCATTCACATAAACTAGTTGACAATTAACAGGACTAATGTAAGGTGCTGATATTGTACAACCAATGTGAATGGTAAATGTGCTAATGTGAATGGCCATTCACATTAGTTGAATGACCATTCACATTGGTTGATGTTATTACTGTTTTATACATTTGAGAATTTGAGCGTTACATAAATGACCATTGTTACTGTTTGTTTTTAATGCTGTTATTGTTTGTTACTAGTTAACAATGCACAGCATACATGTCAGGTGCTAATATTATTTTACCAATGTGAATGGTAAATTTGCTAATGTGAATGGCCATTCACATTGCTTAATGACTATTCACATTGGTTGATGTTATTAGTTTTTGATATTTGGTTTACGTTACTAGTTTAAATAATGTTTTTGATGTTGTTACTATTTGTTGTTACGTTACATTTGAGAATTTGAGCATTAGATGAATGACCATTGTTACTGTTTGTTGTTACTGTTTCATCATTCAACCAATGTGAATGTCCATTCACATTTCAAATATAATCCTTCTATTATTCAAATTCATTGTTCTTTTCATATAGATTAAGAGGAAGAAGCATTTTTAATTCAAACGACACCAAGGGGACATATGTATTGGATTCCAGTTTTACCCGAAGACGTCAAGCCAAGAGAAAAAATGGTTTTCAATACTTTGGATGAAGGGGTAAATTTTTATAAAACATATGCACGTTTGGCTGGATTCGATACACGTTTATCAACTCTAAAAAGAGGGGTTAAAGGTGAAGAGAGAATGAGGGCAGTAGTATGTAACAAAGAAGGAATATCTGAAAAATCAAAACACGGCAGCTTGGAAAGAAAGAAGCAACAGCAGCATGTGGTACCTTCAGCTAAAAGTGAATGCAAAGCACAGATACGATTCCCTATAGCAAATGAAGGAAAGTTTGAGGTTTACAAATTTAAAGAGCCCCACAATCACTGTCTCGTGTCATCTGAAGATGCATATCTCATGCGATCATCAAGGAAGCTAAACTTTGAACAACAAATAATCATTCAAAAGGCATCCAACACAAATATCGGTGCTGTAAACATCCACAAGCTATGCAAAGAGCTATCTGGAGGATACCCTTGTGTTGGGACAACCTATCAGATTTCAAGAATTTTAAAAGAGACTTAAACTGCTATGTTGGAGGTAGTGACGCACAAGTGATTGTAGAAAAGTATACAAAAAAACTTGAAAATGTTAAAGACTTTCATTTTCACGACTCAATAAAAGATGGTGGATTCCTCAATGCAATATTTTGGCCAGCTGAAGTAGAAGTGGCAAACTATGTTGCTTTTGGTGACATAGTGTCTTTCGATGCAGCATACAGCACAAACAAGTAAGTATATGATTAAAATGTTGACTGTTAATATAAATTAGAACTGAACACATAGAGTACACTGATATAATAACTGAAACTTCATGTAAAATAATGCTCAAATATTGTATGTGAATGGATAAATATGTAACTGATCATTCACCATTCACATTAGATGAATGAAGAATAAAAATGTGTATAATATGCAATTTCATCATTCACATTAGTTGTATAACATCAGCACCTGACATATATCCTGTGAACTGTCCATGTAGAGTATGTGAATGGTCATTCAGCTAATGTGAATGGCCATTCACATTAGGTAAATGATCATTCACATTGGTCGTATATTGATATAAAGCCATTCTCAGAATGTGAATTTCAGTAACGTATATGATTTTATCCTTAATGTGAACGCTTAAATATGCATTGTGAATAAATATTTTCAGGCATGATATGGTTCTTGTCCCATTCACCGAAATTAACAATCATAAAAAGTGTGTTTCATTTGGCACTGGGCTGCTGAGTAAGGAGGATATAGAATCATAAAAATGGCTACTCAATGCATTTATATGCGTACATAAACGAGAGCTGAATATTGTTGTAACAGACCAAGACCCATCAATGAAAAAGGCAGTGAAATTAGTTTTGAAAAAGGATGTCCACCGTCTCTGCATGTGGCATATAATGGATAAGCTTGCAATTAAGGTATTTATAAAAAAATTCACATTCACATGTTTTGCTACTTGATCATTAAATTAAAATCATGCTAACATGTTTACTTGGAAAAAGGTACCAACATTATGCACAAAAGATTCACCTTTCTCAAAGCGATTGATGGACGTTGTCTGGAACCAAAATATTGATGTAGATGAATTCGAGGTTGAATGGAACAAGATAATGGTCAAATTTGAGCTTCAGAATCATAAATGGTTCAATGATCTTTATGACATTAGAGATGAGTGGATACCTGCATTTTTTCGAGACATTCCAATGTCGGGATTGATGAGAACAACGTCTTTATCAGAGGGACAAAACAACTTCTTCAACCATTACTTGAAAAGCACCTCCAATTTGGTTGACTTTTTTAGTCGGTTCGATAGCGCATTGGACTCCCAAAGAAACATACAAAGGACATAGGATTACGAATCGAGAACAAAGAGGTTGGATTTGAATAGAGGGCTGAACATGGAAAAAAAGGCATCAGAAATGTTCACGTTGAAGATCTTTGCTACAATCCAAGAAGAAATCATTAAGAGTTCATTCGGTGTGCTGCCAATTTCATTTGACAACGACGAAGAGACTAAGACGTATACACTAAAAGAGGTTGGAAACGACATACGAGTTAAAAAAGCAATACAGGTAAGCTTCATGACCCGGAAATTAATAAGAAAATGGTCAAATAATGTATGTGACATGTATAATAATAATGCAGCTCTCTTTTATGTTTTATGAGACATGTATAATTATATTATTTCTTAAATGACTCATGTGAATGGTCATATAGTGTATGTGAATGGCCATTCACATTAGCTGAATGACCATTCACATTGGTTGAAATGTGAAAACAGTATTAATGTTCATTGTATCCTGATGTTAGCAACCATATTAATCATCGACAGGTAGTTTTCGATAAGAAAGATGTAAATATAACTTCTAGCTGCATGCATTTCGAAAGTTTCGGCATCCTATGCCGACATATATTTTATGTCTTTAGGATTCATGATGTGGATGACATACCTGAAAAGTACATACCACAACGATGGACAAAGAATGTATTCACAATCAGCCTTGCAAATTTACAACATACAACACCACAAGCATCAAAAAAGTCAACAAACTTTGAGGCAAACGTTCGTGATATGTATGGGGATCTTGCATATTGTATACAAGTGTTACTAGGTGATGAGGAGGCTATTGAAAATGCAAAAAGGAGACATCACGAGTTGATAATGGAATTAACTGCGGGTCGTGATAAACGGGTATGCAAAAAGAAAGACGTCGTAGAGCAATTGTTGGGTGTCCCTCAACCAAATGAGATTACAATACTTCCACCGCAAGGAATAAGAAACAAAGGATGTGGAACCTCATAAAGATTGACAAGTGATCGAGAGAAGGCAATAACAAAAAGTGCAAGAGCTCCACGAAAATGCAAGAATTTATGATTCAAGGAATTGTCCAAAAAAAGATGCATAGTAAAAGAAAATAGGAAATATAAAGAAAGTGAGTAATACGATACATGTAATGAATAGTGATTAATGACTTGTTATTCATTTACATAGTTATATTACAATACAAAAAGTATGATACCTATATTCTTAGTGATATAAAATGTATATGTAATTAATATCTTCTCATGTGAATGGTCCAATACATCATGTGAATGGCCATGAAACTAATATTATACAACTTCACAAAATGGCTTTATATCACTGTTGGTTTATGTGAATGGACATTTAGCTAATGTGAATGGTCATTCACATTAGATGAATGACCATTCACATAAAGTAGTTGACAATGCATTTTTTACATGTCAGGTGCTGATATTATACAACCAATGTGAATGGTAAAATTGCTAATGTGAATGGTCATTCACATTGGTTGATGTTATTAATTTTTAATATGTCGTTTATATTACTAGTTTAAATAATGTTTTTGATGTTGTTACTGTTAGATAATGGAACTTAATGTTTTCATCATTCAAGTAATGTGAATGGACATCCTACTATAAAGCATATCAATAAGTATGAAACATACAAACCATTATGGTTAATCAAGTTGCATAAACTGTTGCATATATATATATATATATATATATATATATATATATATATATATATATATATATATATATATATATATATATATATATATATTGTATTTAAAAATAGCTAACAAACAACTATGGTTCTGTTGTTAACCCATTTGTACATGTTCAAAACAAGAAAAAAACTAATCTGCAGTCTGATTCAATTATCTTGTCAACCATAACATTCTTGGAATCATTTGCTCGTACGTTCAAATTTGTTTTTGGCAGCTGACTTTAACAAACGCATCCTCTCACTCTTAGGTCTCTTTTGCCATTCAATGGCTTCGTTATGCATGTCCTCAACATTCATGTTGATGTCATGAAGCTTGAAAGATACTGACGACGAAGATGGTCTAGCTGTGGCTTCAGTAACTTCATTTGTCGTTTGAAGCCACATAGCCAATTAGGGTCTCCCGTATACGTTTCCAGATACCTCATTGTAAATATGCAACAATCCACTGCATTCAAACATGACCTCCATACTATCTCTAGCCTAAAAGGATCAATCATTTCGATCTAATCGGCTGAAGGGTGACAAACCTCACGCAATTATTGAACAAACATTGCTTGCTGCAAAAGAAAATTGTTGATAATATCAGCATCATATCTACAATAATCTTACATTATAAGAATATTATTTCTGAAATAACTAATGTGATTGGTCAAATAGCTAATGTGAATGGCCATTCAGATTAGATGAATCATATCAGCACGTCTACAATTAATATCAGCATATTAATACAATAATCTTAAATGTATAATGATTATGCCATTCACATGTCTACACTTATTTCTGAAATGAGTCATGTGAATGGTATGTTTAATGTATGTGAATGGCCATTCACATTACTTTAATGACCATTCACATTAATTGAATGATAAAATCAGTAAGTGCAGTTATAAAATGATCATTTGTGACATACTGTATCTATTATGTTACTGATGATACTTACAATTTCACCGGGAACAAGACCATACTTGTTTTCAAATGGAACATCTGTTGATTGATTGTCAATAACTTCAACGGCTGGATGCCTCAAATCAAAACAAATACACCACATGTGTGAGTGTATGTTTATTGAGAAAAGCACCTGCAAATGCACAAAATAAAAAACCATGAAATATTTCAATAGTGACATCCAATTATTCATTAAATAATGACAACACAACATTCTTACAAGATCAACATTCTTTAAATCCTTCACATCTGGCTGATCAATAAAGGACTGCATCAAACAGCTACGAAAATGTACATAACGAGTCGCTCGATCAGGTATAAGAGAAAGATCGTATGAATAAGCCTAAAACACAACAACAAAAATGAAAATAAATTTAACACGAACATGTAATAAAAGTAATACAAATTGAAAAATAACAAAACATAATCAGTTCATAATTGTAATCTTTAACTAATCAATGATCCAGCATGCACAAAAAACCGGCTTCGAGATGATGCATTCCTAAATTTTTCTTGATAATTTAGTATAGATATCCAACAATCCAATACGTGAATTGATGCATATTCAGCAGGAATCATCGTCTCGAAAACACTACGAATCCCAAACAACGATCCATTCTTCCAAATAACGTCACTGCAAATAATAATAAAAAGCACTTGTGAATGATGATCAATAAGTTGTGACCGATGAATATAAACATATAAAAGCTGAAATAATAAATAATTAAAACTGAATAAAAACTAAAGTAACTCACTTTAAATCTCTAGTAAAAGAAAAAATGTTGTCTACAAGAGCTTCTTCCAAAGCAGTCAACTTCTTATCCATCTCTACAACACGGTTCATAAAAGGTGACTTCAAAGCATCAGAAACCTTCTTCATCCTTTTAACATTCTCATCATGAATTGTCGGCTCAACCGCCAAACCTTTGCCTTTCAAGTCAGCAGGTTGGGCCTCAATATTTTACACAACACTTGTTTCCATATCATTAAGCTGAATATTTTCTGATTCAGTCGTCTAAAACATAGAAAAAACATCATTATTGAAAGTTTTATATAAATCCTGCAAGTCACCTAAAAACCCAGTCTATGATAATTCACAAGATTTAGTTCACAACTATGAATCTGAGATGTATCATGTGAATGATCATTTAACAAATGTGAATGACCATTCACATTAGATGAATGACCATTCACATTGGTCAAATAATGTTTTCTAATTATACAATATGTCAATTCATCATTAAAAGGAAGTTTATAGTATTTTACACAATTAATTATCATCATTGCCAATAAGTCTGACTCACATACCCTGATCAGCTCAGATGGTGTTTTCTGAACAGATTCATCGTCTTTGCTTTGAGTAGCACAGCTTCTGAAATCCTGTGTATCATGTGTACAACACTTGTTTCCATAAAATATACAATTTCTAAATTTGATTCAGTCGTCTAAAACATATCTGAAAACATGATTATTGTACACACATTATCAAAAATTGAATGTTTTATATACATTCTGCTTAAATACCTAAGAAATCAGTCTATGATCATTCACAATCAATGATTCACAACTATGAATTTGAAATGTATCATGTGAATGGTCATTTAACAAATGTGAATGACCATTCACATTAAATGAATGACCATTCACATTAAATGAATGACCATTTACATTAGTCAAATATTGTTTTCTAATTATACAATATGTCAATTCATCATTAAACGGAAGTTTATAGTATTTTACAAACCCTGATCAGCTCAGATGGTGTTTCCTGAACAGATTCATCGTCTTTACTCTCAGTAGCACAAAGACCAACAGTTGGTTCACCTGCCAATACATTAAAATTCAGATATAAATATTATTCAAATGCTATAACAAACCATAACATAAGTAATAAACAAAATACCTTCATTAAGAGGAGATTTCTCAATCATCTCCTCATCATTCACATGATCATCACCTTATTATAAAAACAAATACATCATAATTTAACATGAATTACAAGCTGACAGGTTAAATAATTTTATAAAACATTAACTATGTACCAGATTAAAATTCAGATATAAATATTATTCAAATGCTATAACAAACCATAACATAAGTAATAAACAAAATACCTTCATTAACAGGAGATTTCTCAATCATGTCCTCATCATTCACATGATCATCACGTTATTATAAAAACAAATACATCATAATTTAACATGAATTACATGAATCAGGTTAAATAATTTTATAAAACATTAACTATGTACCAAGAACATCTCTCAAATCTGAAACAACACGCATCACATCATCTTGACATTGAACGTCTCTTTCTTCAACATCTTTTTCTTGAACATCTTTTTCTTGATCTATAAAAATTTTAAAAATACAAATGTAAGGATATATAAAACAAAATTAATGTGGTTTTATATTAAATAATTTTTTAAAACATTAAATGAGTACCAAAAACATGTTCCTTAGGATAAAACAAGGAACCTCAACGCTTCTTGACATTTAGCACCCTCTCGTCAGAAGGGTACTCGAATAACATGCTCATCATACGCGTCTCCAAAATCGACTTCGTATCTTTAACCTTATCAAGATACCTTGAAATCTTGTCCACTTCATCCTATAACATCATTATTAACATACTAACATAAGCATTATTATATGATGAAATCAAAAAATTAATATTTTCATTATTTGGCAATATGTGAATGATCATTCACATTACCCTTTTCACAATTCACATAAACTACATGGCCATTAACAAAATATATGTCAGTTACTACTATATTACAGTTATGTGAGTGGTCATTCAGCTAATATGAATGTTTCATAACTAATGTGAATGGTAGATGGTCTTTAATGTGAATGGCCATTCACATCCAATATTTTGACCATTCACATTATCCTG
The DNA here is from genome assembly GCA_020465985.1 of Centrapalus pauciflorus. Classification (NCBI taxonomy): domain Eukaryota; kingdom Viridiplantae; phylum Streptophyta; class Magnoliopsida; order Asterales; family Asteraceae; genus Centrapalus; species Centrapalus pauciflorus. The sequence continues at coordinate 36,776 of JAANYP010005590.1, forward strand.
TTTAGTTTTTTATGTTGTGTTAATGTTGTATGATAGGTGTACCTCAATTTTCTGAGTTTGTTTAAAGTTCTGGCTAAGACATCCTAGGGAGTGACGGTTTTGAGTCAACTCGGGATTAAGTTGTTTGTACACAAGCCTGTCAGCTTCTTGAGTTAACAACCAAGGCTCTTGCATCTCCAAAATACCAAATCCAATGTTGTTTAATTCAAAAAATTCACGTTGACGTAGCTCATCTGAATTCCACGTCGTTATGACCGGTCGTGTACGAATCATTGGTGGAATCTCAATTGAAATAGCATCAACGTACAATAACTGCATAAAATATAAAAAAAATCAGAATCATATTAAACAATCTGTAAATAAGTGATTAAAATATACTAATGAAATATTAAGCATTAAAACATACCACCAAGAAAGTCAAAGGACCTATAAAAAATGAACTTTTATTCGAGGGATCCCAATCATTCTTGCAAGTCTTAACAGCATCAACAACAAAACCACACCAATCAAAATCTTTCACAACACAATCGTCTGTAATCGACGGCAAAAACCTCTGATTAACAGTCCTATACTTCGTACCCCCAACCATTGTCGACACAACCAAAACAAGAAAATCAATCATAAACATAAAACTATATCTTTCTTAAGCTGTTGAATCTTCTCAGACACACTGCTCGGACGAATACTGCCACCAAGAAGATTAATATGCTGCTTCCAACGTTTGGACACACTATCATTGTAAATCCTTTATAGTTCATTAACCAATGGGATAGAACCCAAAGGAAAACCAAGAATATCATGAACCATTTCACGGGATAATGGAATTTCCCCCCTTTACGTACGAATACAAAGAGCATCCGTATCTAAATTATTAACAACCCAGAATGCAACACCCGAAGGAATCTCGTCAATACGCAGCAAAAGTAAGCTTGCAAACCCCATCTCCTTGATGGCATCCTTTTGAACATCTTCCAAAGATTTAATTGCTAAAAACAGTGGTTTCGGAGATGTCCTTGTACGTAAGGATGGAGGTTGAATCTCAGTACCCATCCTCCTCCGTTTCTTTTGAACTCGCTCTTCAGCAAAACCTCGATCACTCATTTCTGAAGTTTCAGATTCAGCCAATGAATGATCACTAGCCTCAACACCAGCCTCCACAAAATCATCTTTTACAAACTTAGACAACCCAAAATCATCTTTCATTAGATCAGAATGACCTGAAACAATTGATACAATTCAAAATGAATAAAAAATAACAACTAGTGTGAATGATAAATCTAGTAATCAACTAAATGTGTTTTTTACTTTCAGATTGATGTGAAACATCATCACTTGAATGGTCATCTCTCTCATAGCTCCTGAAAGAAATGTAACAAATATCATCTTCAAGTAAAACATGTAAATAATGAAATGTATCATCTAAAAGGTCATAAATGTATAATGTGAATGGTCATTTAACCAATGTGAATGGCCATTCACATTAGTCATTTCACCATTCACATGATGCATTTAAATTCATATAAATTGTGAATGGCCATTCAGCTAAAGTGAATGGTGATTATGCTAATGTGAATGGCCATTCAGCTTAGTTGAATGACCATTCACATAACTCTTTTCATTATAATACTGATATATATTTCAACTAATGTATATATATCATGTGAATGGTCATTTAAGTAACACAACAATCACAATACGCATTAGCAGAATCACCATTCACATGATGCATTTAAGTTCTAGTAAGTTGTGAATGACTATTCAACTAATGTAAATGCAATTTCAACTAATTTGAATGGTCATTCACCTAATATGAATGGCCATTCACATTAGTTGAATGACCATTCACATGACACATTTCAAAAATAATAATGTTATAAATTTCAAATAATGTATATATATCATGTGAATGCTCATTTAACTAACACAACAATCACCATTCACGTTAGCAGAATCACCATTCACATTGTTTGAAATTTCATCACTAACATAAAGCTTCAATACGTTAAAATATTTTACCTGAAGAGTGATGAGAGCTGTCAGAGTGATGAGAGCTGTCAGAGTGATGAGAGCTGTCCTCTTCATCAACTAAATCGATTTGAACAGGAGCGAAGTTACCTCTGCTCCTAGGTCTTCCAGATAACCTCATCGAACGCCTAATTGGTGTGTAATATGGAATGCAAACAAAAAACAAAGTCAAATAAAAAAACCCTAAACCGTAAATCCCTAAATGATAAACAAAAACCCTAAACAACAACATACTAATTCTTGAATGGGATGAAATCAGAAAACCATACCTTCTTCACACTTCCTTTCCTTGTTCTTTGGAGCCATTCTTCGATTTTCTTGGTAGATTAAACGGACGATGTTTTAGGTTAAAGAAGGAGAAATCGCACAAGATGGAGAGAAGAAGGAATTCAGTTTCTAAAATATCAGAGAAACAAATGAGAGTCGGATAAGCATCACGTACCTTCAAATTGGGCGAAAATATTCTCAATACCGATAATGCCCTTACAGTTTAAAAACCAAACGCCCACGTTCTTTTTTTTTTTGAGTTTAATTTCAAAAATGCCATCTTCAATCTAAACCCTTGGATCAATTAAATCAATGGTTATAAAAGGGTACCTTCGATACACTGGATTTTTAAAGGGACTCTTTTGAACTTATATATATATATATATATATATATTATATATATATATATATATTATATATATTGTAGGTCCCGAGAGGTTCCCAAAGTATATAGTTATAAGCTGTAGAGGGGGGGTGAATACAGCAATTTAAAAACTAGACACTCTTTTCTCAATGTTTGTATGTATTATCAACAATTTGTTAATTACAAACAAGCTTGAATGCGGAATAGTTCAAGCTGAGATGACAGATACAACAGTATGCTTACTAGTCTAAAACAGACTCAAACTAGTATACAATGAATACACTCACTAAGAAGCACTCACTGTGTTTACAAGACTTAAAGGAACGGCTTATGTAAAACAGCTTATACACACAGATGCTGGTTTACTCAGAAGGTTTGCATGCATGAAAATCACACTTGCACGTTCACTCTTGGGTTTCAGCACTTAGCTTTCTTCACACTTCTTTCTGACCTTAGAAGCTTCCTTTTATACTCACTTAGAGGATCTAAGAGAAACATCTTCATTGGACGGAAAGAAAAAGGAGAAGTCTTGTTGAAAAGACAACATAACCTTTTCTGCACTTTTCTGAAAAGCAGACTTGTCTTCACATGTGCAGAACTTTTGTCTTTTTACTTTGTCTACTGTTGCATTGCCTTTAACTAATTTAGGAATGTCAACTTTGCGTCTTTCTTCCTTGTAAAGGCCTATTTTGATATAAGAAAAAGGTCTGTCACCCTTTTTCAAATAACCTTTTGTCTTCATGTTACAGAACAGCGTGGGCAGGCTGAGCAGTTCTGTTTTCCACTTTGTCTCCGACTTGTAAACTGATCTTGCAGTCAAAAACAATACATGATGACTTGGAAACATATTCCATAAAGTGTTTAGCCTGTTCACAAAGAACATGTTCTGTTCACAAAGAACAGAACACTTTAAAAACGCCCAAGCTGCTCAACAGTGTAGAGCAGCGTAGACAGTTTATGGTCCAGCCTGTTCAGCAGACAGAGCAGCTTGGACAAACTTCTTAGTTGCAACACTGCAACATATAGAAACAGCTTAGACTGATATTGCAAATCATTTTCAGGTTTCAATAAGGCAATATAAACAGGCCTTTAAATTCACCTTCAAATGCATCAACAGGTTTGATTATAAATCTCCCCCTCAGATGTAGAACAGGTTTGACTGAGGCCTTTTTGTGCCTAACAATCTCCCCCTATTTGCAATAACCAGTCCAAGCTGGTCTTATCAAAAATCACTATATATTTTTACAGTACATTTGCTGAAATAAAATTACAACATTACAGTAAAGTAAAAGATCAGTTTATATATACACTGATTCTTGACTACACTAGAACAACACATGTTCTTACAAGAGTACAACTAATGTACTAATGTATTTTACAACTAATGTAAAAGCAAAAATTACAACTTATGTAATAATGTACAACTAATGTACAGGATGTACAACTAATGTACAAGATGTTTGGACTGTTTGAGTTGGGAGCAGATAATGGCAAGCCTGTCCAACTGATGGACAGCTTCCATTCTTCACCTACCCAGATGGTAGATGGACTTCATATCAATGGAGAAGGATCCTGAACCATCCTTTCCAGTTCTTCCCTTGTATCCTCAAGTTCCTCAATTTCACTTCTGATAATCATGAACTTGGGATCATTGAGCTCTCCTCTTTCATAGAAGCCTCTGAGCTGATCCCAGATGGCTGCTCTCCATTTGCTAGACTGCCTGAAAGAAACTGCAAGTCTGAAGGCGGCAAGTTGTCTCAGATCAACTTTGTACAGCTCTGAGGCTCTTTGGAAGCACTTCTTCTGAGTTAGGGGATCTACAAAAAATGCCCCCAGCTCAGGTTCTTCTATAATCTTGCCATCCTCAAACTCTATTCCTTTAGGCAGACTATGATCAACTCCTTTTATTTCAATGGCATAGTCGCCCTGTTCAATCAGCGTAAGGAGTAGCTCCATCTCTGTATCCTTCTTTGTCCTTCTGGCCTTTATTTTGGGGTATGTCACAGAGACACCCTCTTTTACTTCTTTTGGAATCAGGCCCAGCTCACTTACTCTCTCCATCAGCTTCTTGATGTATGCCCTGATAGTCTTAGCCGTTTCTGACTTAGACTGGCTCAGGGCAACTGCCAGTTCCACCCATTCCCTGTATCCCATCTGTGCAACATCAGTGTGATCGTAGGATTCCATTTCAGGGCCTGTTGCACCCATCCTGGTGATCTGAAGCTTCCACTGTGTGCCTTTTCTTGAAATGGGAACAGCTTTGACAATCGCTTCCTTGGCAAGCCTTCTAGTAGCAACATCATGAAATTTCTTTCTAGCCAAGTTGTCAAAGTGGAATTTGGCTCTGGCAGAGGGTACTTGAGTCTTGGTCACAGAGACCTGAGCACCCTGTGCTTTTTCTCCCTCCTTTTCTCCTGCTGATACCTTAGCAGCTTCCATTAATTTCTTTTGCACCTCCAAGGTAGACATTTTAATTTTCTTTGCTTCTTGGAGTGCAAAAGATTTAGCAGCTTTAGCAGATTCTTCTTCTTTTCTAAATTCCTCCAGAGCTTGAAGCTGTTCTTCTCTAAACTCAAAGTACTTGTGTAACATCCTCGGATTAAAATTATTATAATTGAAGTTTATTAAGTTTAAATTTGTAAGTTAAGTTGATTTATGAAAGTTGGTACGGAATTTGGATTAATTATAAAGTTTGTTGTATTGTTTGGAAATTTAGAAATTTCAATTTATTAAGTGAAAATAATTATTTAATTATTAGGGATAGTAAATAAAGATGGATTCTTTATTTATATAATCATAATCAGTATTTATGGAACCGGTTAATTTGAGGGACTAAAAGTGACAAAATTGGAAAATTTGGAATAAAAGGGAATGAAAGACTCATTTTGTCTTTCATTGTCAAAAATCACTTCTCTCTATAAACCTCTATCTCTCTCGGCTCTCTCTCTCTCTCTACGAATTGAAGATCATCAAAACTTTGAATTTGAAGTTGAAAATCTGGATTCAGCTTGCAATTAAGGAACAAAAACATCTGCAAGAATCGATTTAAGGTAAATATTACTTCAATTCTTCGAAATTTAGAGTTTATAGTTCGGTTTTTTATAAGAACCGAAACTGAGATTTGGGAATTCAAATGTTTATGCATGTATGATTTTATTGTGGATTAGTTTAAATCGAGTATTTATGATGCTATGTACAAAATTTCAGCTCCTGATTCAGCCTCTAAGTACGATTTTAGAGATTCATGTGTGTTTTAGTGTGTGTGTTCTACGGATGGAACAAAATGAACAGAATGGGTTTAATTTGATATGTGATAGTTTTAATATTGGTGTTAAAAGGGTTGAAAATAGATGTATTTTAATTGGTATAAGTTATTCCATGTATTGAATTAGTACCAAAAACGATGGAATTTAATCTGAAATTGACAAAACTGCACAAGTATGAACACAGTGGGATCCGAATTCGGATCCGAGATGAACTCGGATCAGGTCCGAATTCGGATGAGGCCCAAACTTCAGGATATTTAATATAGAAAAATTTACAAGTGTTGTACTTCGGTAGGAACCCGAATTCGGATATGGCCCGAATTCGGATGTGTCCTGAAAAGTTGAATTATAAAAAAACAAATAAATAAAAGGAAATATTTCTAAGTGTTGGAATTCGGATGAGGGTCCGAATTCGGTTGGAGTCCGAATTCGGATATGGTCCGAAGTTAGCATGTGGTTCGAATCTAATAAATGGTTCGAATTTACAAAGGGTCCGAATTGGGACTTATACATACGTGAACCGAATTGAGAAATATGTGGGATCCGAACTGGGGTCCGAATTTGGGTGGGGTCCGAATTCGGACATAGATCCGAAACTGGGACCAAATTTTGCAAGAATTATAAAATTAAGTTTTATGAGATTATACAAGTTATTGACACGATGTGCTGTTACAACTGAATTAACAGGTCCCTTGTGGTGTTGTTTAACCCACAGTGGGGTACTTTGTGGATCCGGTTGAAATTCCGAGGAGAAATAATATTGCTAAAAGATTAATAACGCACCCACTGTGAGTACCTTTGATTTTAACATTGCTGCATCTGCATTATGTTTGCATTGCCTGCTGAGGCATGTTGTTTCATGTTCGTTTGGCATTCTACTAACATGCGTTTATGTTGATGCACATTCATATTTGTTGCATGTCCGTTCATTTGTTGTGCATCTTTTCGATGGACCTGCGTGGTCGCATCTGTACTCTGATGTTACTGTGCTATATGACCAAGAGTTTGACACCTCTGTGGTCAGGATAGACAGTAGGTCATCCCCGATGTAATGTCTGCCTCAGATGGTTGGTTGTTCTTATGCCGAGTGTCAGCTCGAAGGAGCTGCGGCTCGGGTTTGCGTACTTGGAGTACGTGTGGGGTATACGGTATGTGTTACCGCGGTTACCCTGGGTGGCATCATAATGATTTGTAGAATGTGTAAAATCATATGGTATTCACTAAGCTTTAGCTTACCCCTTCAGTTGTTGAATTTTTACAGGAAAAGGGAAATCCGCTGCGGGACCGTCTAGCTAGGACGTTTATTGAAGTGACTTGAAGATTTCCACTGTTTATCTTGGTATTTGTTCTATGGAAACAATGTTGTAATAATTTTGGGGATGATGTAATACATTTGGATTTGTAGACTTAGATGTGTAACCTATGTAGCACCATAGGGTGTTTGACACATTTGTATTATTTTATTATGTATTTTGCTTCCGCACTTTAATTAAGGTATCAGATCATTATATATCTGTTTGTTGGTGAATAATCCTGGGTGAATGGTAATTGGTGGTTAATGTGGCAAGGGTGTCACAGCTTATGGTATCAGAGCAGTAGTTTGAGATTCAAGTGTCCGTGAGGTCTTGGTCTCAAACATTAAGTGTTGACATGTAGTGATACTAAGTAATGATCTGAACTAAGATAGGTTACGATCTAGTAATCATAAGAATATTGACTATCATACGGGACAATTGGGTGGTGTCTATAAATAAATGACATGTTACTAAATAAGTTATATGTTTCATATTTCAGAACATGTCTGGAGGAGGAATGACACCAGAAGAGACGAGAGAAATGATGCTAGCCATGATGGCTGAGCAAAATCGGATGATTCAGGACCAGTTTCGGGCTCTAGATGAGACCGAAGCTAAACGAAGAGAAGATAAGAGAAAGAATAAGGAAAGAGAGGGAAACGATGACGAGCAAGGTGACAACACTGGGTCATCAAATAAGCCCAGGGGTTGTCGTTTCAAGGACTTTAAGGGAAATGGAGCAGTTGAATTTACTGGATTGGGTGATGCTGTTACTGCACTGGAGTGGATAACAGCTACAGAAAGGACTTTCCGAATCAGCGATTGTGCTGAGAAGGATATGGTCCGATTCGCTACTGCCATGTTCACCAAAGACGCAATAATGTGGTGGAACTCGATGGTGAATGCACTAACAATGGAGAAGGTTGCTGTAATGAAATGGGCTGAGTTTACTGAAATTTTCACTCAGCAATACTGCCCGCCGATGAGCGCCAAAGATTGGAGGCTAAATTTATGACGCTGATTCAGGGGACTAAGTCTGTGTCCCAGTACGCTGTAGAGTTTACGAGGCTGAGTTTGTTCGCGCCTCATCAAGTGGATACCGAGGAGAGGAAAGTGACCAGGTTTGAGGCTGGTCTTGATTTGGAGATTCGAAGGGTGATGAGCAACATACGCTACCCTACATTTGCTGGTCTATTGGAAGCCGCCAGAAATGTGGAACAGATTTTAAGTATGTCTGGTTACGTGATGGGGTCCGCTGCTGCCTCAGCTAATCCAACTCAACCTTCACCACCGAAACGCCAACGCGAAGGAGGTTATTCTGGTTCTTCACGATCTTCGCAGTACTCGCCACAACAGTCCTTTCGTCGACAGTCTAGTTCTTCCGGTCGTGCTCGTGCATACTCTATCAACACCGAGCCACAGTACTGTAACAAGTGTCATCTAGAACACTTCGGCAAGTGCACAAACGGGCGTGCATGTTTTTGCTGCGGAGAGTTGGGCCACTTTCAGAATGAATGTCCACGAAGATCAGATGCCTGCCATAAATGTGGAGTGTGGGGGCACTATAGTAGAAATTGTCGAAAGAATGCTCCAGCAGCTGCTGCTCCAACATCAACACGATCTTCGGGAGGTTCAAGCGGTGGTTCAGTTAACCGGGGTCGGGGTCAGTCACAAAGGGCACCGGCTCGTGCCTTTCAAATCACTGCAGAGGAGGCTAGGGAAAACCCGGAGGTGGTCACGGGTATGTTTATTGTAAACTCTTTACCTGCACGAGTTCTTTTCGATTCGGGTGCCAATCGCTCGTTTGTATCTACTATGTTTGCACAACAACTTGCCATGCCTTTGTCTAAGCTATCTGCTGTACTAGATATTGAAACTGCTAGGAACACCTTAGTCAAAGTAGATCATGCTTATCGTAATTGCACTTTAGTGATTGAAGATGTAGTCTTCAATCTGGACTTGATTCCGATAGACTTCAGTGAATTTGATGTGATAATCGGGATGGATTGGTTAATTGAGAATGAAGCCCACATAGTATGTAAGAAGCGAATGATAAAGATAACTACTCCAGAGAGGCGTGAGATCTGCATTTATGGGGATAGGAGAAGTGGGGATCTGTGTCTGTTGACCATTGCAAAAGCCCGAAAGCTTGTTGCAAAGGGTTGTGACGCCTACCTGGCATATGCTATTGATGCCAAGGCTGAGGAGAAGACGTTGGCCGATGTACCTGTTGTTTCACAATTTCCGGATGTGTTTCCGGAAGACTTGTCTGGCGTGCCGCCTGAGAGACAAGTGGAATTTCGCATTGACTTGATCCCTGGAGCTGCACCGGTAGCTCGTTCTCCTTATCGCCTTGCTCCTACTGAAATGAAAGAGATGATGACACAACTCCAGGAGTTGTTGGACAAGGGTTTTATTCGACCAAGTTCATCGCCGTGGGGAGCCCCTGTTTTGTTTGTGAAAAAGAAGGATGGTACAATGCGAATGTGCATTGATTACCGGGAATTGAATAAACTGACTGTTAAGAACAAGTATCCGCTGCCGAGGATAGACGATTTGTTCGATCAATTACATGGGGCGAGTGTATTTTCTAAGATTGATCTGAGATCGGGATATCATCAATTGAAGGTTCGAGAGGAAGATGTGCCAAAGACAGCCTTCAGGACTCGGTATGGGCATTACGAGTTTCTGGTGATGCCTTTCGGTTTAACCAATGCCCCGGCAGTGTTTATGGATTTAATGAATAGAGTATGTAGATCGATGTTGGATAAATCGGTAATTGTGTTTATCGATGATATTTTAGTATACTCTAAGTCGGAAGCCGAACATGCTGATCATTTAAGGGAATTGCTGGAATTGCTAAGAAAATAGAAGTTGTATGCCAAGTTCTCAAAATGTGAGTTTTGGCTGCAACAGATTCAGTTTTTAGGGCATGTAATTTCGGGGGCCGGAATTTCAGTAGATCCGGCTAAGGTAGAAGTGGTAAGAAACTGGGAGCCGCCTCGTTCAGCTACTGAAGTCAGAAGTTTCCTTGGGCTGGCGGGCTATTATCGGAGGTTTATTAAGGATTTTTCCAAGATTGCAGTTCCTTTAACTATGTTAACAAAGAAGAATGCACCTTTTGTCTGGGAAACCGTGCAGCAAGAGGCGTTTGATGTTTTGAAGAAAACGTTAAGTGAAGCACCGATACTTGCCCTACCAGAGGGTAGTGAGGATTTTGTAGTTTACACTGATGCTTCAAGACTGGGGTTAGGCGCTGTACTGATGCAGCGAGGAAAGGTTATTGCTTATGCTTCGAGACAGTTAAAACAACACGAGAAGAATTATTCAACTCATGACTTGGAATTGACTGCAGTTACGTTTGCATTAAAATTGTGGAGGCACTATCTGTATGGGACTAAGTGTCAACTTTACACGGACCATAAGAGCTTGAAGTAGATCTTTAGCCAGAAGGAACTTAACATGAGGCAAAGACGTTCGATGGAGCTAATAAAGGATTATGACTGTGAGATCCTTTACCATCCTGGTAAAGCTAACGTGGTAGCCGATGCTTTGAGTCGCAAAGCATATGCTAAGGATTGCTGTTACATGATGACATCTACGATGCTGACTTCCACAATAATTGATGATGTCAAAGCTGCCCAAGTAGAAGCCTTGAAAAACGAGAATGTTGGTGCTGAGGATATAAGAGCACAGATGAAAATAATGGAAACAAGCGAGTCGGGATTGAAAGGCATCTACGGAAGAATCTGGGTGCCAAAGTATGGAGGCATGAGGAAGGTGATCATAGGAGAAGCTCACCAATCGAAATTTTCTGTACATCCCGGGAGCACAAAGATGTACAACGAGCTGAAAGCAGATTTTTGGTGGCCGGGATTAAAGAAAGACATAGGTCAGTACGTGGAAAGATGCAGGACTTGCCGGATTGTGAAAGCTGAACACCAACAGCCATACGGTAGTTTGCAACCGCTTCCCATTCCGGAATGGAAGTGGGAACACATTACAATGGACTTTGTCACGAAGTTGCCGAAGACTAGGCGTCAACACGATGCAGTTTGGGTAATAGTGGATCGGTTAACTAAGTCCGCACACTTTATACCGATTCGGGAAAACTATTCATTAGAGAAGTTAGCTCACATTTACATGGATGAAATCGTCGCTAGACATGGAGTACCGAAGTCCATAGTATCAGATCGAGACAGCCGATTTACTTCCAACTTCTGGTCGGCATTACAAGAAGGGTTAGGAACGAGGATTGCTATGAGTACGGCTTACCGTCCGCAAACCGATGGTCAAAGTGAAAGGACTATCCTGACACTTGAAGATATGATGCGGTCATGTGTGTTGGACCTCGGTGGTAATTGGGATGACCATTTACCATTGATAGAATTTTCGTATAACAACAGTTACCATGCGACAATAAAGAAGGCGCCGTTTGAAGCGTTGTATGGGAGGAGATGTAGGACTCCTACATGTTGGAGGGAAACCGGTGAAACACCGATTGCTGGGCCGGCATTACTTCAAGAGACAAACGAGAAAATACAATTGGTGCGACAGAACATGAAGGCGGCCCAGGATCGTCAAAAGAGTTATTACGATAGGAGACATAAACCAATCAGTTTTGATATAAATGATTGGGTTTATCTGAAGGTTTCACCTATGAGAGGTGTTACCCGTTTTGTAAAGAGAGGAAAGTTGGCTCCGAGGTTCGTCGGACCATTCAGGATTACAGAGAAAGTAGGAAATCAGTCGTATCGGTTGGAGTTGCCGGAAGAAATGTCGGGCATACACCCGGTGTTCCATGTAGGGAACCTTAGAAAGTCATTCACAACCGAAAACGAAGATTGGGCAGATCACACGGAACTGCAGATTGATGAAAGGCTCCGGTATGTTGAAGAGCCGGAATGTGTGTTAGATACAAAAGTGAGGAAATTAAGAAGTAAAGAAATTGAGATGGTGCTTGTACGTTGGAAGCATCACAAAGGAGCGAATCATACCTGGGAGCCTAAATCTGAGATGTTGAAGAAATATCCGAAACTGTTCGAATCCGAGTAACTTCGAGGACGAAGTTGAGCGTGGTGGAGCCCATGCTGTAACATCCTCGGATTAAAATTATTATAATTGAAGTTTATTAAGTTTAAATTTGTAAGTTAAGTTGATTTATGAAAGTTGGTACGGAATTTGGATTAATTATAAAGTTTGTTGTATTGTTTGGAAATTTAGAAATTTCAATTTATTAAGTGAAAATAATTATTTAATTATTAGGGATAGTAAATAAAGATGGATTCTTTATTTATATAATCATAATCAGTATTTATGGAACCGGTTAATTTGAGGGACTAAAAGTGACAAAATTGGAAAATTTGGAATAAAAGGGAATGAAAGACTCATTTTGTCTTTCATTGTCAAAAATCACTTCTCTCTCTAAACCTCTATCTCTCTCGGCTCTCTCTCTCTCTACGAATTGAAGATCATCAAAACTTTGAATTTGAAGCTGAAAATCTGGATTCAGCTTGCAATTAAGGAACAAAAACATCTGCAAGAATCGATTTAAGGTAAATATTACTTCAATTCTTCGAAATTTAGAGTTTATAGTTCGGTTTTTTATAAGAACCGAAACTGAGATTTGGGGATTCAAATGTTTATGCATGTATGATTTTATTGTGGATTAGTTTAAATCGAGTATTTATGATGCTATGTACAAAATTTCAGCTCCTGATTCAGCCTCTAAGTACGATTTTAGAGATTCATGTGTGTTTTAGTGTGTGTGTTCTACGGATGGAACAAAATGAACAGAATGGGTTTAATTTGATATGTGATAGTGTTAATATTGGTGTTAAAAGGGTTGAAAATAGATGTATTTTAATCGGTATAAGTTATTCCATGTATTGAATTAGTACCAAAAACGATGGAATTTAATCTGAAATTGACAAAACTGCACAAGTATGAACACAGTGGGATCCGAATTCGGATCCGAGATGAACTCGGATCAGGTCCGAATTCGGATGAGGCCCAAACTTCAGGATATTTAATATAGAAAAATTTACAAGTGTTGTACTTCGGTAGGAACCCGAATTCGTATATGGCCCGAATTCGGATGTGTCCTGAAAAGTTGAATTATAAAAAAAACAAATAAATAAAAGAAAATATTTCTAAGTGTTGGAATTCGGATGAGGGTCCGAATTCGGTTGGAGACCGAATTCGGATATGGTCCGAAGTTAGCATGTGGTTCGAATCTAATAAATGGTTCGAATTTACAAAGGGTCCGAATTGGGACTTATATATACGTGAACCGAATTGAGAAATATGTGGGATCCGAACTGGGGTCCGAATTCGGGTGGGGTCCGAATTTGGACATAGATCCGAAACTGGGACCAAATTTTGCAAGAATTATAAAATTAAGTTTTATGAGATTATACAAGTTATTGACACGATGTGCTGTTACAACTGAATTAACAGGTCCCTTGTGGTGTTGTTTAACCCACAATGGGGTACTTTGTGGATCCGGTTGAAATTCCGAGGAGAAATAATATTGCTAAAAGATTAATAACGCACCCACTGTGAGTACCTTTGATTTTAACATTGCTGCATCTGCATTATGTTTGCATTGCCTGCTGAGGCATGTTGTTTCATGTTCGTTTGGCATTCTACTAACATGCGTTTATGTTGATGCACATTCATATTTGTTTCATGTCCGTTCATTTGTTGTGCATCTTTTCGATGGACCTGCGTGGTCGCATCTGTACTCTGATGTTACTGTGCTATATGACCAAGAGTTTAACACCTCTGTGGTCAGGATAGACAGTAGGTCATCCCCGATGTAATGTCTGCCTCAGATGGTTGGTTGTTCTTATGCCGAGTGTCAGCTCGAAGGAGCTGCGGCTCGGGTTTGCGTACTTGGAGTACGTGTGGGGTATACGGTATGTGTTACCGCGGTTACCCTGGGTGGCATCATAATGATTTGTAGAATGTGTAAAATCATATGGTATTCACTAAGCTTTAGCTTACCCCTTCAGTTGTTGAATTTTTACAGGAAAAGGGAAATCCGCTGCGGGACCGTCTAGCTAGGACGTTTATTGAAGTGACTTGAAGATTTCCACTGTTTATCTTGGTATTTGTTCTATGGAAACAATGTTGTAATAATTTTGGGGATGATGTAATACATTTGGATTTGTAGACTTAGATGTGTAACCTATGTAGCACCATAGGGTGTTTGACACATTTGTATTATTTTATTATGTATTTTGCTTCCACACTTTAATTAAGGTATCAGATCATTATATATCTGTTTGTTGGTGAATAATCTTGGGTGAATGGTAATTGGTGGTTAATGTGGCAAGGGTGTCACAACTTGTGCATAGGAAGACCCATCTCTTTAGCCCTGGCTTTGTGAAACTTAAGATCAGCTGCTTTCTGCTGTTGTTGATCAATGGCTGCTTTTTCTTTTCCTTTAGCTGCTGCTGTAGTGACAGCAGCCTCAGGAATTTCTTCTTCTTCTTCTTCTTCTTCAGTTAGAATTAAGTGCCTCCTTTTACTGCTAGGCCTGTCCTCAGGAATGACTTCCTCCCCCTTAGACTGAGCAGGGTTTGGAGAGACAGCCTGAGTAGGCATAGCAGCTTGAGAGGCACCTTCAGCTGTACCTGTAGATGTCCCTGCTGGTTGACCAGTGGGAGTTGTAGGTACTGCTTTCTCCTTAGGAGAAGAGGTTTTCTCCCCCTTAGACTTAGTCTTCGAGGCAGATGACTTCTCCCCCTTTGAAGGAGATGGAACAGCACCTTCAACACCTGGTCTGCCTGAAGACACAAAGTCAGCAGGCTTACCAGCAGTTTTGGCAGCAGGTTTGGGGCCAACCAGGCTTGTCACTAAGAAAGCCAGGTTGTCCTTAACCTCTGCAAGCTGGGAAAGACAGGCCTGAAGAGAAGAGGCTTGGGAATCAGCAAGAGTGGTCAGCTTAACAATGTTTTCTCTATCAGAAGCTGTGAACAACAGGCTTTGAAGCTGTGCAAGATGGACTTCAAGAGTATCTTGCACATCAGCAAGGTCTGAGGACACAGTATTTGATAGAGAGCAAATAAGAGTGTTCAGGCTGGCCAATGTGTTAGGAAGGGTAGTGTGGCAAGAAGTGAGGAGAGATGACAGCTGTTGTGAAATGGCTGCCATAGAGGACACAGAGTCCTGTTGTAAGGAGAGGATAGAAGAGAGAGAGTTGGATACAGTTTGCAGCTGTGCATTGAGTGCAATCAGCTGTGAAGAGTTGTCAGTATGGGAAGGGACTGGGAAGAATTCTTTGAACATATCAAAGAAGCCTTTGAGCTACTCAGACACAGAGTCTGAGATGATGGATGGTAGGGAGTGCATGGTGTTTTCCAAAGAACCAACTTTGTTGGTCAGCAAAGAAAGCTGATCCTTCAAAGGCAGGTCTTTGGGAGATGGTGGTGTATGGGTGGATTGTTTGGAGTGGGTAGATGGAGAAGATGATGATGAGGCTGGTGTGTTTGAGGAT
>JAANYP010005591.1:0-65177 GCA_020465985.1 Centrapalus pauciflorus
ACCAGCCAATCCTAGAAAACTCCGAATCTCTGAGGCGTTGCGGGGTGATTCCCAGTTCTGGATAGCTTCGATCTTTGCAGGATCAACAGCAATCCCAGCACCAGATATCACGTGCCCCAAGAATTGGATCTGAGTTGATTGTTTAAGAGGTACAAGTTAATAAAATAATTTATGATTGAGTATAAGGATCATGAAA
This sequence comes from Centrapalus pauciflorus, assembly GCA_020465985.1. Lineage (NCBI taxonomy): Eukaryota > Viridiplantae > Streptophyta > Magnoliopsida > Asterales > Asteraceae > Centrapalus > Centrapalus pauciflorus. Next base: position 197 of record JAANYP010005591.1, read on the forward strand.
TTGTTTCAAGCGTTGAGACGTACCTGCCTCAACCAGAACTCACACTTAGAGAATTTGGCATAAAGTCGCTCTTTGCGTAGCAACTCTAGTAATTCTCTCAGATGTGCTGCATGATCCTCTTCGGTTTTTGAATAGATGAGAATGTCATCGATGAACACGATGACCGATTTGTCGAGCATTGGCCGGCAGACTCTGTTCATGAGATCCATGAAAGCGGCCGGCGCATTAGTAAGACCGAACGGCATTACCAGAAACTCGTAGTGTCCGTAACGAGTTCTGAAAGCCGTCTTTGGAATATCATCTGGGTGTACTTTGAGTTGGTGATAACCCGAACGAAGATCAATCTTCGAGAAGTAACTTGCGCCTTGTAACTGGTCGAAGAGATCATCAATCCGGGGCAACGGGTATTTGTTTTTGATTGTGACTTTGTTGAGTTCTCGATAGTCGATGCACATTCGCAATGTGCCATCTTTCTTCTTGACGAACAGAACAGGTGCGCCCCAAGGAGATGAACTTGGGCGGATAAAGCCTTTGTCAAGTAGCTCCTGTAACTGCTTCATCATTTCCTGCATTTCAGCAGGGGCTAGACGGTAAGGAGCCTTTGCTATTGGAGCAGCTCCAGGAATGAGGTCAATGCGGAATTCCACTTGGCGATCAGGCGGCAATCCCGAGATATCTTCTGGAAAGACATCAGGAAATTCGGAAACGACGGAAACGGTAGAAGGAGATTGAACTTCAGCCTTTGCATCAACAGCGTAGGCTAAGTAAGCTGAACAACCCTTGGCAACGTGCTTTCGGGCTTTTGCAATTGAAATGAGGCATAGGTCGCCTTTGTGTCTGTCACCATATATGCAAATGTCTCGGCCCTCGGGAGTGGTAATCTTGATCATTCTTTTCTTGCAAACAATTTGGGCCTCATTGTGAACCAACCAATCCATACCTATTATGACATCAAACTCCCCAAACTCCATAGGGATTAAGTCTATGTTGAACACTACATCCTCTACAAGTAATGTGAAATTCCTATAAACCTTGTCTGCTTTAACAAACATATTGCTAGCAGTCTCTATGTCAAGTACAAATTGCAGTTTGGAAGTTGGCATGTTAAATTGACGAGCAAATGTAGTGGAGACAAACGAACGATTTGCTCCTGAGTCAAACAGTACACGTGCAGGAATTGAATTAACATAGAACGTACCAGTGACCACCTCCGGGTCATCCTTTGCTTCTTCAGCTGTGATTTGGAATGCCCTTGTTGGAGCCCTTTGAGATTGATCTCTGCGAGCCGTGGAAGCTACAGAAGATCTTGCTGTTGATTGTGGAGCATTCTGATCTCGTGGGGGTTTCGGGCAGTCCCTTGAGAAATGGCCAAGTCTGTGACAGTTGTAACATGCATCGTCTTTTCGAGGACAATGCTCCCAGTGATGGCCTTTCTGCCCACAGCAGAAGCAATACATGTCCTGAGTCTTGCACTCCCCAGAGTGCGCTTTTCTGCATCGTCTGCAGTCTCTCATTTCTGAACTGGCCGAAAAGGCCCTTCCTTTCTTTGGTGATGAAGACTGTTGATGGGATTGAGGAGAGAATCGGGAGGATCCAGACTCCCGCTGCCTTTTTGGCGACGACGGTTGAGTCGGTGGTGCGGCGGCTGACCCGATTACGTATCCAGATAATAAGACAATCTGCTCCACATTCCGAGCAGCCTCAAGCAAACCAGCAAACGTTGTATACCGAACCCCACTCATGGTTCGGCGTATCTCATAATCTAGTCCGGCCTCAAACCGGGCTATCTTCCTCTCTTCTGTGTCTACTTGATGGGGTGCGAACAGACTCAATCGAGTGAACTCAACGGCATATTGTGTAACCGTTTTCATTCCTTGAGTCAGATTCAGGAACTTTGCCTCGAGACGTCGCTTCTCGTCGGCTGGACAGTACTGTTGAGAAAACACTTCCTTGAACTCGCTCCATGACATGTGTGACACTACCTCCATCGTCAACACATGTGTCATTGCGTCCCACCACATAACAGCGTCCCTTGCAAACATAGCGGTTGCAAGGCGGACCATGTCTTTATCAGCGCAGTCGCTGATCCTGAAAGTTCGTTCCGTGGTGGTGATCCATTCCAATGCTGTAACAGCATCTCCGGTTCCATCAAAAGTAACAGCTCCGTTACTTTTGAAGTCCTTAAACCTACAGCCCCTTGATCTATTAGAAGACCCAGTGTCTTGTCTTTCCTCTTGGTCGTCCTGTTGTTGTTCCTTGTTCTTTCGTTTGTCAGCCTTTCGTTTTGCCTCGGCCTCATCTCTGGCCCTTAACTGATCAGCAAATGACTGAGCCTGCTCAGCCATTCGTTTGGATTGTAGCTCATTGTTTTGTTCCATGAGAGCTTGCATCATCTGGAACATTTGCTGAGGAGTCATATCGTTTCCTGACATGTTCTGGAATATAACAACTTATATTTAGAACATTTATTTGTAAGTCCTAAGTGTACAGTTACCCTTTGTGTTTCCCCGTGTGCATGTCAATCCTATCTTAGTTCAGATCATTACTTAGAAGTTCATTCTAATATCATAACCTAAGTTTGAGTCCAAATCCTCGCGGACACTTGAAACCTCAAACTAATGCTTTGATACCAAACTGTGACGTCCTTGTTAAATTAATGCTATAATTGTAATCTCCAGGATCGACTAACAACCCAATGAGTATCATAATAATTGAAATTGAATACTTAAATTAGAATTAAGCACATCCACACTAAAGCAATAGAATACATGTCTACAGTGATAAAAGTCTAACTATTACATCAACATAATTGTTTTAGAAGTAATGAATCCCAGCCCAAAGCTATTACATTCAAGTACCAATAGCTTCTATAGTCTCCGGGATATTGATTTGATATGCTTAAGATGAAGGTCCAGCTACACTCTTGCCTTTGCCTGAAAACAATGTGAGTCAACAGTAAGCTAAATGCTTAGTGAGATAACAGATTATGCATACAACAAATATTTCTTTACAACAATGCTTAACCATGGGCAGTGTAAGCCCCATGTATGTGAATATCGGCAGTGTAAGCCTCAGTGTATGTGAAAACCATGCAGTGAAAGCATGGGTTGGCAGTTCAATATGCTGATCGGGGATGTGCCGAACCTGATGGGATACGAGTGGGATGATCAGTCCCCGACAGTGGCCTGCTGTCAGCCCCAGTCCAGGTCGCATCAGATTATGAAGTAATGATCATGCAGTGCAAGCATGATGTAAATAGATGCACTTTCAAATGAACGCTGGCTACATGTGTGTTACATGTCAAGTACGAGTGTGCATCATAACAACAAATCATTTCATGAATGCCAAATGAAGTATATGAACAACGTGAACATGCCATTGAATGTATAAACATGAATGCAAAAACAATAAATGTTCGAATGACAATCTGTTACTCACAGTGATTGGTATTGTGTGACTTGATCCTGAATCAATGTGTGTTTTGATAACACCACAATGATCTGTAATGTAAGTGTAATAGTGAATTTGTGTCAGTAATTGCTTAAAACTTAATTTCTGTAATTTAATTGAAATTCTAATTGAATTCGGACCACATCCGAATTCGGATGGTCCGAAATCCGGATGGTCCGAATTGGGGTAGGATCCGAATTAGGTGGAGTCCGAAATATGTGTGGTCCGAATTTGGCATTGGTCAGAAATGGGTATGGGGTCCGAATTGGGACGGGTCCGAAGTTACTGTTGGTCCGAATTGGGCATGATCCGAAAATGGGGGATCCGAATTCGGATGGATCATCATCCGAGTTCATCCTTAGAAAATTTCCAATATTTTCCAGAAATTATGTTTGGGTCATTTTTGCATGTTTTCGAGTCTAATACTGTAAATATGAACTTAAATGCTATTATTTAACTTATATCATCATATTTATGCATCAAAACAACCCATTTATATGACTTTTTCTACAAGTCTCGATGAACACACACTAAAACACACACTTAATTCCAAAATCATACTTAAACTTCGAATCTGATTCTGAATTTTTGTATACAACAACATACATGCTCGATTTAAACATATCATCAATAACATCCAACATGCAACAACATTTGCATCTTAAATCTATGATTCGGTTTCTTATAAAAACCGAACCCAAACATCAAAATATTGAAATTTTGAGTGATTCTTACCTCAAATAGTTTGTTGTAGCAGTTATAGTTCCTAAATTGCAACTTGTTTCCAACTTTTGCACTTGAAATTTGTTGATTCTTGTGTTCTTGAGTTGAAATCCGAGAGAGAGAGAGTTGAGAGAGAGGATTCGGTAGAGAGAGAGAGTAGTGAGAGAGTGGGAATGATGAAATGAAGGGTTTTTCATCCCTTTTATTTGTATTTTAACTTATTTGCATAACACACCCCTCAACTTCGTATTTTCATATTTAACTGATATAATGATCAAAATAACTTAAATTGACATAACATTCATTAATACAAATAATTGAGTCTTAAAACCGTAAATTACATATAATTAAAATTTGGGATGTTACACGAAATGTTTAATTTTCGACTTTAATCAATTAAACACTTTTAAACAATCAAACACCAACTAAATAAAACGAACTAAGGTTTCAAAATCCCGAGTTCCGAAAAACTCCAAGGTTGGCCGAGAATCACCATGGGGTTTCCAAAACCTTTGGTCGATTTTCTCCAAGCCAAATCAAAACCTTAAACGTTTTATTTATTGATTTTGATCGTTTAAACACTTTTAATTATTACAAATAGAAAATTTAATAACATTGGACATAAATACATGAATAATACTATCATTATGTTACTTGAGGTGGCTCTGATACCACTGTTGGGAATTCGTATCGTTTTTCATAAAAACATAAATATTAATCATATTAACGCACAACGGAAGCTTTTTAAAATCACGAATTCCGTACACGGATCATCAAGTATACATAATATAAGTAATCACGAAAGTATTAAAAATCCGTACCTTTGCATTTGATGACAAGAATGCACGAGTGAGATGCTTTCGGTATCCACCGGTGATGACACGATCGAGCGGCGCCAGGTATGCAATCAAACACACGAAGAACGGGAAAACCAAACGCGATTATGGTTAGGTACGGCCGAAGCACACCACACACACCTTGTGTGTGTGCGCCGTGATTCCCAAAAGAAAATTAGGTCACACACCTTGTTTCATTTGGTATATATATATAGCCGTATGTATATATATATATATATATATATTAATTAAAACTTTAATATATTATATAATATATATTTTAATAATTATCTTTATTACTTAAACCTTATATAATTATCTCTATAATTATATATCTATTAAATAATATTTATCTTTTATATATTATCTAATAATATATAAATGACTAGATAATTATCTATAATTATCTATTATTTATTTGTTTATAATTATCCATCCATTTATCTAATAATAGATGATAATTCTATTTCAAATAAATAAAAGACTAGATAATTATTTAATTATCATCCAATGACAATTAAATCACTACAATATCCAATATTGCACTTATAGTCCCCGTACATTTGATATATAATTAATCATCCATTAATTTAATCTCAATGATCATTTCGTGTCAGAAACAATATCCAATATTATTGATTCAATAGTTTAATTGCATCTGCTCAGTTGTGCTCATCGGTGTGACCCTCAAGTGTTTTATGAAATCAGCCATGATGCAGTAGTAATGTCATATTTACACACAATATACTAACATATACAAACTAAGGCATCCAAAAACTTAGAACTGTGAAAGTTTCTGCCTTATAGCTTTTATGAAGTCTCTCTTCAACTCCTCTTTATCACAATTAATCTTCATAGAGCTCATTTGGAGTAGCCATGCCTTTGGCAGATTGAGAAATTCAAAATTGTAGAACCTGCTGGACTCGTCTGCAAGCTTGAGTCTATATGTCATTGATTTGGCATATAAATCAACCTGTACAATCTTCATATCATTGGCAGCTTCTATGTCTACTCTGGTAGACTCTGGGTCAAAAATGCTTCTGAGATCTTTCAAATTTCGTTGAACCCAAACACATCGAGACCTAGAATGACTGGCAGTTCCAATATGATGCATTTGTGTCAGCTCATTTCTAGTTAGTCTCTGTACCAGATGAATTAGGCTTTTAAATTCTTCCGCTGGACCAGCCTCTCTTTTGATCACAAAATGATACGCTAAATCAATGTCATCCATTGACTTAGCATACCAGTAAGTAATAGGAGGTTTAGAGAAGTCATACTGATCCAGGACTTTTTCAATTTCCATCGCCTTTTGTAACTGTTGTTCAAACAGCACTCTCTTAACCTGATCAAACTTTGCTTGTTGAAGGACTTCAGAAGGAGGATCATTAGCAACAGTTTGAACTGGTTCTTGTGGACCTTGGACTTGTTGAGAGGCTGTGGATGCTTTTTCTTTCTCCTTTTCTCTGTCATATAAAGCCTGAAGCTTTTCAGTTGACCATACCTGAGCAATTACTTTTGATAATCCAGCTGTAGCAGAGAAATTTATCAGAAATCTTCTATGTTCTGCCTTTGAAGGCCCTGTTGGCCTTTTCCTCTTCTTTTGATTATTTTTGACCACAAACCCTCTTAGATTCTCCTAAGGTTTCATCATCTCCCATTGGTTCATGGGTTTGCTGGTCTAAGATCTTATCTTGTTCTTCTGCTAATTTCCTTGCCAGTTCAGCATCATGGGCAACTTGGGCTTCTTTAGAAGTGAATTTGATCTTTGGAGACTCAATCAGAATACCCTTGCCCTTGTCTTTGGAAGCTAATGCTATGGGATGGAATGCTGTGACAGGAGCTTGAGGACCTTCTCGGATGACAACTCCACTTGTCCTGGTGGGAGCAGCTTGAGTTTCTAGACTAACAGCTTGAGAAGCTGTTGGGACTGTTAGCCTAGAAACTGAAGCTGTTGGTAGAGAAGTTGAAGCTGTTTGGACTGGATGAGGGATCTCCTGATTCTCCCCCTTTTTGGATGCATTGGTTTGGCCAGGGGGACCAAAAACCTTTGCAAGTAAGGATCGAACCATCTTCTCTAGGTGGATGATCTTGTTTCCACACAAAGTAAAGCCAAGATGAAACTGATCAAGGCGCTGTTGTTGGGCCGCTGTAAGTTGTTGTAAAGCAGTGATCTGAGATCCCTGTGCAGCAATAATGGATTTGTAATGTTCTAAAATGGCTACAACAGGTTTCAGTTGTTGATCCGTCAATGTCATTAGTTGCAGACTAGCCTCAAGATCTTCAAAAGATAGTGGTATTTAAGATCAATCACTGGCATGAATTGCAGAAGTAGAAACATCTTGGCCCCTTTGTTCTTGGTACTGGGGACTTCCAGACGGTGCTTGCACACCCTCTGTTGCCATGGGTGTGGTCTTAGGTATGTTGATACTGTCTTGTGCCTCTTGTGTAGAGACATCAGTAGTACCAGCCACAAAACCCATATGAACATCCTCTGATGGGATGTCCACCTCCAAATTGAGGGTGGGAGTATCCTCAATGGGTTCCCTTTCGACATTCTGTGCAAGAGTGTCCCCCTGCACAAGGCTATTTGGCTCTTGTAGTTGGGCTGGGAGGAAGGAGCTCCTGTAACCCTTTGTCTTTTATACATTTGCAGTGAGGGGGCTGGGGATGTATGTATAATAGAAGGAGCAGAGAAGTATTTGTATCATGAGGAGTGAGTTGGGGTCCTGTGGTTGAAGCAGTAATGGATGGCTGAGCCTGCTCAGGACCCTCTCCTCTGTTTGTTGGATTGATGTCCTGCATTGCAGAAGGCAATGGGACATCTACATTGTGAAAATTGGCACTTGGTTTCAAAAGCCTTTTGATAGAAGGTAAAGAGTGCCTATGAGAAACATGTATCCTTTTATGTATTTTAAAATTATTGCAAGACTTTGCAATTATTTTTGCCAAAAACCGTGGATACATCAAAAAGTTCCCATTCTTTAGGGCATGATGCCTTAACATCCCCTGAAAAATCATGTTTGAAAAATTAAACTATTGGACTGTTTATAAGCACACTAAGGCAATGACAATATTCGAAGAAAATTCAGACCAACCATTTTTTTTAGGGCTTATGCACTGTTGAATAATATGCACAAGACATTTCCATTTAGGGGCAAAATGTGCTTTAAAGAAGGTAAAAGAATCAGTAGGGCCCCTATACCCAATAGCAAAATGTCCTTCATGTAAAGCAGTAAGGGATAGATCAGTTATACCTGTGGCATCTTGAAGATGCAGATGTTGGCGTATAGACTCCTCGGTGATGGTAATGGGATTACCATCAATGTTGGATACAAAAGAGGTGACTTCATTAGAGGTAGTGACAGTGGCTGATTTCCAGAACTGCTCTATATGGGCGACGTATATGGTGGGGTTAATGGTGAGAGCATGATGGATATGGGAACCACGAAGAAAGTCCATCATGTCATGGAATGGTTGCAGTTCAGCATGTTTGAGAGAGTAGGGTAGGTAGTAATGTTCTTTGACAAACTCCATTGGAAATCAAGACGGTGTTTTAGGGTTTGGAACGACTGTTTGTAAATCGCTCAGAGAGAAGATGAAAAGATCGTGGAATATATTTTTGCAACTGGTAGTTGCAATCGAACTAAACTGGGACTTTAAAGGTTTTGGCTTTTCAAAAATATCTAGTCCCGCGCACAATCTTATGAAGAATTACTGAGTTACCCTGTACACTTTGACAGACCAAGTGAAACAACTAACAGTCCGAGAAAATGAACTAGCAACTTGAGAATAGTCTCAAGCTGTTAGTTGAAAATGAAGCATCTTCTAATGAAACAGTGGCTCCCCCTTAACTAAGCACATCAAATAGGTATTTTCCTCAGGAAATAAGGGAGAATAATGAAGAACAAATTAATCCATATTGACCATACCAATATTTGATACTAGAAAGGTGAATCTCCCTACATCAAATGGTTTTGTAAATAGATCAGCTAACTGATCATCTGTATGAATTTTGGTAACTTGGATTAATTTCTTTTCATTACAGTCCCTTATAAAATGGAATCTAATGTCTATGTGCTTGGTTTTGGGAAATTTCACTGGATTTTGTACAATGCTTATTGCACTTGAATTGTCAATATAAATAGGAGTAGAGAGAAAGTTCATACCATAGTCTCTCAGTTGGTTCTGAATCCACATCACTTGGGAACAGCAGCTGGCAGCTGCAAGATATTCTGCTTCAGTAGATGAGGTGGAAACAGTGGTCTGCTTTTTGCACTGCCAAGAGACCAGTCTTGCTCCTAGATATTGACATCCACCAGTTGTGGATTTTCTGTCTATGTTGCAACCTCCATAGTCACTGTCAGAATAGGCTGTTAATTCAAGAGGAGAGTCCTTAGGATACCATAGTCCCAATTTTGGTTGGCCCTTGAGGTATCTAAAGATTCTCTTAACAGCAAACAAATGTGAGTCCTTTGGAGCACATTGAAACCTGGCACAAACACAAACAACAAACAATATATCAGGTCTAGAAGATGTGAGATACATTAGTGAACCTATCAAGGATCTGTATAAGTGAATATCCACATCCACTCCTTCTTTATCTGCATCAAGCTGCTTGTGAGTGTCCATTGGTGTGTTGGCTACTTTAGTGTCCTTGTATCCAAACTTTTCCAGGATGTCATTCACATACTTTGATTGACTTATAAAAAGTCCAGTGGCTTTCTGCTTGACCTGCAATCCTAAAAAGAAAGTTAGTTCGCCCATTGAATTCATTTGAAACTTCTTGTGCATCAAGGTTTCAAACTCCTTACACAGATATCATTTGTTGATCCAAAGATGATATCATCAACATAGATCTGAACAAGAAGAATCTCTGAGTTGATGGACTTTGTGAATAATGTCTTGTCCAGAGTACCTCTCTTGAATCCATTTTGTATAAGATATGAAGACAAAGTGTCATACCATGCTCTTGGGGCTTGGTGGAGTCCATAGAGGGGTTTGTCTAACTTGTAGACTCTGTCTGGATACTTATAGTCCTTAAATCCAGGGGGTTGACATACATAAACCTCTTCTTCAATTGTACCATACAAGAATGCAGATTTCACATCCATTTGGTATACTTTGAACCCTTTGAAGCTGGCATAAGCTAGGAACAGTCTGATGGCTTCTATCCTTGCTACTGGGGCAAAGACATCATCATAATCTATTCCTTCTTCTTGAGTATATCCTTGAGCTACCAACCTTGTTTTGTTCTTGATCACTACACCTCTCTCATCCTTCTTGTTTCTGAAAACCCATCTTGTACCAATTGCCCTCTTACCTTTAGGCAAGTCAACTAGAGTCCATAAATTTTGAATCTTGAATTGCAAAAGTTCTTCTTGCATTGCCTCAATCCAAGATGGATCTTTCAGAGCCTCATATGCCTTCTTTGGCTCTAATTGTGGCATGAAGCATGCATGTTCAAAGGCAGCTAGACTGAATTCAGGGACTGCTGATTCAGCATCAGTGGACCCCTTGTGAACCATTGTCCTTGTCTGCACAGGAGTGCGTGGGTCTCCCATTATCTGGTTGAGAGGATGATACTTGTGAACCCTGAGTGTGGGTTCTCTTTCTGTCTGAAATGATGTTCCCAGATTGGTATCATCACCTTCAGCACCACTAGAGGATTATGCTCCAGTAACAGTTTGATCAGAAGATGGAACTGTGTCCCTAATGGATGGAGCTGTTACTTCAGGGCTTGGGATTGGCACTTCACACTTTGTATTTGTGTCTTGTTGATCAACTAGGGCCCCTGGTGGGTCACAAGATAGAAGTGGCAGTACAGTATACTCATCCCATGTAGCAGAATCTGCAATTGTTGGAAACTTTGTGCGAACAGATTGAATATTTGTGTTACCAGCATGAGAATTTGGGCTGACAAATTCAACAATGTTTTCAGTAGTTCATGCAGTATACTCAACAAAACTCAGAGAATTTGTTAGTGAATCTAAATCAAACAACCAATCAGGACCAGTGCCTTTAATATTTGCAGTATTTTCATTAAACTCAACATTGACACTTTCTTCAATGGTTTTAGACACACTATTGTACACCTTATAGGCTTTGCTTTGAATAGAGTAACCTACAAAGAAACCTTCTTTAACCTTACTTTCAAACTTTCCTAAGTGAGTTTTAGTATGAAGAATAGTGCATGAACAACCAAAAGGTTTTAGAAAGGCTACTAAGGGAATCCTGTGATGAAATAACTCACATGGAGTTTTCCCTTGTGACTGAATAATATGAACCCTATTTAGCACATAACAAGTTGTATTTACTGCCTCTGCCCAGAAGGTCATTGGCAGTTTGGAATCAGTTAGCATGGTTCTAGCAGCCTCTATTAAAGTTCTATTCTTCCTTTCAGCTACACCATTTTGCTGTGGTGTTCTAGGTGCACTATATTGCCTTACAATGCCTTTAGACTCACAGAAACTGTTTAGGATATGATTTTTAAACTCAGTACCATTGTCTGACCTTATCACCTTAACTTTTAAATTTGATTGGTTTTCTATCTTAAGAATAAAGAATTTGACTAGCTCAGTAGTTTCATCCTTAGTCCTAAGAAAGTAAACCCATGTAAATTTGGTGATATCATCAACAATGACTAAACAGTTTGCTCTTTTATTCAAACTCAAAACAGATGTTGGACCAAAAAGATCCATATGAATAAGATGAAGAGCAGATGAGATTGAATTTACTTCTTTGGCCTTATGAGAAGTTTTGTGTTGCTTGCCTTTGAGACATGCTACACAATGATCATTACATATGAACTCCTTTTGTGGTAAACCTCTTACCAAGTTCTTTTTGACTAAAACATTCATAAGATTTGAAGTTCATGTGACACATCCTTCTGTGCGAAAGAGCAGACTCATTTGATGATGCTTTGGATATCAAACAGCTTAATGTATTTGATTTGGATAAAAGATATGTGTCCAAACAGTAGACATTGTCCTTTCTTGGTGTTCTGAGTAAAACAAGATTTTCAGGTATTTTAAAATCTTTTGAAAGGACAATGCACTCAGAGTCTGTGAACAAAATATTTTGTTTATCACAGATTTGAGACACACTTAGTAAACTGTACTTCAGTTGTTCAACATACAAAACATCATTAAATAACATGTTGCCTGCTTTGACAGTACCCTTACCTGTTACCTTACCTCACTTGGAATTGCCTCCAAATGCAACAAACCCTCCTTCAAAGCTTTTGAAGTTTGACAAGCATTTAGAATTGCCTGTCATGTGCCTAGAGCATCCACAGTCCATATGTCATCTTGTCTTATGTTGGATCCTGTGGTTGCCCTGCATAGAAAAAGCTTAGTTAGTAGTGGAGTAAACCCAAACCAAATTGGTTTTGGGTTGTCCTTGTGCATTGACATAACTAAACACTGTTTGTGTCTTTTTAAACTTAGTGAGATCCACTGGTGGATTTTGTGAAGAGTATTTAGTATGACATGAGGTATCCAGGTATTCTTTCCAACCTTTTCATTAACAGTCTCAGAAAATCCACTACCAGTTCCAGTTTTAGACTTAGCAGTTTGAACTGGATTCTTAGTGCTAACAACTTCAGAATTTGCACTACCAGTTCCAACTTTTGACTTAACAGTCCCAACACTTGCATCAGCAGTTTGATCTGTGTTTTTGTCTTTAACACACCATACCTTTTTAATGTTTGCTTTGGATTTTGCTAAAACTTGTTTTTGGTGTGTAGGCTGTCTTTTGTTAACTTTTAAGTACCTGTGATCAACTGTCTTCTTTGGAACTGGTGTGACAGGTGTTTTGGCCTATGAAATTTTTGAGTTTTGAACAATTGCCTGTTTTTTGAACCACGTCTTTTTTGTAACAGATGGTTTATATAAACAATGCCTGACCAAATGATTTTTCCTGCCACAATGGAAACATCTTTTGACTGTTTTGATTGGAGAACCAGTTTTTTGGGACCATAACTGGTTCTTGTTCCTTTGATTTCCCCTCACCTGCTGCTGTGTGGGAAACTTTTGGACACCATGCTTTTGGCATGTGCATATTGGAACACTGTGGGTTTTGATGAAACTGGAAGTAGGAGGTTCTATAGGTGAACTCATTGTTTTGGATATGCTCTCAACTTCTTTATACTCACAGCCTTCATTTGGAATCAGTTCTTCTTTAGATTCAGGCTTGTTTTCAAGGATAGGATCTATAGTTTTCATTGTCTCATCTAATGGTTCATTCACAAGCCTATCAGCAACTTCACTCATGGGATGAATGTATTTGTTGTTATAAGGGGGTGGAGTAGCTTTGTATCCTATACCTTCCTTGGGATTGAGTTGAGATTTTACCCTATTTTTAAATTGGACCTCCATTAGGTGTTCTAGCTTTTGATTGGCCAGCTTGAAGCTACCTAAATCTATATTAATAGATTCTATTTTCTTGTTAGCTTCTAACACCTTTTGTTCAGCCTCATCTAGTTTCTTATTTAGGGTCTCTATTTTCTTATTCAGTTTCTTTTTCTCCCACTCATGATATGTTCTATCATGTCCCATCTGAATCTCATTATCCTTATAGTCATTCATCTGTTTTTCAAGATCTCTATAGCCTGCATATACTCATATCTCCTCTCTTCCATCTTAGCTAGAGTTTTGCACATGCTCTCATTATGATCTCTGTACTTTTTAACCATATTTTTGCATGTTTGTGAACAGAGTTTAGAATTTACCTCAGATGGTAGTTCAGTGGAAGTGACAGTGGATGTTTCTGCCACAAGAGCTTGATTTTGAAACTCTTCTTCTGTCTGATCACTCCAGTCAAACACATTGTCTTCTTGAGAGACAAGAGCTTGTGAGGATGAAGTTTGATTGGTTTGTTGGGGTCTTGGTGGCTGCTGACCTTGGGATCTGCATTCTCTAGCAAAGTGGCCAAGCTTGTGGCATTTAAAGCATTCAACCTTTGATTTATCAAATGTTGGCTTGCCTTCTGTTCTGGCTTGAAAGTTTGGTCTGCCAGTTCTTTTCAGAAATCTTTTGGCCCTCATAGTCAACATAGCATGCTGTCACTTTAAGTCCATCTCTTCTAAATCATCTGGACGGATTTGTTCCAGATCTTCAGCATTTAGAGCAAACAATCCATCACTTGCAACAAATGCTTCATAATGAACTTCAGAAGAGTTACCATCAGCACCTGAAAAAGAATCACAACAGTTTGATTTATCAGTTAATGCTGATGACAGCAGAGCAGTGTTGTGATTGTAAGAAAAGGATTTCTTTTTATTTTTAATCTCAAATTCAAACACTCTCAGGCTATTATAAAGATCATCCAACTCTATTTCATCTAGAGTGTCTTTGGTTCTCCATTGGGCAGCATAGACTGTTCATTCTTCACCAAGAGATCTGAGGAATTTTCTGTTTACTTCATCTAGATCCATACTGACTTTAGCACTCTTCAATTCACCTATTAGCTTATTAAACCTATCAAAAATCTGGGTAAGGTTTTCATTCTTACCACCAGAAAAGTTTTCATACTGCTGTTTTAAAAGATCCTTTTGATTCCTTTTGGTGCTGGCATTGCCAGCAAATCTTTTTTCTAAAGCAATCTAAAGAGAATGAGCAGTATAGAACTTTTTAAACTGATGTTGATAAGCATTAGGAATGACTATTTGTAAAAGAGTAAGAGCTTTCACTTCATTCATTCTAGCCTTTCTTTCAATTTCAGTTTTTGGAGGTGTTTTTATAGGTTTGCCCTCAGCATTTAGTTCAGGATCAACTGCAGGAGGGTTTTCAACAGCTTCCCATATGGCATAATCAATAAATTGAATGTGCTGTTGAATCCTGAGTTTCCACATCTCGAACTCAGTGGGTTTGAGCATAGGCACTTTGAGTCCTTGCCCAGATCCACTACTGCTATTTTCAAACTCCCTTGCAGAAAAATAAATTTTTAAAAACAAAGAAAGTTTCTGACTTTGAAAACAATGAATAACAAACAAAAACCTGTCTCTGATACCACTTGTCAAGATCAAATTACCACCTAAGATTAACTGGTTTTTAATAAATCAGAGTGTAAACCAATAACCTTGTATTGAATCAAAGTCCAATTAAGAAGTTTGCGGAATAACACTTAATTGTTTTAAAAAAAACTTTCAAAATAAATAACAGATAAATATAACTAAAATCAAATCCTTTGTATTGCCAAAATCAGTGATTACAATCACCTCTAATCTGTTTGATTAGACGAAGAACACAGACTGTTCTTAGGGTTTTACAACCTTAGAGGCTTGAGAAACTTTATCAGAAAGCAATTACAATGAAGCACTAAATTACAAAACTTTCACGTACAGACTTACAATAGAAAGACCTAGTCTATCTATATATATAGCCTTCTGATTTGTTTACTTGAGGAACTCTGATTTCTCTGGTAGTAGATATGCTTGGAAGATATTCAAATCTTGAAATATATATCACTTCCTGAATTTCAGCACTTTCTGTTGTTAATCTGTTGAGCAGCTTGAACTTTTAGCTCTGGCAGCTTGAACTTTTAGCTCTGGCAGCTTGAACTTTTGAACTAGCAGCTCGAACTTATTTAACTAGCAGCTTGAACTTAGTAATTACACAGAATTACTACTAACAGTTTGAGAAATCTAACTAACAGCTTGACATACTTAGAATATTTCCCAACAGAATTAGTAAATTAAGTTTAGTATGTATTTTATTTATCTCATGTTTTATCAACATTGAGAGAATCAAAACGATGAAAGAGAATGAAAATTTTTTTTCTTCATTTTCAATGTTATGTGTAACTATTATTGATTAAAATAGTTTAAAAAACTCCATATTATTTTATTTCACGTTACCAAGCATCCTCTATGATACTGGTCTAGAAGACTAAACGTGTCGTATGGTTTGACCAACCAAAAAAATTATTTTCAATTTTTATAGATAATTAATATATTAAAATAGTATTTAAACTAGTACAAAAATTAACTCTATAAAAATATTAGACTTTTTTATTTCCTCTTAATGTAATTATTAAAATGTCATCATATATACATACAATTTTCAAATGTCCTAATCCAATGAAATTTTGCCACCTTGCCAACAATGATCGGTTTGGTGGGTTTTTTTTTAAATTTAAACTTTTCATAACACACCATTATCTTTGTGTTATTTTTTTAACAGTTTTATTTTAATAAACTTTTGTTTAGTTATCTTTTGACATATATTATTACAATATTTTCTTACATACTTAATATTATGATTTTAATCATACATATGTTTGGAGTTGTCTTTTAAAACTATCATGTTATGTTTAATTGTATGAAAAAGATCAATGAAAACTTGCAACTTGAAGGGTCAACCATGATTGGTTGATGTTTTTTTAATTTAAAATTTTCATAATATACCATTATCTTTGTGTTATTATTTATTTAACCCTTTTATTTTAATAATTTTTAGTTATCTTTTAACATTTATTATTTCAATATTTTCTTACACACTTAAAATTATGATTTATAATAATACATATGTTTGAAGTTCTCTTTTGAAACTATTATGTTATGTTTAATTGTATGAAAAAGACTATTATTCAAATGAACAATACAAGATGTGTTAGAGATATTATTATTATAACTTTATTTGATTTGATCGTAAAACCAACAAATTGAATTGGTGATTAAACTTGATCAATGTCATAATTTCAAATTATGGTTATGAATATTTAATTATTTAATTTCGATTCCACTCAGATTTAATAAGACATGGTTTGTAATTTTGACATTGCAAAATCTAGAATACCAATGCTATAAACCAACTAACAGTATCATTTGGCTTGCTTCTTAGATATTTATCACTATATCAGCTTTCTAAATTCACTCTTTGATCCTGGTTCAGTTGGGTTTCACTATTTGAATTGTTTGAAAGATAATTATTCATTTATTTTTTATCTATATTTTTGTAATTAATATTTTAGACATCGCAGCAACGCACGAGTTTTCAATAACTAGTTTTAAATAAGATCGACAATTAATGACATTAATAAAAAAGTAATAAATTGTGAATATTGATTCTCAAAGTAAACGTTGTAAAATACTTTTTAGATGGGGCTAATTGCTTTCTTTTACATTTATCATTATTATAGAATGAGAATTATAATACAAAAGTTATGCTTAAAATACAATTATAATGATGGATGATAATGACTTAGAATTGATGGTGCTTTCTTGTAACTACCAAATGTTATGAGTAGCAAATTTTTTTTTTTAAAAAAATACTAATGTTATTTATTTTTTTAATGTATATTTATATAAAAATCATCAATTACTCGTTAAGGTGCTATTTGTTTTTTAAGAGGTTAAATGTCTGAAGTCTGAAAACCACATCTGAAATTAAAAAGTGGTATTGAGATCTAAAATCTGAAATTAAGAGGTGATCTTAAGATTGTTTGTTTCGTAAATATGAAACATCCGAAAAATATTACTTTAAAATAGTATGTCTAATTAATTATATATTATAATTATTTAGTTTATATAAATAAAATAAAATTATAATAATTAATATGATAAATATTTTTAAATTATAATTAACTGAACTTATATTTTAATCAACACCTCAAAAAAAAACTGAATGATAAATAGTTTTAGGGAATGTAAACTAAAAATAAAAAAAAACCTCTTAATTTTGTTTCGGACACAAGTCTCCCTCTTAAATTAAGAGGTAAAATCAGATGTTGCAACCTTTTAACTCTGAAACTAAACAAACAATATTAAATTATTCTGGATCTGAAATTTAAACTTCAGACCCTTTTATGAGCCTATTAATGAAAAAAAAAACAAGGCTAAGTCTTAATATATTACTAGAAATATAGTCCCACAATTTATACAAAAGCATTCAAAAATTATTATTATTCGTGATGTTGCTTTCTTATACACTACCATATAACAAATTCAAATGTTTTAAGTTTTATTCAAGAAACAAAATTTAATAAAAATAAAACCGTCATCATAATCTGCCGGTTCGACAACATAATCCGCCGGTTCACACTACACAACAACATAATCCGCCGGTTCGACTACAAGCTTCGTCAGGCTTACAAAGGCCAAAACCAGAATCAGATTTGAGCACGACGTCCTTATTGTGCCCACACAATTTATCGCAATCAATATGCTTGCAACATTTATCCGTACAATTAATACGAAATTGTATTCCTCCACCTACAATAACAATATAAATATTTAATTTATATGTGAAATACAAGTTTGTCACTTTGTCATATGTGAAATCATGGTTGTTAAGATCGCGAGTAAGATCGTAGGATCAGTCCTACCAAGTGATATCGAGCAGGATCGGTGTATGATTGTTTTTAGGACGTAGGATCGTAGGATCGTTCGTAGGATCATAGGATCAATCACTAATCACATTCTACCTTTTACTCGGTCCGATCCTTTTAACCGGGTTCCCGTGGGATCGTTTACCGATTCGATCGAACATTTTACCTGGATCCAACCATTTTATTTTTATCCATTGTAATAGTGAGTCAAATTATAAGATGTATTATTCGTTGACTTTATTTGAATGATCGTAAACACTTTAAATATGAATGTACGTTGTTTCTCTATGTTTTTTTTTTTGTTGAAGTGTTATATGATTAAACCATAATATAAAATCACAAATTACAGCACCTAGGAGTGAGTTTGTGGTAGGAACTTACGTTCCCGATCCGATCCTACGATCCCGATCTTGCAGAGACGAAAACGATCCTAAGTAAGATCTCGATCTTAACAACCTTTTGTGAAATACCCAAAAATAAAAATAATAAAAATTACCTTGGGAAATCGCATGAGTCGAAATAGAGGAAGCAACCATCAATACAAGAAGAAAAACAACTTTACTAAGTGACATCTTCCTTTCTCTTCAATGTAAATATGTAATCAAAATTTTTTATATATTTTTTTCTCAAATAAGAACGAAAGAAGGCTTTTTATAAGACTTTTGCAATAAAAGAAAAGATCGACAAGAATATTAATAATAAATGTTTGTTTTATATTTTTTAATGTATTGATTTGATTGATGCCTTTCTATTATGACATAAATAAATATGATTTACGTTTTTTTGTTATTAATTTCACAGCTAGGACAATAACTATCATCGTTTGAAATTCTTATGTGGCGTTTGGTTCACGAAATTGAATACAAAGGATTGAAATTTAAATTTTAGTTATTAATATGATTGATGGTAAAGCTAGAAGATGATTTTTAGTATTGATTAGAGATGTAGGATGGAATCTAATTCATTTATAGGTTGGAATTTAATTCATGTACAAGTTAAAAGAAATGTCAAATTCCTATAAATATTGAAATTTGATGGAAAATACATAAAATTTAACACATTCCATTAGTTATCAAATATTGTAAACAAACTCAATTTAACACATATGACATCATATGTTATCACTTTATTAAAACACTCAATATTTGTCGTGGTTTAATATGATATTAACTGATATGAACAGTCAAATATACTGAGGCCTGATATAACCGAATATAACATGTTATCATTACTCAGCTTAATCAACAATTAATTCTAATGTGACTCTTTTATAACATGCAATCACCTTACTTATAAGAAAACCTAATAATTAGGAAGGCACAATATGACAAGTTAGAACATGTAATTCAATCACAGGAACAATTGGACGTGTTGCCCAATATGACTCATTACAAATTGGTATTACGTTGCACCAACATCAAATCATTGTTAAGGTTTTATATGACCCTCCATAATGTGATATCACCTTTAATAACATGTTTTTCACTTTTATAATTAAATATTATCTTACATGGCCTGCTTAAATTACAAATTTCATCCATGTGGTTTATTGAAAATTATGTATTGAATCCTTTAACTTTAAAAATTACACTGACAGTCCTTATAGTTAAAATTTTGTTACGGATATGATGTTTTGACCATTTAAATAAACCAATTTGCCCTTACTTGTTTAATAGTTATTATTAGTATTATTATTATTAAATAATAGACTAATCTAAAAAATTATAATTACCAGTGAAATTACTTTAATATAAAAGACATAAATTTGGATAATAAAATATTAATAAAGACAAATTCAGAATAATTATTATTAATTAAAAATTAAAAAAATAACGTTTTGAGTTTATATTTTTTTACTTTAACAAAAGTAAACCTTTTTTAAATAAAAATTAAATGTAAAAATAGTAAAAAAGTATTAAAAACATTTTTGACATTTTTAAAATTTTTACATAAACAACTTTTTAACAATTTCAACAAATGTTTAGAAACCTGTTTATAGTTTAAACATTTTGAAAAAAATGTTTAAAAACTTAAAACATTTTGGAAATCTTTAATTGTTTTGAAAAGTTTAAAATTTTTAAAAAATAATTTTTTTTTGAATGTTTTTAGAAAACTTATAGAAAACTATCAAAAACATCAAATTTATTTGTTGTTCATCAAAATATTTGATTTTTTTGTTTTCTTATTCATGAAAACGTTAATTTTTTCAAAAAAAAAATAAGGAAACCTTAAGTCAAAAGGTTATTTTGTTTTTAGTTTGTAATTATCAAAATGATAAAATAACAAATTATATATTTTTATAGATGTTTTAATATTTATTAAAATTCATTTAAAGTAAAAAGGATAAAATGAATACTTAATAATAATAATATTTTATTTTATGATTTACAAAAAGTTTACATTTTATTTTAAAAAATCTAAACTCAAAACGTTATTTTTAGTTTTTAATTAATAATAATAATTATTCGTATGCCTTTAAAAATGTTTTATTATTTATTTTTATGTGTTCAACACTAAATTAATTTTGCTTATTTTTAAAATTATTTTGAATTATTTTATTATTTTATAGTAATAGAAATAGTAATAAAAACATCATTAATATTAATTATTAAACTAATAAGGCAAAATGGTCATTTTAAATGGCCAAAATACCATATCCGTAACAAAACTTCAACCACAAGGACTGTGAATGTAATTTTCAAAGTTAAAGGACTCAATCCATGATTTATTATAAACCACAGGGACGAAATTTGTAATTTACCCTAAATAATTATTATCTTATATCAGTTATACAAACAAAAATTGTTTGTTATGACCCAATATAACCTGTTGTTTAGTTATACGAGTAACAACACTTGTCCGGCTCAATAACATATGACGAGTTAACATACCAAATTTGATTTACATGAAATGAACAATTAAGACCCAAATGTATGTATTAATGGATTGATATCGCAATTAAATTTCACTTCATGAATTTAAATATGATAATGATGATGAGAAATCATCATTGTTATCTTTTGAGCAAGCATAACAATGAGGGACCGTCATGGTTGATGAAAATAAAATCCAAGGTATGGATATTTAAAAGTTGAATACCGAATGGAAATAATTAGGAAATAAAAGGTTGTATTGAGAAATTAAAAGTTGAAGGGAAGATTTTGCAAATAAGGAAAATTGAGTAAGAATATATGAAAGTGATCGTTCACTTTCATGAAAACACTTTCTCACTCTAAACTCACACACACTCTCTCTAAACCTACGGATTCTCACCCTCACTAAATCAAGAACATCAAAAACGTTGGATCAAAGTGCCGAAAATCTGGTTCAAGTTGCTAAGAAGAAACTATAACTACTACAACCATCGATTTGAGGTAAGAAGTACTTCAATTTACGAATTTGGAGGTTTTGTGTTTGGTTTTTATGAACACCGAATCAAAGATTTGAGATGTGGATGTTATTGCATGTTGTATATTCAAGTTTAAATGTTCAAATCGAGTATTATGTAAGCTATGTACCAAATTTCAGCTTCTGATTCAACTCCTAAGTGTGATTTCAGATTTTGACTATGTGTTTTAGTGTGTGTTCGATGAACAATTATAAAATGGTCAAAAGGAATTTGTTTTTAGTATAAAACATGTTAAGTTAATGCTAAAAAGTTTTAAAAATGGGTATATTGAACTTTGTACCGATAGACTTCAATCACAGGACTGGTACAAAATGACCAAATGAAATCTGGAACATGATAGAAATTGCTAAATATGAATTCAGGACTGATGAACAAACTTTGGTTATATCCGAATTTCGGACTTGATGAGTCTCAGATGGAAACTTGAAGAACCATTATAAGTCTAGACACAAACTTCGGGTCTTAATGCATCCGAACTTCGGATCATGCTAGGATCCGAATTTCGGGTAATTTGTCCAGATAAATAATAGTTGAGAATCTAAGGATGGAACCATGGACCATCCGAATTTCGGGTTCAATCGAATTTTGGGTTCAACCGAACTTCGGATGTGATCCGAATTTTGAGTCACTCTTTAAGAAATTCAAAGTTAAGCTTTATAAAAATTCAGTAAATGATCTCTTGTATACATTGACCTAACAGGATCTCTGTGGTGTTGACTAACACACATTGATTTATAAATTGCGATAAAAGCTTGTGTTGACAATTCTAAAAGCCTACCAGTATTGTGTAAGACCCTGTGGTATCCTTCTTGGGCATCCTTGCTAAGTAAAACCACTGTGAGTGATAGATTACTATTCAAGCATTTATTGTCTTTGCATTCATATTTGTTGGCATGTTCTTGTTGCTCATAACATATTAGTTGTAGGCATGGCAAAAAAACCCATACCTGACGGGGAACCCGTAACTCGACCCCGATTTGACCGGGAAATCCCCGAGTTGACCGGGGATGAGGACGGGGACGGGGAATCTCCGATTTAAAATAATGGGGATGGGGCGGGGATGGGAGACACTTTAATCCCCGAACCCGACCCCGATTATGTTTTATGTTTTAATATAGATTATTATATATATATATATATATATATATATATATATATATATATATATATATATATATATATTTAACTTTACAATGTAAATTATTCATTACATTTTATATAATAGATTAAATATTATTGTATATGACTTTTCTATAGTTTAAAATACTATTGTTTTTTTTTCATTTTAATGGTTTTATAAATCTTTTGCAAACATTTTATTGTTTTTCATTATAAATTATACATTATATATGTAAATAACACAAATATGTATGATTCGATTGTTTTAGAGTTTATTTACATAAATTTTTCTACTAAATTACTATTTATAGTTTAAACTTAATAATATTTTAGGATATTGAAAAACCCGATTTCCCGATGGGGATCCCCGATCCCCGATTGAGATGGGGATAGAATCTCATTCCCCAACAGAGATGGGGTCGGGGATGGGTGAGAGGATTAAGAAGAGAGGATGTGGATGAGAACTGAGATCCCAGCCCCGCCCCGCCCCATTGTCATGTCTAATCAGTTGGCACTCTTATATGATTTATTGTTATTGATGCACGCTCATATTTGACATGTTATAAACATGTAGCATGCGTTCATTTGAAAGTGCATCATTTAGTACATGCTCCGGCATGATGATAATCTCATTATATGGTGTGATGAGATTGACAGCAGATCACTGTCGGGGACTGATCATCCTATATACTCATTCCAGCTAGGTTGTGCATCCCCGATCGATAATTGAACTGCCATGGAGACTTATGTCTCGGAAATCCATGCTTTCACTGCATGATGAAAACTTGTCATCCGTGCCCTCCGCACGAAGGGGCAAACATTGCCCGTGTTCACATTTGGTTTGTAAAGAAATACTTGTTGAATGTGTAATCTATTATCTCACTAAGCCATAGTTTATCGTTGAATTCAAATGTTTTCAGGCAAATGAAAAGACATTGTTGAGCCTTCTACAATCTACATCATCCAGTTTTCCGGTGATCCTTAGAAGGTACTTGGTAAATTGAAGATAATGTAGCTTTGGGGACTGGGTATCAGTGATGTTGATATAAATAATGACGTTGTAATAGTTAGAACTTGACCCCGTAGACTTATAAATTTTTCATGCTTTAGTGATGATGTACATATAACTCGTTCATTTGAATCTTTAATTATATTTTAATATTGCGTTTGCATGTTGATCCTGGAGTTTATCTTATGTTAAATGAAAGGAGAATGTTTCAAACAACTACTAGTTGTTAAATCTCACTATGATCAATTAAAACTTATTGTTCTCTTATGCCCTAATGGATACTTGTTATGGGCCAACATGACCCATTTCAAACTCTTAATCGCACCAACAACGATCACAAAGCGGCCAATGTAGCCCATTAAAACTTGTTATAAGTTGTGCAAGTAACAAATATTTGTTGAGGTCTAGTGACTACTTTAACCTGTTTATTACCTTATATGCATAAATATTCCTTGTTAACACATGATATGACCATTTATAACTTGTTATCACCTTTAGTGGTACTAATACTTGTCAAGAAATCGCTTTATAAAAACAATCAATATTTGTCAAGACCCAAACATGACGTGTTTCAACATGTTAACTTATATGAATGGTCAATATTGTGTTGAGGCCTAATGCAGCCCATTAAAACTAGTTATGACATGTCCTCGTTGAATATCCATCGGAAATTTCAATTACCGACAAAGTTTTTCCTACCAACAAATTCTATCGGAAATTCATCGATTCTGTCTTTCGAGGGATTATCGAGGAGGGATATTTCTGTTTATAAAGCTCAATTTTCTAGTAGTAATTTGTGCCCTGATTTTTGTTTAATTGTTATTTTATTGTATTTTTAAAAAGGAAATAGAAGTTAAAAAGATATTTAGTGGGTTGAAACTAGCTAGATAATACACAAGCAAATAAATAGTTCTTAGAATCTTACGATTTTACGATTATGATCAGTAAAAATGAGTCGATCTTTAATAGGATCTCTTGTGGGTAGGATCTTAATCAAGATCTTAAAATGTGTTGTAGGATCTTAAGATCTCAATCCGATCTCATCCTACTTGTAAGTTCAACCAATTCCAATCATTCCATTTTCTGTACCCCACATGTTTAAGGTATTTGAACAATTAATTTGCTGGTCTCAACGCTCAAAACTTCAGAACTCTTGCAAATTTTTTTGCTCAATAATATTCCAACACATAATTTTATAAGAACAAAGGCATCATCTTTCTCTTTTCTTTTCTTTTCTTTCTTTTATATGTTAGGAGCCTTGTATCTTAGTTCTTAAGCAAATGTGAACTGCAATTATGACAAAAGAACTTGACTGGGTAATTGGAACTAGATTGAAAAAGGAACTACCTAAGGTGGCAATTTTAACCCATTCAAGCAAACGGCTCGACAACCAAAAGACAAAAATTTAACATAATTTTGAAATTTTTTCAAAAAACAATTTGTTTAATACATCATTTTCTAAAATTTCATATTTTCAAAAAAAAAAAAAATATGTTATAGCTTAGTTTTTTACTAAGAGTCATTTTGACCATCCTTCCGGTTTAGTTCATTGGGTCGAAATTGCTACCCTACGTACCTTTGTCTTGAACTTCAATAAGGGCATTGTAGGGGAAAAAAAGGGGGGGTGGGGGTGGGGTCCATCATGATCTGGAAATGCTTATGGGCATCAACTGCATGGTTTGAAATCACCACCACTAGACAACAGAATAAACATGCTACCATGGCAAATTAAAACTTGGATCACTTTTAGTATCATTAGTATGATAATAATTCAAATTAATGAAAAATGGTTATCATGTTTAAACATCCTAAACCAGCAACATAAGAGATACATGCCTGCTGACTAGTCAAACAACGAAAAAAAAAAGACATAGGTATTATCATCGTTCATAATTTCTAAATATGGTCGGCGATAAAGAAAACAAAAGTTACTCACAAAATCCAATATCATCTGGTAGTAGAATGGTACTCGATCTTGGAATCGTTATGCGTCATCAGAACTCTTTTGTGGTGCTGGAGGAGGTGCACTGCCCTCAGCTCCCATTTCTGCTCGGAGATCATTGATGCTCTGCTCCAACTCACTTATCCTTTCTCCCATTTCATCAAGTATGTTGTCGTTAAGGTAACGTTTAGAGATGCATGTCTATCTAGTTTATTACACCATTAAAACATGAATAGGATTGACCAATTAAGTTTAATTAGGAACTCACATATGACCTACTTATCGTGTGTGTGCGCGTGTGTCTCATGATAAGAATGAGGCCACTCATCACACATTTTTCCAATGCTATACTAGAATACATAAATGCAAAGAGGATATTCTTTGAAACGATAGAGTCGGACATTGTTTGGAATCTAGTTTGCTGCAAAGACAACGCCGATGAGTAAAAGTAAGTGTAAATGTACTAAACATAGAACCACATTACCATTTAGGGCTTACCATCTGCAGGAGAAGGTTTTGAACCTGCCAAAACAAGGGTATTTTTATTAGTTATGGCTGAGCTTTTGCAATCTACCAGTTACAAGTAGGAAATCAAACCATGTTAGCTAAATAACCCTGACTGAATCACGATTTTCAGAAAAACTTAACGGTGTGTTTGGCTCGTGAAATAGAATTCGATGGAATTGGAATTTAAAATTAGCTTGTTCGGAACTTTGGATGACCTATTTAAAAAGTTTAATTTATATGTATTCCATCAAAATCTTTGTTTAAAGGAATTTGTCATTCCTAACAATCATACATGAATTTAGATTCCAACTATTTACAATCTACAACCTTAGCTAACATTAGGAATTATCTTCTATCACTCCCCACCAAACACACTACTAACAATAAAATTCTTTCAAATGTTATTCCGCGAGCCAAACGGCACCTAAGTGATTTTCATATATAATGCAAACAATAATTGACGATGACAAGGGTAACCCACCCTCTGGGAGGCCCCACGACCAGTGTCACGGCAACAAGATCAACAACAAAGATTAACATAACCATTTGCATGACGTTGTTACATTAGACTCAAAGTTTAACCTTGCAAAATATAAACTGTTATCAACAATTCAAGGAACTTACAAATTGTGTCATGTCAGTAGTACTTTGTTTACTGTCTCCTGAATCTTTTCCTTCCTGTGAACAAAAAGTAGTTCAATTCTTTATATAGCACTCGAATGTATCAAACTAAAACATGAGAAAACAATTTTATGCAATTCACAATTAACAACAAATACCAATGTTGTGAGAATTACTCACCATCACTATGATATTTTCTTATAAGTCTTGTTTCTCTAGAACTTATTTCATTTCCCATGAGTGGAGCAAGGATGCATAGCAAAATAGAAAACAATATATCCACAGGAGAAGATAAGACAATGACATGGTAGATTTCAAACTTTATTGGATTGGCAAGTAAATACTATCACATCTAGGTACAACGATTCCATGATTTCAGACCCGAGTATACAATATCATGGCAACTTGTTTAAGAGGAAAACACTAGAATTACAAATTCACAAACTTTTTAATATTTTTGCTACTTATAACTACAAATAAATTTAACGTATACACTTGCATATCTAGTGGAACATGTATGTGTCAATTAGTGTTGACAACGTAACATGAGAAAGCAATGACATTTCACATTTCTCAACTGTATCTATTAAGCTATCTCAAACAGTTAAATTATGGCGTGGTTTATTAAGATGTCACACATAAATATCACTATATATCATCAATCTATCAATAATTGTTTAAAACTTTAACAATATAATTCCTTAAGGTGGTGTTTGGTTCGTGTGATGGAATTCAATGGAATTGGAATCTTAATTTAGCTTGTTTAAAATTTATGTAACTAATGTAAAGGGTTAAATTTTATGTATTTTCCATCAAATTTCCTTGTTTATAGGAATTTGACATTCCTTCCAACTTATACGTGAATTAAATTCCAGCATGTACATGAATGAATTAGATTCCGACCTATATATCTGACTAATACTAAAAATCATCTTCTACCTTCATCATCAACCATATTAATATTAGAACTAATTTAAATTACAATTCCTTCGAGTTTCATTCCGTGAACCAAACGCCACATAAGTTTAATATTTAAGAAACAAAAGAAAGAGTGTGGGTTGCACATTAACAAAGAGCACTATATATTATATTAAGCTACAAGCCTGCGACAAAAAGAACTTGAGATTCAAAAAAACCAATAAAAGTGTTTGTTCCATTGCAAATCTGTATCATCAAATTACAATTGAAGAATTTTTGCCAACGACCCCTCTTATCTGACAAACATTCAACACAATTGATAATACTGAAATCAATGATCATTTCGAAATTGTACCAGTAATTCTAACATTCAAATGAAAATTTCATGATGAAATTGATAATCAATACGAAATTATGCTAGTAACATCGACATTCAGATGTAAATTCTATAATTCTCCTAGAAATTCCAATTGAATCGGACAAATTTCCCAATCTTAGATAAGATGCAAAACCTAATCATAGAAAGCATCATAAACGAAGATCGATCATGAGAAAGTTGGAGAAATATAAAGGAGGATTTGCGTACCATTTTGTAGCGAATGTGAATCAATACACCCACCGATCTGTGGATTCTTGCTTCCTGCTGGTACGAAGAATTCTGGAATTACGTTTTTTCGATTGTTCGTTTATGCTTTTGAGAAATTACCACTTTGTCACAACTGATAAAGAAATTTGAAAAAGAGGGAAAAACAATTATAACTGAAACTTAAAAAACAAAAAAACAAACAAACAAACAATTGCAGTCCTCATAAAAAACCTATCTGTCTAATTTAGTCAATTGACACATACACTGGTTATTAAAAAAAGATATTTATGCAAAAAAAAGTTGAACCATTTTTGTGATTAAAATCTTCAAACATTTTTTATTGCACAAAAAACATTTAACCGGAAAACTTCACGGAATTGAGATGTTACTGGTTGTAACCGATTAAAAGTTATAGAGCACCGTCAACAAGTCATCAATGACCACTAGAATTTCGTCAAAAAAGTAAATTCAAACAAGAAAAACACAGATTTGAACAAAAGAAAACAACAATAAATGTGAATTTGAATCATCAAACACAAAAGTGACTTCGCCGGAAAGAATGTTCCTCAGAGACGAAGGCTTAGTCGGCAAATTACAATCAGTTCATCAGGTTGCGAGTCTTTAATTTTTTTAAAACATCATTTTGATAAGTTTTAATCAGTTGGGGGTTTTATGCAATAAAAATGATTCTGAGTTTTAATCACAGAAATAGTCTAACTTAGAGATTTTTTGCACAAATATATCTATATGTTTGTGTATCAGTTGAGGAATGAACCCATTTTTTTAATAAATATGTTTTTACATGTCAATGTTATTTTTTTTTTTTTACTATAAGGGTCCATATATTAATTTTTTTTTACTGAACTTGTAAAATTTGTTGAATTGTAACTTTTTATATTTGATAGGCTGCAAACGAATCGAACTTTTATCAGACGGCCCGAGCTTGACTCAACCGACCTAAACAAACCCGATCTCGAACCTGAGCTCGAAAAAGTTAACGAGCCGATTTCAAGCTTTAAGTGGTTCTGCTCGAATCTTATAGCATTTTTTCGAGCCTTCTATATATATACATATTAAGTTGAGTTTTTGAGCCTTCTATGTATGTATGTATGTATGTGTATGTATGTATATATGTGTGTGTATATAATATATATATATATATATATATATATATATATATATATATATATATATATATATATATATATATATATTGAGTATCTATGGGGCACCATATGCATCGGGAACCAAATGGGAACCAAAAATGCATTAAGGGCGTTTTAGGAATGTTAAACTTGTAATTTATATTTAATTATAATTAAAATATATTTTAGAAACATTTAAAATAATAGGAATTAATTTAAGTAATTAAATAATTAAATTAACAAAATAACAAATATTCCATTTATCCCTCCAACATCTCTCCCTCGCCCTTATCTTTCTCTCCCACTCTCTAAATCTGGCGGCCGACCACCACCCTCTCTCCCGGCGGCCACCACCTCATTGCCACCCCTCTATCTAAAGTCGGCGACCACCACCCCATGCATAGCAGCCGATTCACGGTGCAGTTCAATGAAGATGATGATCACTCTTATCTCTCTTCTCATTTCTCTAAAGCCGGCGGCCACCTGCACCCCATGCATAGCAGTCAGTTCATGGTGCCATTTTAATGAAGATGATGATGATTTCACAATGACGATGATGAAATGATATCGTTTAAAGGATAGTTGTTTTTTTTATGCATTTTCTTTATGGAAATTTTTGAAAGATTAATCGTGTTTATCCGATGTTTATGGAAGACGAATTTGGTGCATCATGATTTTTTATGAATCCGATGAAAATGCATCATCTTGGATGAATATGGCCGAGATGCATCACGAATGAAGATGTATCGTGTTTTTTTATGGCCGGGATGCAATATGATGAAGATGCATCGTGTTTTTTATTAATCAAATGAATATGCATCGTGGTTTTTGATGAATCAAATGAAGATGCATCGTGTTTTGAAGATAAATCCGATGAAAATGCATCACCATTTTGATGATGCATGATGGTGGGACGAAGAAGATGTTGAATATGACCGAAATTAACATTTATTGTTTAGGTATTGATTGAATATTTAATTAGTATAAAATTAAATTTTATTTGACTAGCTATATTTATTCTTCTCAAAATACCCCTATGCATACCAAATACGTGCATCGCGTGATGCATCAATGATCATTTAATCTAAAGGTTGTGGTTGGTACTTTTTTTGGTTCCCGATGCATATGGTGCCCCATAGAACCTGACCCTATATATACATACATACATATATATATATATATATATATATATATATATATATATATATATATATATATATATATATATATATATATATATATATACATAATATATATATATATATATATATATATATAATATATATATATATATATATATATATATAATATATATATATATATATATATATATACATATATATATATATATACATATATATATATATACATATATATATATATATATACATATATATATATATATATACATATATATATATATATATATATATATATATATATAGGGTGAGGATAAAATAAGGACCGTGCTTAAAATGAGGACGGTAAGAACCAATGAAATTGCTGGATTTTGTGAATCAACCAATAGGATTCAATGTGGCAAATTTGTAATTAATTAGACTTTTATAACCCTTTTAAAACATGCAGAGGGTAATTTGGTAATTTGTGCACCATTATAATTTAGGCAAATATATCCTATTAATTAGCTAAGTAGTTATATTCACGGTTTTGTGGTTTGACAGGCGATTCACGGCGGCAAGAGGATTTTGCGATTCATGGCGGCGCTGGTGGGTTTGCGGTTCACGGCGGCACTGGTGGTTCACGTCGACTCTAGTGGTGGCGATTCACGGGGGCATTGCTGGCTTACGGTTCACGCGACGCTGGTGGTTTGCGAGTCATGGCGGCAGGTTGGTGAATCAAGGGTTTCAGGCGACGGACGGCGGTGAGAGGGGTTTTGGTAGTTATTGGTGTGGTTCACGGGGACATACATGGAGTAGGTGGGTGTGGTTCACGGTAGAAGACGAGTAGAAGAAGGAGGGGTTTTGGTAGTTGTAGAAGACGGTTCACGACGGTTCAAGGGGTGTAGGAGAGTATGCGGTCAGAGAGTGGATTGTGGAGTGGTTCACCGGGAGTTTGGAGTCCAAGGTGTTGGTTCACGACAGAAGTTTTTTTAGAGTCGAAGGTGGTGCTTTTTTATTGGTTCTTACCATCCTCATTTTAAGCACGGTTCTCATTTGATCCAATCCCTATACATATATATATATATATATATATATATATATATATATATATATATATATATATATATATATATATATATATATATATATATAGAGAGAGAGAGAGAGAGACGGAGGTTCAATGGAGAATCTCCATGCATCGAAGAACCTTCATGCACCACCACAAATGCATTACTGTCACACCCGGTTGGCAACGAAACGTGACGTCGCGAAAACGTAACCATAATCATAACGAACGACCACTATATGGACGTTTTCAAAAATACATTGATTTAACTTCAAGTATAAATATTGTTTTACATAACCAAAATACAACGTAAGTAGTTCTTAAAATACCAAGATTTAAATACACAATTTAGTTTATCCGGAAAGATGCAAGTAAATCTCCGAGTTTGAAAATGATGCGACTCCAAAATGAACGGAAGCCTTGGAATACTTCCGATAAATGTGCATGTCTCAGTCTCCTGAAAATACATGCTAAAATACGTCAACAAATTGTTGGTGAGCTCATAGGTTTACGCGAAAAGACCAATTGTATGGACATTATCAGATGAGTTGAATTTATAAAGCATAAATTCTGTGTATGTATTACATAAACCATCATGCAACCGAAGCTTAATTAAATGAGTTTGCCCTGTGCAGTATTCCCATACGTGATACCGTGTGTTGAATATATATGCACCCGCTGTTAGCCGAGCCGAACTAACCCGGATAAGGGACATGACTCCCGATAGATCTATCCACAATATATTCGCGCTTACAAATAAATGCAATTAACGGTTCATGATTTGAGGGCTGATGGAACCACATGTGTAATACATATAAGAAATAAACAGTTTTGATGTCCATATGAAAACAGTGCATGTATTTCCACCCCAATAGATAGTGAAAATAGGGGCTATGAAGACTCACCGAGCTTGTGATGGCAAAATACGCGCAAAAATGCAAGTTTGCGTTGTTTGATAGGTGATGAAACCGGATGTGTTTAACCGAGTCCTAAATAATAATAAGGACTTAATATCTCTAATATATGATAATATGTATATTTATAGATTTTTATGTCTTAAATCACCCAACATTACAAGTTTATAAATAAAACCCACTTAAAACGTCAAGTTTTATATATATATATATATATAATTTTCCAGCTTTTCGAAGGTTTTTCGGCCTACTTTGAGGCTGTTTTTGACCAAGCTCCAAGACGTTTTAGGCTTTGGTTTTCTTGGAAATTAAACTACTATATACAAAGAATTTTTAAAGTCAAGAATGGTCATTTTTCGAGATGTTTATGTTGGGGAAAAAGCTTGTTGAAAACCCTATGTTGGCCATTTTTGAGCTGTCAAACTTTCGGTTTCCCAAATAATTTCTGGAGGTCTTAAACTCCAAAATAAATTATGAAAACTTCCAGATCTATATTAAGACATAGATCTAACTTTTGAGACAAGAATCAACTCATTTCGTTAAGTTATGAATTAGTTATGATTTTTCAAAGTCGATATAAATTTTCTGCCGAAAATCCGCAGTTTATAAACTTGAAATAACTTATGATTCTTGTTGTTTATTCAAAGACTATTTGTATACAAGTTATAAAACACATATATATTACTTGTTTTCATAATATTAACACTTTTATGATGTGTTTATATATTTATAAACACATTTGAAGAAAACAACTTAAAAACAAAACTAGAAACTTGTAAACTTGAGTTTTTATGAAACTTGTTGTTGTTGGTGATTATATATATTATGCAAGACTTATATAATCATAAATGTATGATGAAATAAGTTAGTATTTACGTACTTTGTTGTATTTGGAGTATGAAATTTAGAAGAAGTTGGAACTCTTGCAAGATTTGGACCAAGAACACTTGAATTTCACCAAGAACACTTGAATGAAAATGTTTGTAGTGGGTGTGTGTGTGGGATCCGGTTTCTAGAGAGAAAAAGGAAGAGTTTTGGTGTGAAAATAATGAAAGGGAAACTCTCTATTTATAGGCAAAGTCTTGGTCTTTCAAATGGAGGTTGAGTGGAGTGTTGGATGAGATGAAAGAAGATGGTGAAAAGGATTTGATTTTGATGGGTTATGGAAGTGTGTATTATAAAAATGAAGTCAAAACCTACTTGTACTTCCCTATGGGCAGATTTTAGAAGATATTTTGATGTATTTTCATTTTTTTTTTGTATAAATGTATTTAGAATGTATTCTTGTATTTCCCTTTTTATGTAAATTCATAAATACTTTTGAATGCATTTGTTTAATGATTTGTTTTAGTCTTGCATCATTAATGTTAAGTAAGTGTATTAATGCATGATTAGTGTTACTAATCTTAATTTAATTATGTACTTATTAATCCTTCATATCGTAAATTGATCGGATTAATTGATTTCCCGATTCATCGCACCGATGAATTTGATTCTAATTGAGTTGAATTTCTTCATGAACCTTGTTAATCACTTTGATTAATTTCTAATGACCAATGATTAGGTTATAATTGGCTATTAAATACTGATTAGGTC
Source organism: Centrapalus pauciflorus (assembly GCA_020465985.1). Taxonomy (NCBI): domain Eukaryota; kingdom Viridiplantae; phylum Streptophyta; class Magnoliopsida; order Asterales; family Asteraceae; genus Centrapalus; species Centrapalus pauciflorus. The sequence continues at coordinate 34,485 of JAANYP010005591.1, forward strand.
GTATTTGCTAATCTGGTTTAATGTCGGATGTTACAATCACAATTCCCATGTAATGCATCATTATTTCCACGTGATGCTTCAAATTCTCGCGTGATGTATCGATTTCTACATGATGCATTACGATTTTCTAGCGATGCATCAACATGTTCATCATCATCATCTTCGTTCATCGTGTTCTTCATGTCCATCGTGTTTCGTCGTATTGTTCATCATCGTGGCGGCGGCGGCGGTTGGCGAGGATGAGTGCCGAGAGAGGGGCAGCCGGTGGTGGTGTTGGTTGGTGAGAATGATGGCCGAGATAAGGCGACGGTAGTGGTGATGGTTGGCGAGGATGAGGGCCGAGAGAGGGAGAGAGGGGCAGTCGGTGGTGATGACTGATGCTGGCGAAGGAAAGAGGGGCGACCGGTGGTGATGGGGAGACGAAAGAGAGAGAATGGATGGTCATTGGAGAGAAAGAGGGGGAAGAAAGAAAGAGTGAGAGATATATGGAAAGATATTTGATGTTGATTTATTTTTCATAATTTTCATTTTCATGTATCCAAATTCTATATATTTTGTATTCCTTCAATGTCATTTGTGCACCATTGGTAGATTATCTGATGCACAAAAGATCTTTAGTCATACACACACACACACATTGAGTCGAACTTTTATTAAGCTCGAGCTGAGATTTTATAAAGTTCGAGCTCGAGCTATATACCAAATAAAACGAACTCAAAAAGGGTTTATAGACATCGGGCTAAGCTGAAGCCTAATTCAAGTATTTCTCAAGTCGAACTCCAGCCCATATTTTAAAAGCTTGTCGAGCTATTGAACCAAGCTCAAGCTACCCGAAAAGAATCGATCTGGTCTTCAGCTTGGCTCGACTCCTTTTTCGCCCTAATATCTTTTAGAATAAGAAAGCAAGAAAGAACATAAATCCATTTGGAGATGATGAATATGCAATCTTTATTCTTTCACACTGCTCTTCCTCTTTTCTTGGCTAAAACCCATACCACATGAAATAATTCTTTGGGGTTAAGGGATTAATAATCGATTTCGATTTCCCAACAGATAATTTACTTCAATTATGTTCTTTAATATTTCAAATCACTAATAGCTCTTTCAAAATTATCAAAACAATTTAATTACTCAATAAACTTAATTTTCGACTAAATTCTCTAACGACATAAACTTATCTCCCTAAAATAACTACATACTTTCAATTCTTCGTTAAAAAAATCGTATAATTGATCCAACTCAATATAATTCTAGCAACTCACCAATCAGAAGAATGTCACGTACCTGCTCAGATTTTTAAAATGTCACACAAACGTAAAAGACAAGAGATGGACAGATTCTGGACCATAATGTGTTTTTTTTAAAAGAAATAAGCTGAGCTTACTGAACAATGGTCATATGTCTAAATTACAAACATGAACTTGAAAGAAAAAAAAAAGGTTGATCCTAAAAACAAAACAAGGAAAATGTTCAGTGTTTCATTTGGGCTTCTTTCTGGCCTGAGATTCATCATTTTCGTATGGATGCTCTGTCGGAGCAATCCACAAACCCCACAAGATGATTACATGTAAACAAAAAAGCGCGATGGAGGAGTAGAAGGTGGACGGAAAAACATTCCAGCAAAACTCCACCCCTGCAAACAACAGGAGGCTGCAAAAACCATAAAAATAAAGCAATTTGCAATGAGCGCCAAACGAGGAGTTAACTACCCAACAATGAGTACGAATACGATAGGCAAACGTTGGATGGTTGGTTGACTTACCGGACTATCGTTGGAAAAGGAGTCTTCCACAAAAGATATGGTAAGCTACAGAAATACCTGCAGATAAACAATCTTCAATGCAACATTTTGCAGCTTGTCATACATACAGAAATGTCAGGCATTGCACATTTGCACACGATTAGACGTGGCAAAATGGACAGGTATGATAGCAGGAGCCAAGGTCGACATAGAAACTCAACTCGAGTTCAATCATGCATAAATTTTGAAGCTCGAACTCGATAATGGGATTATTACTCTCGAGCTCTAACCAAATCAAATTCATTATAAGAATACTTAAACTATTAAGGGTTAAGTTCGCACAATACCAACGTACTTATCCAAATGTATCAATATGACACATAAACTTTTTTTTTTACCCATATGGTACATGTACTTTAGTTTTTCATTCCAATAAGGTACATTTCTATATCTCAACCGGGCTCTATTTGTATGAAAAACCGGACTCTATGTAAAAATATATCATATTGGAATGAAAAACTAAAGTACATTGGTATTGTGCCACCTTAACCCGAACATTAATGGTTTGATGATTTGACTCGTCAAACTACTCGAGTAGCTCTAGCTCGAGTGTGATTTCAAATGTTTTCCATGCCAATCTCGAGTAGCATGTGAGTTGCCTCCACACAGTTACACTCGATGAGTTTGGTTTTACGGCCACACAAACACTTTTTTGTATGTTATTTAAAGTTACGAAAAATAGATGTATCACGCATGATACAAAAGATATTATAAAAAATAATTCTTTTTTAACAAATTCATTTTGATGATGAGATAATATACAATAAGCAACAATAATACTTGTGCTACATTGTCTGCTATCAATTTTAATGTACAGAGTTGGAATAAAAACTTACCATGAGTAGAATTGATAGTGCAAAGACCGAGCACATACGATGCCAATAAAGTTGCCAGTAAACATGGTGGTTATAATATCTGTGTAATTAATCAACAAAATATCGTTAACCAACTTTCACATACCAAAAAAAAAAAAAAAGATATGAAGTCGGATGAAGGTGCACTTACACTCTCTTCTGAGAAGCTTTAAACTGGAATTAGCATTGCTTTTATTAAGATGGAAGGAACTGGTAATGCTTGTTTTGAGCTTCAATTGAATAAATCTAGATCGCAAGAAAGAGATTAATCCTCCTTCATGCCTGGAAAGGTTAACATAATAACATGCCCGTTAGCATTTCTAACAACAGTTTATAAGAAATCGAATCACATGAGATTTTTAAACTTACTTGCACCATTTATAATGTGCAAAAATTGTAAGAAGACCAAGATGAGCAACGAGTAAGATGAGAGCAAACTCTTTTGACACAAAAATTGGTTCGGGGACAAATTTGAAGTTGACAGACCTGATAAAAATAGAAAAGATACTATAGTTTAGTAACTCATAAACCAACTAGCAAAGTTTTCATATAAAATGCATGCATCACTAATTCACTATATTAGAAATTAATACAATCTGATTGGTTGAAAAGTTTTGCAAATTAATGGGCTTAGAAGATTACCAAAAGTGGATAAAGATACGTCCAAGATTGAACGCATTAGATAGATATGCAATTGGATATGCCAACAGAAACGGTAACCCCAACAGAATCTGCAAAATGAACACCAATATGTGATAAAATAAGATGAACAACTTATAAGATCATGTAAAATGAAGTGTATATATGGTAAACGTAGCAAACACAAGCATCACAAGTAAAGCATATAGAAAAACGATCTCATGAGCTTTCACTGCCATGTTAGAGGTGGCAAATGGTTGGGCTAGTTGCAAGGTGATGTCGAGTATTTTTAGAGTGGGTCAAAAACGGGTGGGGTTGGTTAACACACCAACATTTTTATAACTTCAATACAATTCAAAAAAGAAACACTATAAATAATATGTTTTAACAATACGAATTACTAGGTAATACGCATTTATATACACTTTACAGTTTTTTAAAACATTTCACTAATTTCCTTTTTAGCTTCTGTTTGATTTTATAACCCACTACTACTAGAAATAAAATATAACCCAAATCAACCTAATTTTAGGTAAATGTGTCAAATTCGCTGCCTCTAGTAAATATGGTTGACCATGTAATAGTCACTTGAAGTGCTAAAATCTCCAAGAATGTTCCTTTAGTTTCAATCTCAAAAAACGATAAGCAAGAACAATCACCTGCACTAATGCTGCGCCTGTTAAAGCTGATATCACCCCAAAAATGTCCATAGCCTGTATTAAAAGCCATATACTGAAACAGATAAATGGTAGCTTGAGTAAATGACTAAAACGTACGTAGAATCCAGACACAAACATCACAAATCCTAGACAGGATTCCTTAGTGTACCTTGAGCATGAGAAGGAACAATGGTGGAGCGTAAAGAAGCACATTCATCTTCACTGAAACAGCTGCACTGCAAAATGCAAAGCAAAGCTGAGGATGATAATATTCTTTAGTTCTGTTAATTTCAAAAAATAGAATTTAAATTTACTTTAAATTGCAAGAATATAATAAGAATACTAGACATGGAAAATTGGACAGGTTGTGTGACTGGTCAAAATGGGTCAAGTACAAACTGGTAATGTGGTCAAATAAGGTCAAGTTGGGTTTGGGTAGAATACTGTTAGTAACGTATCAGATAAATTTATAAAGCTAAAATACTAATACCAATACTACACACACACACACAGATATATATATATATATATATATATATATATATATATATATATATATATATATATATATATATATATATATATATATATATATATATATATATATATATATATATATATATATATATATATTAACAAACTAACTTTCTTGAATATATTGATTTCGTAGGTTGTAAGCAGTTCAATACACTTTGGGCCATTCAACACATTTCACCCGTTTTATTATAGATATTTATTGTTTAACCTATTTGACCCATTACAGATATAAATAACCCAAATTGACCAACTTCAGGAAAATAGGTCAAAATTGCTACATTTAAATAATTCAATCAGATGTCCTGTAATACCTGAAAATAATTAAACTCAGATGCCATTTCTGATATAGGAGCGGAACCAAAGAAGCATGGAGAAGCGTCATCGCAAAACAATCATTGAACAGACGAAGCACAAAGATTGAATGCAATCTTTTAGATAAAGAAAGCAAAGTGAGAGCCCACCATGGAATCTGCAAAGAAGACAGTATCAACATTCTTGTTAACATTCAGGGACAGCAAAGAATCAAGAATGTGTACATCTAACGGCTGGTTTAGGGATCAGCGATTTCTAAATGAACAGAAATTGTACATACCACTTCTGTCTTCACGTAAATGAATAGCAGTATTCCAAGATTCACAATGTATAGAAAGCCAAAGAGAATCTGAAATAACAATAAAGCTTATGTATCAGCCACTTCTTGCATATTTAGTAGATCCATTTAGCTTGATGATCTTCATAATTCAAATGGTATTTACATGTCTTTCAAATTGTGAGCTTGAAATACACTTGCAGTTGTAAAATACAATTAAGCAAATGAGCTAAAATATTAAATTGGTGTGCTCGTTGAGATGCTAGTTTTGTCATGCGCTGATACAGTATAACTAAATACTATGTTGCTCCAAGTACATTTTCAATTTCAAGGTCACATGAGCATTTCCTGAAGCAAAAACTAAAATATCTCCTATGCTATATGTCACTTGACTAAGTGACAAGCAGAATAACAGATATCGTATAACTATAGGACACTTGAGTAAGCAAAAACTTATATATTTGATATCATGTTTAAATTCTAGCTTAAATTACTGATAGAATAACTAATTGGTTCTGTTGGAAAACGGCGCACAGAAAGTACAAGAAAAAACGAAAAAACGCAGTACATAATGTGTATGTGGTTCCGTCCAAGAATGACCTGCATCCGTGACCACACTAGCAAGTCTCTTTTATTAATTTTAGGAATAGGCTTACAATTACACAAGAAATGTATACTTGTATATATACGAGAAAACCAGCCGAAAATCTAATGGACATGGGCCTAAAACGAGTATTCCTTCCAAGTCCCACCCTTGAGTCCTTGACCCCCACCTGCTCTGTAGAAGCAGGAGACCCACTGAGGTGCAATGCCCTCAGACTCCCAGTCCTGGCCAGCGAATAATTCCTTAGGCAACCACCAGACTCCACAAACTTAACAAATTCATATATGGAACAGTGACAGGGTGGGAACAGCTTCAAATGACCAGAAGGTCCATAATTTTTGAACCAGCCAGAGATATGAGGCTTGTTGTAATAACAAGTATTTTCTAAATATCGTGACAAACTCCATCACTTGAATTTCGAGGACAAAACTCCAAATGTTGGATATTGTGATAACTGGATATTTATGTCTTTTACTTTGGATTATGATTTAAATAATAAGTATAAGGATCTTAAGTTATGTTAATCTGGAGGATCAAAGTCTTTTAAGTAAGGTATACCGTATACCGTAATGTCTTAAGTTTTTAGTCAATTAAATATTTATGAAGGATTAGTGTAACAATACGCCCAGTTATATTAAGGTATAACTTTAACATCGTTTTAGGCAAGGACTAGATAACTTTGCATCATACGATTATTGATAGTCCATCTAAGCAATTCGTCTTTGGCGTTTAGAAAAACTAGAACTTTGGTAAGTACTAAGATCATTCACGGTTCGATTTTGGTGACGAAATTCGTGTAAGAGATAAGTTGACTAGAATCTATAAATACAATGACTTTCTTTCGAACAACTACTGACAGTCCATTTAAGCAGGTCATATTGTGGTTTTGAAATGAAAATATGTATGGCTAAAGAACCAAATCTCTCTGAAAATTTATAAGTTTTTGCAATGTATACTTAGTTCGATTTCAGGGACGGAATTGTTTAAGGGGTTAATATTATAATAGTCATGACCAAAATAAACATATACACAAACTTTGGATTGAAAAAGAAAAGATTCCAAGCTGAATGGGATGAAGTGGTAAATAATTGTTTTAAAAAATTATACTTGGGAGACTGAGATGAGTTTAGTTTTGTTGGATAAAATTCTGTAACCAAAATCCAAGGGACTTATTCTAACAATACGTGAAGCCCTCTCCTCGAGTCTATAACATATATAAATCGGAATGATTATCCAACAAATCGGAGATGAACTTAACAGTTAAATAAATCATTCCGATAATTGTACGGCAATAAATCATTCCGATTTCACAGCTAAATAAATCATGGTGAAAGAAAAAACTTCAACATGTCCTCATTTTGAATTTTCTGAACAGAGAAAATAAAATCATTCTGATTTTAAATTTTCCAAACGGAAAAAACTACAACTAATTCTGGTTTTTAATTTTCATAAATGAAAACAATTGGAGAAAGATTCGGATTTTCAATAACCAATTGAAAAAAATAACTAATCATGTCTATAATATAATAATCATAAATAAATAAATCATAGTAAAATATAAAAAAATTAACACTATTAATAAAAACAAATATACAAATAATAAAAAAAAAATTAGTAATAAAAAGAGAATAAAAATAAAATGTTACATTTGGATAATTTAATAATAAAAAAAGAAATTCAAAAAATATATATGAAATAAATTATAATAAAAAGAGAAAGCAAAAAACAAAAACAAAAAACAATAAGAGAATATTGAAAAGTACACAAATGGTCCCTGAAAGATAGAAGGCCAAAATTCCCCCTAAGGCTAACGGATCAAGTTAACAGCCGTTAGTTTCAGGGACCACACTGCTACAACTTTTCGATCTTAGGAACTTGTGGTGTAATAAATTTATTTCAGGGACTAAAACCATAACTCTATATAAACCACAGGGACCATTTGTGCAATTTAGTCTTATTATTATTATAAACGTTTGTGAAAGTAATCTATCAATCCAAAATAGTGAAACACCTACATGGATTTAAATCCGAAAATATTCAAACCTCACAAGGTTTATAGATCTAAAAAAGGTTATATGTCAAAAATAGTAATAACTTTGTGTAGTTTTGTCGTTTATAGTCACATTATTTATTTTTTTATCATTAATAGCAACAACTTTTGTATTTTTTACCGATTATAGCAACTTTTGACCTGGAAACCTGCCATAGCAGGTTACCATCCATTAATAGCAACAACTTTAATCTTTTTACCAATAATAGCAACAACGTTTTATATTTTTACCAATACTAACAGCAACTTTTAACTTTTTACCTATAATAACATCATATCAATTAAATTTTCTTTTATCTTTAACTAATCATTATTTTAAAGAAACTAAACTTATGAAAATCGAAAAACAATCAAATCAGTTCATAATACATTTTTTTGTTCAATATTTGTTATTGATAAATCAAATGCAATGTGTGCCTTTTGATTGGGGTGAGCATGGATCGGTTTTGGCAAAAACCAAAAACCAAACCGAAACTTCGGTTTTTTCAAGAAACGTTCGGTTTGGATTTCAACGGTTTGATTTTTCGGTTTTTATTTCGGTTTCGGTTTTTCTTTGTCATGGTTTTCAATTTCAAGTCTTTCTTTCCAAAACCAAAAACTACACACACATATATTGGAATAAACATATATATGGATACATAAAATCAAAACATATAACATTTTATGTATTATTTCACAAACAAGATTTAGACATTGAATCATTTTATCATTTAAAACCATGACAACATACAAATGCAATAATAATACAACAATAATAATCATCATAATATTCAAAGTGAGTTTTAGTCTCATATGAAATTTAGACATTAAAAAGTTAAAACTTTCAATAAAAACTTAAATGAAGAAATGTAACGAAGGAAGAGTATTTATAAATTTTAAAATTATAAAACCTCGGTTCGGTTTGGTTTTTTTCGGTTTATTTTGGCCTCCAAAACCGAGATTTTTGGTTTTTGAAAATTCAAAATCCAAACCAATCCAAAGTCCAAACGGTTTGGTTTTTTGGTTTTTTTTCGGTTTTTTTGCACACTCCTAATTTTGATATGTCATATTTTCATGCATAGCCGGGTTTTAGGGGTATGACAGGGGCAACTGTTTAAGTGTAACATGACAACGTGAAACTCAATTCATTTTGTATAAGATGTCACAGAAATATAATGAACACATTATGCTACATTTGTATTATTTTTGGATACTTATTACAACAATATATGCATTATTTATTTATTTGATAGATAAATGAATAATAATGAATAATTATGATATAATGATGGATAATTAGTCTTTTATTTATTTGATAAATAAAATGGTAATTAAAAAGATACATCCATTTATTTTTATGGATGATTATATATGATTTAAATTTATGAAAATCAGAACACTTTCAAATAAGTTCATAATTTATATTTGTATCCAAATTTTCTTAGAGATAGAATAATTGGATAACTAAATCATATATAATTATCCATAAAATAAATGGATGCATCTTTTTAATATTACCATTTTATTTATCAAATAAATAAAAGACTAATTATCCATAATTAGATCATAATTATTTATAATATTTTTTTTATTTGATAATGCAAATATTGATGTAATAAGTATCCAAAAAATAATATAAATGTAGCATGATGTGTTCATTATATTTTCATGACATCTTAAACAAAGTGAATTGAGGTTCACGTTCTCATGCTACAGTTAAATGATCGTCTATATCATACCCCTAAAACTCGGCTATGCATGAAAATATGACATATCAAAATAATCTTTATTTTTTAATGTCTATAAAAAACATATTTGTTAGCTCTTTTATATATAGGCACACATTGCATTTGAATTATTTCTAACAAAATTTGAACAAAAAGAATGGATTATGGACTTATTTGAATGTGTTTTGATTTCATAAATTTAGTTTGTTTAAAATAATGATTAGTTAAAGATAAAGAGAAATTTAATTTGATATGTTATTATTGGTAAAAAGTTAAAAGTCGCTGCTATTATAAAAAGATAAAAACTATGCAGTTAATAGCGTCTCGCGGTCGAATAGCGGTCAAGACCGCTATTTACTATAGCGGTTATCGCAGTGATATAGCGGTATGTTTTATATATATATATATATATATATATATATATATATATATATATATATATATATATATATATATATATATATATATATATATATATATATAGATTGGGGTTCGATTGAGAACTTTTGTGCATCGAGGCACCATTGAGAACTTTTGTGCATCGAACTATCTACCAAGGGTGCACAAAGGGCATTTAGGGGATATTAAATGTATGGAAATTATTTTTGAATTTAAATGTTTTTAAAATAATTAATAGCTAAATTTGGTATGAAAATCATTATTAACTTCTTTCCTAAAACCACTCCATCTTTCTCTCTATCTCTCTCTCTCCTCTCTCTTAGCCCTCTCTTGATTTTGGAAAAGATGAACGATATGCATGATTTATGTTTGTATGAACGATTCATGTTTGTATTACGATGTATTTTGATTTTGAAAGAGATAAACGATATGCATGATTTATTTTTGGAAGAGATGAACGATATGCATGAAAAGATGAACGACATGCATGTATTTTGATGTATTTTGAATTTGTATTATTTTTGTTAATTTTGGAAGTGTAATAATTAAATAAGGATTGCATAATTCCTATTTTACCCCACCGCGAATTTCATCATGTGCACTTGATGCATAAAACTTTCTATTTAATTACCTTTTGCCATTTAATCTAACTCACAGATTCTTTTCATCCAATGGTCAGTGGAGGTTCTTTTGTGCCTCGATGCACAAAAGTTCTCAATGGAACTTCCCTCTATATATATATATATATATATATATATATATATATATATATATATATATATATATGGAATTATTGCAGAACCTAAATTTAGTGTAGAACTGTAGAACCAATATCGTCCATAGATTAGATTAATCTAATGGTCTTGATTAAAACCATCAAATTTGGAATTAGTGAAAAAAAGATTGGTAGTAGTGATAATTTAATTCTTTCAAGGATAAAGATAGAAAAGATTGGAAATAGCAAAAAGATTGACATTAGCAAAATAATTATCTTTTTTCTTTAAATTAAAATAACATTAATATGAATAATTTTTAAATCAAAAAAATTATACCATAAAAACGAGAATTTTATACTCTTTAAAACGAGACCGGTCATGATATATTTTTTTCGAAAAAATTTTACGTGTTTATTTTTCGTAAAAAAAAAATTTACCCAAACCACGATGCAATATAGCATGACGAGATCATTCAATGTCGAAAGAACACTTGATATCGTATATTCAACGTCGAATGTAATACTATATATCATATATGCAACACTGCATATACATCCAATATTAACAAAGCCAAAATAATGGTCAAATTTAGTAGTCAAAGTTGGTGGATTTAACGAGAACACTCATGATATATTTTTTTCGAAAAAATTTTACATGTTTATTTTTTATAAAAAGAATTTTTACCCATACGACCATTCAATATATTATATCGAGATCATTCAATGTCGAATTACAGTTTATATCACATATTCAATGTCGAAGTAACACAATATATCATATATGCAACACTACATCTACCTTCGATATTAAAAGAGTAAAAAATGGTCAAAGTGGGCAGTCAAACTTGGTAGGCTACTATTAATTCAATGTTAATTGCATAATTACCATCTTATCCCTAGTGTTATATTATAATCCAATGGTTTAAATTGTTTCTATAGTTCTGCACTAAATTAAGGTTCTGCAATGATCCCAACCCTATATATATATATATATATATATATATATATATATATATATATATATATATATATATATATATATATATATATATATATATATATATATATATATATATATATATATATATATAGAGAGAGAGAGAGAGAGAGAGGGAGGTTCCATTGATAACTTTTGTTCATCGAGGCACAAAAGAACCTACACTGTCCTTTGGATGAAAAGATTGTGTCGGTTAGATCAAATGGCAAAAGGGTAATTAAATCGAAAGTTTTATGCATCAAGTGCACATAATGAAATTCGCGGAGGGGTAAAATAGGAATTATGCAATCCTTATTTAATTATTACACTTCCAAAATTAACAAAAATAATACAAATTCAAAATACATCAAAATACATGCATATCGTTCATCTCTTCCAAAAATAAATCATGCATATCGTTCATCTCTTCCAAAATCAAAATACATCAAAATACAAACATGAATCGTTCATCTCTTCATGCATATCGTTCATCTCTTCATGCATATCGTTCATCATCAAAATACATGCATATCGTTCATCTCTTCCAAAAATAAATCATGCATATCGTTCATCTCTTCCAAAATCAAAATACATCAAAATACAAACATGTATCGTTCATCTCTTCATGCATATCGTTCATCGTTCATCATCAAAATACATGCATATCGTTCATCTCTTCATGCATATCGTTCATCTCTTCCAAAATCAAATACATGCATATCGTTTATCTCTTCCAAAATCATCAAAATACATCATTTTATCTTTGAAGGTGTTCATCATTTAAAAATGCATCCTTTGATCGCGTTTTTCATTGAAGGTGTTCATCATTCAAAAATTTATCATGCATTCAAAAAATGCGGTGATTATTGGCCGTAGAGAGAGAGAGAGAGAGAGATGGCCGGTGGGGAGGAGGACGGTGGTGCAGCGGCCATGAACCGAGATAGGGAAAGGGAGGTGGCGGGTGGTGCGATGGTGGTGCAGTTACGGTGGTGTATCGGAAAATAAAGGAGATGACAATAGTGTGCATGTTAATATTGATGACGGTGTAGAAAATGTGCACGATGGTGGTGGTGGTTGGTGGTTGACGATTGCTGGTGGTGGTGGCGGTGCTATGGTGGTGTGTGGCCGAGGATGGAAGTAAGCAAGAGGGGGCTAAGAGAGAGGGGAGAGAGAGAAAGAGAGAGAAATTGAGGGAGTGGTTTTAGGAAAGAAGTTAATGGTGATTTTCATACCAAATTTAGCTATTAATTATCTTAATAACATTTAAATTCAAAAATAATTTCCATACATTTAATATCCCTTAAATGCCCTTTGTGCACCCTTGGTATATATATATATAATTTAAAAAACATAATATAATGCATATATGAAATCCATAATGTAGTGTAGACGTGCATAACATAATACATATATATATAATTAAATCATAAAAGGTTATATATATACATAACATAATACATATATAGAATTAATATCATAAAAGGTTATGTAAAAATTATAATTAAAGTCATCAAATGGCCAACTAAGGTTCCATAACGCTATTTTGACCGCTATTACCGCTATTTTATCCAAAATTGCTTTCATATAGCGGTAAATAGCACCGCTAATAGCGGGACCGCTATTTGGTGAAAGTCCGCTAACCGCTGTAGCGCCGCTATTAACTGCCCAGGATAAAAATTGTTGCTATTATTGGTGAAAAGATAAAAGTTGTTGCTATTAATGGATGGTAACATGCTATCGCAGATTTCCAGGTCAAAAGTTGCTATAATCGGGGAAAAAAAATACAAAAGTTGTTATTAATGATAAAAAATAAATAATGTGACTATAAACGGTAAAACTAAAAAAAGTTGTTGCTATGTTTTACATATAACCCATCTAAAAAATGAAACGGAAACATTGTCGAAGCTTATTCTTCAAAACCATGATTTTACTCGATTGACACGAGAACTTGACGAATCAACTCGGAACCAACTATCAACCGATTCTGTAAACTTTATCTAACCAAAACTGATTTTACCTTAAGGATCGGTGCTTAAAAAACTCGGAAGTCGGAACCGAAACGAAAAACTCCCATTAATAGCTCTCTCTAACTTCCAGGTTGCTTATTATTATGTGTTTTTATCCAACTCGATTGACACGGGAACTCATTGAATCAACTCGAAATACATAGCGATCCATAATGCAAACTTAATTTTTGCATGAACGGATTATACCTTAAATTTGACGCTTACAACTCGGAACAATCGAAACTTCGCAGCTGCCCCTTTTTTTCTGCCAACTACCACACTCCAATGCTGCACATTCGGAGATGCCGACATGCAGTGTAGAAACTAGGGTTACTACAAAACTAAACTCATCTCCATCTCCCAAGTATAATTTTTAAAACCATTATTTACAACTTAATCCCTCAAGCTTGGACTCCTTTCTATTTCAATCCGAAGTTTTTTTATTTATTTATTTTTGTTATGACTATTATACTTGTGACCTGACGATGGGATCTGGGAAGGTCTCAAATCTCAATGGCATGCACACCGTGGCAAAACCAACCCACTTCAGGTACAAAATTGAAAATCCATCGGTTATGGCTCTGTTTTCAACTTTTCCCTAATTTACTGGATTTGTACTTTATTTTATTCCATTTAAATGTAATGGGTTTTTGGTCAATCACAAGTTAGCTTAGTTAACAAATGTTTTAAACAAAATTTTGAATTTGATTTTTGGTCAAACCTTACAAAATTAACAGCATCCTTTACAAAGTCCCATTTTAATTTTATGCTGCCTATACAAGTATTCTGAAATATAATACTTTTCCTCTCAAGGCGTATCTCTCTATTGTTTGCTAGAACATATCCAGCATGCTTAATTTCTCTGTCAATATAAATAAACCTTTTGATTCTCAATGAGAGGGAGTAGAGGATGAAGTTTAGTGTAAATTTCATTTCTCCCCTATCCTTACCAACATGGTGAGAATCAAAAAGGATGGAAAGGGAATTGAGTTTTATAGTATTTTCTTCATTTTCAACGTCATGTAACTATCATTGGTTAAAATAAAGGGTTAAAAATTAAAATCGTACAAATGTATGCTACTTTACTGAAATAACGAAATGACTAATCTAGTTTTTTTTTTTTTTTACCCCGATGATACTTGTACTTACTCAATCGTGACATGACTTGGAGGTTTATTCTGATTCAACTGATTATGTGGCATATTTTTGATGACGTGGTATTTTCGTGGACATGAAATATTGATTTAAATTAATTTACTAGTTTATTACCCGCGTATTACGCGGATATTTTTAATATATATAAAATATAATAAATAAAAAGATAAAGATATAAATATTATTTTTTAAACAAAAGTATGTAAGATGATATTATTATTTATTATAACCTATTAATTTTGTATATTTCTAAATATATATGAAGAGTAATTATTTTCTTATATATTTTTAAAACTTTTATTATATTATCTTATAATTAATAAGTTAGTAGATTATTAGATTTTGTTTGATTTGATTTGATTTGAATTTAAAAGTAGATTATATTAGATTTAGATAGATTTAAGAGTAAAGGACATTTTTGGTCCTTGTGGTTTGATGGTTTACCCGGATTCAGTCCTTTAACCATAATAAGGTCAAATTTCATCCCTATTTTGCTAATTTTGTGCCCTTTTAGTCCCTCGTCCGTTAAACTTAACGACACAACCGTTAAATTTGTAAGAATGACATTTTTACCCTTTTCATTGAGACGTTTTTAGTCCCTATGGTTTTATTAGTTACCCATTTATAGTCCAATATTTATTTTATATTAGTTTATCTTTATAATTATATAATTTATAGATTTACTTAATTTATTATAAACACACTTATTTTATTTATAAATATACTTATATTTTAATATTTTATTTACATTTACTATCGTTCGTATTTTATTTTAAAATTTAACTTTTTTCTTTAATTTAAATATATATTTCTTTACTAATTTATTTAAAGTTCATCTTCTTTATTAATTTTAATTTTTATAATATTATTGTTGACATTTATACATGTAATTATGTTAGTTGTTAAGTAAATATAATATAATATCGTCATATTTTTCCTTTCCAAAGTCACTATTTCTTCAAGTATCTTCCAACCTAATCAATTATCAACACATAAATTATATACATATCTTAGGGGACGTTTGGTTCGTAAATTTTTTCTCTGGGATTTGTATTTTGCCAAAGGATTTACATTATGCAACATTTGCATTTGTCAGTATTTTGTCAATAATCTGCATTATCTTATAGAAAAAATTGTTAGTATGAAGAATGCAAGGTAACTGCGATTTTAAATCATAGGGGGGGCTGAGTTTTTAAATAACAAAGAAGGAAGAGATTCATGAAATGTTGAGATTTTAAATCCTTACTGAAATCTACGAACCAAACACAGGATTTTAAATGCAAATACCACATTGGATTTAGGTTCCGACCTGTACATACTACATAGTTTGGTGACTTTGATTTAAATTATCTATTTTTATAAAAGCTTTAATTTTTAACGTGGGTGTTGATGTGTCTGGTTCTTGATTGCAAATTGGTAGCACTCAACAGTTTCTCACTTCACTTGGATCTAATAATCAATAGACGAATCTGATGCAACTTCATTTATCACTGATGCAACGTCCTTCATTTATCGCCTACTCTACTTATGCTACTCCACCCCAACGCCACCGATCCATCGAGTGAACCAGATCAACAAAACTAGGGCACCCATCACCATGACGAGACCTCTAAAACCCTCGTCAAGAAGAACTGCATTTCTTCATCTAATCTGCGCTGCAACCATTTTCTCTATCCTTGTTTTTGCTATCCAATCTTTTTTCTTGAAGATACTTGAAGAAATATACATATGTGGATATATTTATGTGTTGATAATTGATTAGGTTGGAAGATACTTGAAGAAATAGTGACTTTGGAAAGGAAAAATATGACGATATTATATTATATTTACTTAAACACAACTAACATAATTACATGTATAAATGTCAACAATAATATTATAAAAATTAAAATTAATAAAGAAGATGAACTTTAAATAAATTAGTAAAGAAATATATATTTAAATTAAAATAAAAGTTAAATTTTAAATAAAATACGAACAATAGTAAATGTAAATAAAATATTAAAACATAACTATATTTATAAATAAAATAAGTGTATTTATAATGAATTAAGTATATCTATAAATAATATAATTATAAAGATAAAATAAAAATAATAAATGTTGGACTACAAATGGGTAAATAATAAAACTATAGGGACTAAAAACGTCTCAATGAAAAGGGTAAAAATGTCATTATTACAACTTTAACGGTTGTGTCGTTAAGTTTAACGGACGAGGGACTAAAAGGGCACAAAATTAGCAAAATAGGGATGAAATTTGACCTTATTATGGTTAAAGGACTGAATCCGGGTAAACCATCAAACCACAAGGACCAAAAATGTCCTTTACTCTAGATTTAATTAATAAGTTAGTAGAGTATTAGATTTTGTTTGATTTGATTTGATTTGAATTTAAAAGTAGATTATATTAGATTTGGATAGATTTAATTTAAATTTCTTTATTCTTTTTAAAATCTATAAATGCCACGTGTCGATTCATGGTGACGACACGTGGCTTCACCAGAAATGAGTATAGTTACTCTTTTAATAGTATAGATAGATTTATTTCTTTAAAATTCAAAAAGTTATTATTATTAATTTATTATCATCATTATTTCATATGTGTTCATCCATCTTCCTCATGTTCTTCCATTTTAACAAATATATAAATAATAATGATAATGATAATAATAATAGCTTTAACGTTTTTATATAAATACATTATACATGTCATCATTTTTTAATTTAAAAGATCATGCCACGTCAGCATTTTAATTGGTATATCCGGTTACCGATCATTAAAAGTACCATTTCAATTAAAAAAAAATCTAAGTACATGTATTATCCGAACAAAAAAAAAAACTAGATTAGTCATTTCGTTAATTTTAGTAAAGTAGCAAACATTTGTGCGTCTTTTTCCCAAAAATAAATTATAAATTCATTCCATTTTATTTCACCGTACCAAACACTCCTATGAGATAACTCCACTATTGTAAAAATCGGCCTAGTCAACCAATTAATCAGCAACTAGGTGGTGATCGGCACCCAACCGCTACGACTAGCATGTAATCGGGATTGTTTTGGCAGAGTAGGTCATAGTCGGTTAAGAAGTCAAAGTTGGTTAAAAAAATTTATTTGTGTGAAACCTGGTCACATAAAAGGAAGGAGGTCAATTAAATTAGGGATTTAGGGTAAAAGATCGTTCATCGTTGCTCTCTCTCTCTCTCTCGATCCCTCACTTTATTATAGTATTGATGAACTAAAATTTGAGTTTTGAAGCATTTGATGTTTCCAACAATTATGGTTGTGTTACTAAACATATTTTTAGGCATTATGAATAACTATATTTATATTTGACTATGTATAAATATGTTTTATGTATAATTCTAAAATTTACATATATAAAGTTCCAATCCGACTACTCCCTGCCGAGGCTGATTAGTCGCTAGCCAGCCCCCGGCCGGCCGACTACCGCCTAGTGACTTTTGCAACATTGGATAATTTCACATCCTTATATGACCATGAATCTAACTCTTAAGTCTTATCACGACTTGACGTGATCCTGCTACCATATAAATTCAAATGGCTAGGTGATACTTATTCCTATTTTATATGATCCAGGACAAGTTATATAGCCAGAAAAAGTTAATCATAGGTAAAAGGCTCATTGCAAGTGATTCAGATTAATACCAGATGAAGGTAAGAATTTACCTGGGCAGGATAGACCTCGCCTCCTGTAATATATTGTACGGCGGAGTATATATAAAGAAAACCGGCAGGGTAAACCAAAGGTCCTGTGTCGCCTTTCAGATTGCTGTAATCTCTTTCTCCTTCAAGAAATCCATTAACCTATATGGTCACTCATACCATTTCTGAGTAAAACCGAAAATTCATGCTCCCTCCATTCGCCATTAACAAATAAAAATCGCATCTTGGATTTCATGTTATCACACTTGTTACAAATGCAAAACTAATATGAACTTCGGCGGTGTTTGGATGTGCATTTGAAAGTGATTATTGAAACTTAAATAATCAGAATCAAAGAATCAGATAATCTCATGTTAAGAGTTAGGCATATCTGGTTAATTTAGAATTTATCTCAATAATCGTTTTTGTCATGGCAACCCTTGCATGCTTCTTCAAACTTGAATGTTTTGACCCTAAAATAATTGGAAAATCTGATTTTGTCCAAAAATCTAAATCAACAACAATTGGTTTAACGCACATTCAAACATCCCCTTTGTTCAAATTTAGCATCACGATTAACCAATTCGCATTACTTACCAATGCCATAAAGTGCCAATCTAGTTAACATTATCTACGACTAATAAATCTATATGGCTTTTGAAGTCAAAATCCTATCCAAATCAAAATGCAGCTCTTTTATGAACACAAGGAGAGTACTAAAACCCTAGAAAAAGCTAAAATTGATTCCGCACCTGTGACATGTAAGCATCCCAATCAATCTTTGTATCTAAAATTTAGAAAATTCAGCTTGTTACAACTACAAATTCTTAAGTAACTAGAGTAAATTGAACGAGTTTATGATAGTGATAGAGTACTTACAAGGAACATATGCGATGATTAGCGCTGTAAGGACGGAATCTGCGAGAAGCAAAGCAAAAGCAACGCAGGTTTTCGGATTTTTGTAAAGCTTTTGGATAAAAGTCTCTGATCTTCTCTTTGGAGGCTTACGTCTGGGTACAGTGGGGATCGCCATGGTGCGGCGGAAGAGAAGATCGGCCGGCTGCAGCGGAAGTTTGGTGATCAACAGAAAAATAGCGTAAATTGAAAATGAGTTAATTACAAAAAGGTCCCGTGGTTTGTCCTAAAATTTAAAATTTGTCCCTAAACTTTCAATTTTGTAAAAACGATCATTATTTTCTTTGTAATTTTGTTCCCACAACCTATTACCTTATCTAATAAAGTAAAGGACATTTTTCGTCCCTGGGGTTTAATGGTTTACCCGGATTCAGTCCCTCAACCTTGATAAATTTCATCCTTATTTTGCTAATTTTGTCCACTTTTAGTCCCTCGTCCGTTAAACTTAACGACACAACCGTTAAATTTGTAAGAATCACATTTTTACCCTTTTCTCTGTGACGCTTTTAGTCCCTATGGTTTTATTATTTACCCATTCATAGTCCAACATTTATTTTATTTTATTTTATTTTTATAATTGTATTATTTATAGATATACTTAATTCATTATAAACACACTTATTTTATTTATAAATATACTTATGTTTTAATATTTTATTTACATTTAATATTGTTTGTATTTTATTTAAAATTTAAATTTTATTTTAATTAAAATTTTATATTTTCTTTACTAATTTATTTAAAGTTCATCTTCTTTATTAATTTTAATTTTTATAATATTATTGTTAACATTTATGTATGTAAGTCCTGTTTATGTAAATATAATATCGTCGATATTTTTCATCTACAATGTCACTATTTTTTCAAGTATCTTCCAATCTAATCAATCATCGACACGTTAATTATATACATATGTGAATATGTCTTGGATAAACAACTAAGTGGAGGTAACGTGGAAATTTTAGGCGAATGAAGAATTTTAAAAATTTAATTTTAATAAAAAGGAAATATGATTAATTAAAAAGGTAAAAATCAAATTTTATGACCTTTCTCGACTAAATACAATATTTCATGATCATTTATCAGCCTAACAAATTAAATTTCATGTTATTTCTCGACAGACTTAGGGGTGACAATTTTGACCTAACGGACCAAATGGGCGGGACGATAAAATTCACATGTACTACAAAACTAAGCTAGACCATAACTTTTTTAAAAAATGAAAATTTAAAACGATTTATCAACATATTGTTCTTAGGAAAAAATTTTAAAATTATGTAAAAGTTATGATTTTTGGTCGTCAACCCGTTTGACCCGTTTGGTTGAACGGACCGAAATTTGCCACCCAATTATCTATTCTAAACCTAAAAAGTTTCATAATATCTTTATTATTAGATTTTCTATTTTATATTATACTAGTTTATTACCCGCGTATTACGCGGATGTTTTAATATATAGTTGTTTATATTAAATTCATATTACAAGTTAAGAATTAAAACATAAAAATATTAATTTTATTATAAAAATATAAGAATTATATTATTATTTGACATAAATTATAACTTTTTTGAATTCTAAATATATATATGAATAATAATATGTTTTTTTATCATCTTTAAACTTTCTATTATGTTGTAGTTATCAAATATTTAAATATGAAGTTTTGGTTTGAATTGATTTTAAATCTTATTATATTAGATGTAAATTTAGAAAGATATGATGCATATATTATTTGTTATTTTAGAATATGATATGTCACGTGTAAATTGATGGTGATGACACATGATATCATGAGAAATAAGTAAAGTTACTCATTTATGATTAGGGTTTATTATGAAAAAAGTCAACATGTTTTCACGTTTTTTGCGTTTTCGTCCCTCAATGTTATTTTTTCCATAAAAAACCTCAAGTTAATTTTTCCTTTTTGATTTAGTGAAATTTGGACATTAGACCACGGTTATAATTTGTAAACCGGGTTTTTAAAAACTGAAAAACCGGGTTCTAATGTCCAAATTTCACTAAACCAAAAAGAAAAAAATTAACTTGAGGACTTTTATGTAAAAAAAGATAACATGGGGTGACGAAAACGTAAAAAACATGAAAAAATGTTGGTTATTTTTTCATAATAAACCCTTATTATTATTTATAAATTATAAATTCTAATTAGGATTAAAACATGTAACATTTAATTTAAAGTTTGAAAATAAAAAAATTTATTTTATAAATCAATTATATAATTCTTGATAGAACATTTTAGGTAAATTAGAGGTTAAATTAGGAAGTATTTAAATCACTAATTATATTAATATTCTTTTAGTTTATTTAAAATCAATTAGTTTCTTTAAAAATCAATTATGTAGATTAATTGAGAGAGCTATATTAGGCAAAATAAGCGGGAAAACAAAAATTAGGAGAGCTGAGAAAGTGACACGTGTCACAAATTGTTTTCTTTTATTAATAGATATAGATATAGATTTTCAGACAATTTTTTCTTAAAAAGCAACGAATTGATGAAACGATCAATCTAAGTTTTGTGGGTTTTCTATTTTAAATAATCACCAAACCAAATTATATATATGATATGGTTGGGTGATTATTACAATTGTAATTTATGATTAATGATATTACAATCTAGATATCCAATGTAGTTTTTCAATCCAATGATTATGGGATCAAGTCAGATAATAATGTATAAATGCATATGATCAGAAAGTAAAAAACTCATCAAGGGTCCAATCAAACCAAAGAATAAAAGATTATTGATGTTTTTTTGCCGAATCATAGTTGAATAAGGATTGTGTAATTACCATATATTTCATAGGTATTTGTATGTATTAGTCTAGATAAATATATATTGTTAGTTTTCTTAAACATGGATAAAATAAGAATGTAACGATATGTGAACAAAAAAGTTAAAATTTCCATGTCTTATGAATACTAAAATAACATGTAAATCTACGTAATGAATTGATATAAATGTATAAACGTTCTTATATTCACATGACATTTTATAGACTTATAATACATAAAAATGTGAACTTAATATTTAGAAATATTATTTTTTACATGTTTATATATAAAAAAAATAAGTTGACTTGACATACTCTTTGAAAAATGTGATACCTTTTTTATCGTGTACTCATATATGATTTGACATTAGAAATCTAAAGACATCAATGAAAATCTCAGTTAGCCATTTTAACAAAAAGGTTATGGCAGATTTTTTCGATGGATAATAAAAACCCGAAAACAAAAAAAATTGTTAAAAGCTATTTTGAGTAGCATTTCGTTTATCTTATGATTTAGGTCTAAGGGGATCAAGTGTTTCATAAAACTTCAGTTATTTTAAAAGCTACTTTGAGTAGCATTTGTTTCTTATCTTATGATTTAAAATAAAAACTCTTAGAAAAAAAAGCATACAGATATAGCTTGTGAACTAATGTGCTGGAACATTTAAAAATCACAAGTTTTATAAACTGTAGGTCCCGAAAGGTTCCCAAAGTATATAGTAATAAACTGTAGAGGGGGGGTGAATACAGTATTTAAAAACTACACACTCTTTTTCTCAATGTTTGTATGTATTATCAACAAATGTTAATTACAAACAAGCTTGACTGCGGAATTGTTCAAGCTGAGATGACAGAATACAACAGTATGGTTTCTAGTCTAAGACACACTCAAACTAGATTACAATGAACACACTCACTAAGATGCACTCACTGTATTTTACAAGACTTTAAGGAACAGCTTTGGTAAACAGCTTAGACACACAGAAGCTTGTTTACAGAAGATTTGCATGCATGAATATCACACTTGCACGTTCACTCTTGGTTTAAGCACTTAGCTTTCTTCACATTCTTTCTGACCTTAGAAGCTTCCTTTTATACTCATTTAGAGGATCTAAGAGAAACATCTTCATTGGGCAGAATGAAAAAGGAGAAGTCTTGTTTGAAAAGACAATATAACTTTTCTGCACTTTTCTGAAAAGCAGACTTGCCTTCTCTTGTGCAGAACTTTTGTCTTTTTACTTTCTACTGTTGCATTGCCTTTAACCATTTTAGGAATGTCAACTTTGCGTCTTTCTTCCTTGTAAAGGCCTATTTTGATATAAGAAAAAGGTCTGTCACCCTTTTTCAAATATCCGTTTGTCTTCATGTAACAGAACAGCTTGGGCAGGCTGAGCGGTTCTGCTTTCCACTTTGTCTTCAACTGTGTAAACTGATCTGGTAGTTAAAAACAATACATGATGACTTGGAAACAAATTCCATAAAGTGTTTAGCCTGTTCACAAAGAACAGGTTCTGTTCACAAAGAACAGAACACTTTAAAAATGCCCAAGCTGCTCAACAGTGTAGAGCAGCGTAGACAGTTTATGTCCAGCCTGATCAGCAGACTGATCAGCTTGGACAAACTGTCTTGGTTGCAACACATGCAACGTATAGAACAGCTTTAGACTGATATTGCAAATCATTTTCAGGTTTCAATAAGGCATATAACAGGCCTTAAATTACAACCTTCAAATGCATCAACAGGTTTGAATATAAAATCTCCCCCTCAGATGTAGAGCAGGTTTGACTGAGGCCTTTTTGTGCCTAACAATCTCCCCCTATTTGCAATAACCAGTCCAAGCTGGTTTTGTCAAAAATCACTATATATTTTTACAGTACATTTGCTGAAGTAAAATTACAACATTACAGTAAAGTAAAAGATCAGTTTATATATACACTGATTCTTGACTATACTTGAACAACATATGTTCTTACAAAAGTACAACTAATGTGCTAATGTATTTTACAACTAATGTAAAAAATAAAAAATTACAACTAATGTAATTGTGTACAACTAATGTACAGAGTGTACAACTTATGTACAAGATTTGGACTGTTTGAGACGGGAGCAGATAATGGCAAGCCTGTCCAACTAATGGACAGCTTCCATTCTTCACCTACCCAGATGGCAGGTGGACTTCATTCGACAGGGGGTGGCATCCCTTCTTTGAATCTTTTTAAAAGTTCTTCCCTTGTTTCTTCATGTTCTTCAAGTTCAGCTGTAAGAAACATAAAGTTAGAACTTTGGAGCTCACCTCTGTCATAAAATCCTTTCAGCTCTTCCCAGACAGCTGCTCTCCATTGGCTGGACTGACTGAAGGAGGTGGCAATTCTGAAGGCTGCAAGCTGCTTAAGACCAACTTTGTGTAGGTCAGAAGCTCTTTGAAAACATTTCTTCTGAGATAAGGGATCCACAAAAAATGCCCCTAACTCAGGCTCTTCAATCACTTTGCCATCTTCAAATTCAACTCCTTCAGGCAGGCTGTGGTCAACTCCTTTAATTTCCACAGCATAATCTCCTTGTTCAATCATCATAAGGAGTTCTTCCAGCTCTGAATCTCTCTTTTTCCTTCTGGCCTTGATTTTAGGGGATGTCACAGAGACACCCTCTTTGACTTCTTTAGGGATCAGGCCCAACTCACTCACTCTCTCCATCAGCTTCTTTATGTATGCCCTGATAGTCTTAGCCGTTTCTGACTTAGACTGGCTCAGGGCAACTGCCAGTTCCACCCATTCCCTGTAACCCATTTGAGCCACATCAGCGTGATCATATGATTCCAATTCAGGGCCTGTTGCACCCATCCTTGTGATCTGAAGTTTCCACTGAGTGCCTTTTCTTGATATGGGAACAGCTTTGACAATTCCTTCCTTGGCCAGCCTTCTAGTAGCAACATCATGAAATTTCTTTTTGGCCAAGTTGTCAAAATGGAATTTGGCTCTGGCAGAAGGTACTGTTGATTTGGTCACTGAGACCTGAGTACCTTTTTCCACTTCCTTCCCTTTTTCTCCTGCTGATTGCTTGGCAGCTTCCATTATTTTCTTTTGCACCTCCAAGGTAGACATTTTTATTTTCTTTGCTTCTTGGAGGGCAAGAGACTTAGCAGCTTTGGCAGATTGTTCTTCTTTTCTTAACTCTTCCAGAGCCTTAAGTTGTTCTTCCCTAAACTCAAAGTATTTGTGCATAGGGAGGCCCATCTCTTTGGCTCTGGCTTTGTGAAACTGAGTTTCTGCCTGTTTCTGCTCAATAGGATCCACCGCTGCCTTTTCTTTTCCTTTAGCTGCTGCTTTAGGGACAGCAGCTTCAGGAATACTTTCTTCTTCTTCTTCTTCTTCTTTTTCCTCTGAAAGAATAAGGTGCCTCCTTTTGCTGCTAGGCCTGTCCTCAGGAATGACTTCCTCCCCCTTAGACTGAGCAGGGTTTGGAGAGCCAGCCTGAGTAGGCATAGCAGCTTGGGAAGCACCTTCAGCTGCACCTGTTTCTGCTGGTTGATCAGTTTGGGTTGCAGACACTGGTATCTCCTTAGGAGAAGGAATCTTCTCCCCCTTAGACTTAGTCTTCGAGGCAGATGATTTCTCCCCCTTTGAAGGAGATGATGCAGCGACTTCAACCCCTGGTCTGCCTGAAGACACAAAGTCAGCAGGCTTGCCAGCAGGTTTGGGAGGTTTAGGACCAACAAGGCTGTTCACTAAGTAAGCCAAGTTGTCCTTCACCTCACCAAGCTGGGAAAGACAGTTTTGAAGAGATGAAGAATGGGAATCAGCAAAAGTGGTCAGCTTAACAATGTTGTCTCTATCAGAAGCTGTGAACAACAAACTTTGGAGCTGTGCAAGATGAAGTTCAAGAGAATCTTGCACATCAGCAAGGTTTGATGACACAGAATTTGATAGAGAACCTATAAGAGTGTTCAGGCTGGCCAATGTGGAAGGAATGGTAGTATTACAGGAAGTGAGGAGAGAGGACAGCTGTTGAGAAATAGCTGTCATAGAGGACACAGAGTCCTGTTGTGAGGAGAGGATAGAGGAAAGAGAGTTGGTTACATTTTGCAGCTGTGCAGTGAGTGCAAGCAGCTGTGGAGAGTGGTCAGCTTGTGGAGTAACTGGGAAGGATTCTTTAAACGTATCAAAGAATCCTTTGAGCTGCTCAGACACAGAGTCTGAGATTATGGATGGTAGGGAGTGCATGGTATGTTCCAAAGAACCAACTTTGTTGGTCAGCAATGAAAGCTGATCCTTCAAAGGCAGGTCTTTGGGAGATGGTGGTGTATGGGTGGACTGTTTGGAGTGAGTAGATGGAGAAGATAATGATGAGGCTGGTGTTTGAGGATGAGAGGGAGAAGGAAGAGAAACTTTGGACAATAGTTCCATAGCCTGGGCAAAAGTAAGGTGGCCCAGGTTAGAGGGATCAAGGGGTCCTTCAGCAGCGGCTGTAGCTGCATCATTAGGAGAAGGAGATGATGTTTGGGGCCTCTCAGATGCTGCTTGTGTTGCAGCACCCTCATGAAGACCAGTGGTGGTTCCCTCTGCAGTGCCTTGGTCTAAAGGCACCTCATCATGGGGAGATGGGATATGCATTTCAACATCAGCAGTGGTGAAACCTGCTGATGGAATTTGCATTGAGGGATCAGCCTCACCAGAGGGATGGTATGATCCCTGAGGTTCATCAGCTTGTGTTGTTGGTCCCTCAGCAGCTGTTTGGTGTTGAACAGCTGAATCATGGGGAACAGAAGATTGAGGCTGAGCTGCTGATTGGTCTATATCAGCAGCGTGGGCACCTCGTGCAGACTCAGGGTGTAAGGAGATATGAGTGGGGAACAGTGTGGACTCAGTGTGGAGTGGAGAGGGCTCCTGTCTTTCAATATCCTCAGCCTGTTGGGAGGCTGGGATAGTTGATGTGGGTATCTCCATTTGTACAACTGGTTCCTGTTGGGAGGAACCAGAGGGTCTAGGCTGACTCAAGGGTGACTCAGGCTGGAGTGAAGCAGGCTCCAAATGAGCTGAACCTTCTCCCAAAATAGGAGAGGCAGCTTGGGTTGCTTCTTTTACAACTGAAACCTGTTGAGAGGGAACAGAGGAGACTGTTTTCTGGGCTAGTTTCTTTTTGGCTAATGATTTTCTTTGATAACGGATGGATGAAGTGGGTGATTGTGGAGAGGAGAGGGGATCTGTTTGGACTGGATGGGAGACTGGGTCAGGAACAGTGGGGCTGGACTGTTCCATAGTCTCTTGTGCCACAGAGGCACCAGCCACAAAGGCTTCAGGCTCAACAAATGAGCCAGGGTGAGGAATCTGCTCTTCCTCAGCCACAGAGGCTAAGGGAGCAGACTCAGCTTGAGCTGTTTTGGCCTTCTTTTTAACAGGCCCAGCTTCAGCTGCCAAGGTCCTTTTTACCAACTTAGACCTGGCTTTGGATTTTCCACCGGGAGCAGCAGTGACTGGATCCACCCTCACAGCAGAGGGTCCTTCCACTAAAACCAACAGCCTCCTCATTGGTGTTGAGAGAGGAGGCTCATTTTCCAGTACAGGAGTATGAAACACCCTATTCCCTATCACAGGGAATGCAGCAGTTTTAAGTAGGGGTTGAGAGTGATATAGATGCTCACCACAGACATGGCAGAAGATGAGACTCAGGAACCTGGGATATCTGACAGCTGCTGGTCTTGTCTCTTGTTGTACCAGGTTTCTCATGTTCAAGAAGATCCATTTGGCCATGTCAAGTGTAGTCCCATCCACCAGCTGAAGGACTATCGGCACTTCATCTCTACTAAGTTGGTCAAAGGAACCAACCTTGCTGCTGAACGACATTGCCACAGAGGCAAATAAGAAGTTGTAAGTAGGTGATAACTCCTTCCTGTACAAAGTAGCTCCAACCTTGGGTTCTGCCACACCACAGAAGCGTAGCAGATTGCCCATTTGCTCATTTTCAGGCTGAGGGAGATCATAGTTCTCAGCCACTGGAAGATGAAGAACTTCCCTCAAAAGATCGACTGTAATCTCAATGGTTTGAGTCCCATTGAGAATAGTACCTCTGATAACCTTAGTGTTTGGATTGTAAGAGCAGGTGTACCAGAACTCGTATACCATCTCCTGGTACAGGACACCAGGAGATGCAGTCAGTGCATAGTTCAACGGATGAACTTGCAGAAATTCCACCATTTGATCGTAACCCTTCCCCACATAGTTTTTGGGGATTGTGAGGTTTGCTATGTAGTTGGTGGGTTTCAGGGTCAGCATCGTGGTGACAGAAGGATGTTTAACAACATCCTCACCAACGAAAACTGGCAGAAAGGGATTGGGTCTGTGAGCCATTTGAGAAATTTGAAGGTTTGAGGAAGCAAAAGACACTTAGTCGATTTTAGGGTTCTTGAGAATTTCTGGGAATGATGAGGAAGACGAAGATGAAACAGTATGGTGGTATTTATAGGATTTTGAATGGTCGTGTGTATGAGAGAGAAAAGATTTGGGCGGTTTGATTTGAAATGTTTGTTAACGGAAAACGGAACGGTTGTCCATGTCAGAAACATTGTCAGACCACTTGACCTTTTTGATCACTAACACACGTAACATACATTATCCGCAGTAATTAAGTTAAATAAAACATAATTTAAGAAACTTAATTATGAAGAAAGGTAATTAAACTGTTGGTCTACGCTGATGGTCAAACCTGTGATGATCAGGGTCAACAAGGTTCTCAGTCTTCAAGCTGTTCTTCCTTCAAACTGTTCCTTCAGCCTGCTCTCCTTTGTGAGAACAGGTTGAGTTCAATAGATGAACAGGTTACAGTGTGAAGAAGTGAACAGGTTGAAGACTGAACCATCAGAGCAGGCTGGACGAATAAACAGGTTAAACTGTTTTTGTTCAGCCTGTTGTATGTTCAAGCTGTTCAAGTTTTTCAGACAAATGACTAAGTACAGAACATGTATAACCTGTTCTGTCTAAGCTGTTCAGAGAAACTTGAGCAGTGTGAGACATACGAATTATTAGACCGTTGAGAGACACTTAGTCACTCTTGTTTAACATGCCCAGCTTGCTGACAAGGTAATTAAACCTTGTTTCATCTAGAGGTTTGGTGAAAATGTCTACAAGCTGTTCATTTGTGGAAATAAAACTTACCTCCACATTACCTTTTTGGATGTGATCCCTGATGAAGTGATGTCTGACTTCAATATGCTTTGTTCTTGAGTGAAATACTGGATTGTTGGAGATGGCTATGGCACTTGTGTTATCACACAGAATAGGAGTTTTCCTATACATAATCCCATAGTCTTCAAGCTGATGCTGCATCCACAGAATCTGCCCACAGCAGCTTCCAGCAGCAATATATTCAGCTTCAGCAGTAGAAGTGGACACTGAGTTCTGCTTCTTGCTACTCCAACTGATCAACTTGCCACCAAGGAGTTGACATCCACCTGTTGTGCTTTTCCTGTCTAACCTGCAGCCTGCAAAATCAGAATCTGAATAACCTGTTAGTTCAAGGCTTGAGTCTTTGGGATACCAAAGACCTAAACCTGGAGTACCCTTCAGGTATCTGAAGATTCTTTTAACAGTTGCAAGATGTGATTCTTTTGGATTAGCTTGGAACCTAGCACATAAACAGGTGGCAAACATAATATCAGGTCTACTAGCAGTCAAGTATAGTAAGCTCCCAATCATGCCTCTGTAAGCTGTTACTGAAACAGCTTTGCCACTGGCATCAGCATCCAATTTTACATTGGTTGCCATTGGGGTTTTAATAGGAGAACTTTGATCAAATTTAAACTTTTTCAATAGATCTAAAGTATACTTTCTTTGATTTATAAAAATTCCATTTGAGGTTTGTTTAACCTGTAATCCTAAAAAGAAAGTAAGTTCTCCCATCATACTCATTTCATACTTGGATTTCATGAGTAATGAAAAATTCTTGCATAGTTGCTCATTAGTAGAACCAAATATTATGTCATCCACATAAATTTGAACAAGCATAATATCAGACTTCACTTTCTTTATGAACAATGTGGTATCCACTTTACCTCTGGAGTACCCATTGCTCATAAGAAATTCAGTAAGAGTGTCATACCAGGCTCTAGGGGCTTGTTTGAGACCATAGAGAGCTTTGTCTAACTTATAGACAAAACCTGGGTGTTGTTCATTTTCAAAACCTGGAGGCTGCTTGACATATACTTCTTCTTGCAGCTTCCCATTCAAAAATGCACTCTTCACATCCATTTGAAATACCTTTATGCTCTTATGAGCAGCGTAGGCTAGATACAAAAGAATTGCTTCTAGCCTGGCCACAGGAGCAAATGTCTCATCATAGTCAATGCCTTCCTCCTGTCTGTAGCCCTGAGCAACCAGTCTTGCCTTATTTCTAATGACATGACCTTGCTCATCCATTTTGTTCCTGAAAACCCATTTTGTGCCAATTATTGTTTTTCCTTTAGGGGCAGGGACCAGCTTCCATACTTTGTTTCTCTCAAACTGATTGAGTTCTTCTTGCATGGCAGTGATCCAATTGGCATCTTTTAGTGCTTCATCCACCTTCTTTGGCTCCATCAGTGAAACAAAACTAGAGACCATACAAAAGTTCCCTAAGCTGTCCCACCGAGTTTGTATCCCT
>JAANYP010005591.1:66376-130027 GCA_020465985.1 Centrapalus pauciflorus
GAGTAATCAATAGAGAAATCTATGTTTGGATTTAACCAGGATGTTTTTTCTCTTGCTTGGCCTTTCTCACAAGGCTGTGCATAATCTATCCTTAGCAAAACGTCATAGAAGGCAAACCTGTCAACCCTACTCTTTCCCTTACAGAGTTTGTGTTGATGTTTCCTTTTGAAGTTTCAGATGTGACAGTCTTCTGTGCCATAGCCAGTTTAGATCAGCATTTGTTCTTGTGAGAAAACAGGTTTCAGTTGTGGGTCAGCAGAATGCATATCCACAACATATACACCTTTCTTTCGTTGAGCACATAGCACAACTTTGCCTTGGGAATCCAATATGTAACCCAGGTGCTCATCAAAGTTAACCTTGTAGCCAGCATCACATAGTTGGCTTATGCTAACAAGGTTATGTTTTAGCCCAACCACATAGGCTACTCTTTTGAACACTGCAGCACCAGCTTTAAGAGTTCCATATCCCTCAGTGGATCCCTGTACATTGTCACCAAAGGTGACTTTTGGCCCTTTTTCAGGCCTGAGTTCACTCAGCAATTCTTTACAACCTGTCATGTGCCCTGAGCAGCCACTGTCCAAGTACCAAACCTGGGTAGGTTGTTTTTCCTGCAGAGTGATAAGAGAATTATTAGTCATTTTTAGGGGAACTCATCACAGAGATGAGTTCTCCTACTTCATCAACATTTGTTGATGGACTTGAAATATCCACACTAATATTCCCTATTTGAATGGTATCAGCTTGAATACCATCCTCAGTGACTGTGACATTTCCACCACTGCTTGTGACAGCTGTGAGGGAAACAGCAGAGTCAACAGGCCTCATGTCCTCAGATTCAGGACAGTCCTTGGCCAGATGTGTCTTCTTCCCACATTTGTAACATTTTCTCTTTTTAGAATTTTTGGAAGAAGATCTTTCAGAAACACATTCTGAGTTATTTTTGTTGATTCTTTCAGCAGGTTTAGCAGTTTTATTACTTCTTGTTGAATCAACAGTTTGAGTGGATAGTTCAATAGCCATAGCTTTGGCTGCCTCTTCTGTCTTCTTTTTAGGAGGACAGATATCAAAGACAGGGAGCTTGATTGGCTTTTGAGCTTCCACAGGTTTGGGAAACTTATTCCCAATTATTCCAGTTTGAGCAATGGCTTTATCTTTGCCCCTACTGGATTGTGATTTATGCTGCCTATCAGCATACTCACTGTGTCTGGTTTTAAAAAGTTTGTTCTTGTTTACAACCAGTTTACTACTATGATTTGAAAACTTATTTGAAATCACAGCAGTTTTGTTTTCAACATGAGACTTACCCTTGTTTAAAACAGACTGCTTACCTTTTGAAAACTTGTTTTCAAAGTGTTTAGCATCAAAAGGATTAACATGCTTTTTACCATCAGCTTTGGACTCAGAACCCGTTTTGTCAACAGGTTTAGTATCCACAACTTCAGTTTGAACATGTTTTCCTTTCTTTTGCTTTTGTGAACCAGTAGAGCACTTAGCAGGCTGACTTGATGGAGAACAAATTCCAACATCAGCTTTTGAACTAGATTCACACAAGCTGTCAGTGTTTTGAGGCCTGACAAACCTATTTGTTGAGATCAGTTTACCATTCACATTTTGAATGAATGTGTTTGGAAGTTCACCAAGAGTGGATAAATCTTCTTTCAGATTATTGATCTCAACGATGGAAGCTGCTGTGTCAAGATCCCCTCCAAGATAGGCTTGGATTTGTGCAGGAATCTGTTGACTTATACAATGGCTGACTTTTTGTGCAGATTGGCACCAAGAGTCAACTATCTTTTGAAGCTTAGCATGCTTTATATCTGTTTCTCTCTTTTCTTCCAGTAAAATAGAGTTGATGTGTTTTAACTCATCAAGCTCAGTTTCCAACTTATGGAAACTGTCCAGTTTACTGGATTTAGTTTTAAGATCAGCTTTAAGCTTAGAGATTTCAGATAGTAAAGCATCATGCTTCTCAACAGCAGCTTTGAGATCAACAAGCATATATTCAAACATTTTAACTTTTTCTTCAGAACTGTAAGCCATAAAATTTTGTACCTTATACATCATAGTAGGATTCCAGTTCTCTAAGCTGCTGAAGGCTTCAGCTTCAGCCATATCTTGTTTGAAGCTGCTTGTTGATGGGACATCAGTGTTGGCCATCAGACATTGATTATCTTCTTCATCAGATGATGAATCAGATTCCTCCCAGTCACATGTCTCTGCCATAAGTCCCTTTTGGCGATTGGAAGACACTGAGTTTTCCAATTTCCTCAGCTTAGCCATGGCCATAAGGTACTTAACCCTATAGCCATCATCCTTATTTGTCTTGTATGGTTTGGATGACTGACCAACAGCTTTTGACACACAGTCAGCAGCAATATGGCCAGTTTTGCCACATTTGAAGCATTCAGCTTTGGATTTATCAAATGCCTTCTTTTTGCCAGCACTTGAACCTCCTTGCAGCATTTTTCTTCCAAACCTTTTCTTGTTGAACCTTTTGACAAGCATGGCTATCATTTGCTCATCATCTTGTTCAGCAAGATCTGCATTATCTTCTTCATCTGACTCTTCCTCCTTGTCATCATCCTGTTGATCAGGTTGAGTGAACACATCACTCACCTGATTTACAGGTTGTCTCACATTGGCCACAAAGGCTGCACCTCTTTTGGACATCTCCAAGGCATTTCTCTTTTGTTGCCTTGATTGTTCATCATTCAGTAAGGATCCATACAGATTGACTAGATCCATACTTCTGATAGTACCTGAGTTCCTTAGAATTGTTGAGAAGTAGTTCCACTCTTCAGGTAGAATGTCCAGAAATTTATTCACCAGGGTGAGACTGTCCTTAGTGATCCCAACAGCTTTGAGATCATTCACTAAAGCAGTAAACCTGGTGTAGGTTTCAGTGAGAGTCTCCTTTGGTTTAGCAAAGAAAAGTTCATACTGTCTAACAAGATTGTTGATCCTGTTGTCCAGTGTGATTGTGGGTCCATCATAGACGGTACACAAAGTATCCCACATCTCCTTTGCTGTCTTCATTTTCTCAACCTGCTTGAACACATCATCAGGGAGAGAAATGACCAGATTGTTTCTGGCCTTTGCATCCAGAGCCACCAGTCTCTTGTCTTCATCAGACCATTGAGCTTTAGCTTTCTCAAAGGTCCTGATTTCAGGAGCAGCTCCTTCAACCGCTGGAGTTATGGTAGTAACAGAGGTTGGCACATTGGGACCCTCCATCACTATCTCTGGCAGTTGTACATCCAGATTCTCTAAATAGAGCATCATTCTGCACTTCCAACCAGAGAAGTTTTGATGATTAAATTTTGGAGGTTTGCCCATAGATCCATTGTCATAGTAAGAAGAATTTGCAGCACTGTTGTCCATGGAAACTTGGGAGAATGAGAGATCTTGAATGACACACACTCTAAACTTGGCTCTGATACCAGTTGTTGGTCCCGAGAGGTTCCCAAAGTATATAGTTATAAGCTGTAGAGGGGGGGTGAATACAGCAATTTAAAAACTACACACTCTTTTCTCAATGTTTGTATGTATTATCAACAATTTGTTAATTACAAACAAGCTTGAATGCGGAATAGTTCAAGCTGAGATGACAGATACAACAGTATGTTCACTAGTCTAAGACAAACTCAAACTAGAATACAATGAATACACTCACTAAGAAGCACTCACTGTGTTTACAAGACTTAAGGGAACAGCTTATGTAAAACAGCTTAGACACACAGATGCTGGTTTACACAGAAGGCTTGCATGCATGAAAATCACACTTGCACGTTCACTCTTGGTTTCAGCACTTAGCTTTCTTCACACCTCTTTCTGTCCTTAGAAGCTTCCTTTTATACTCACTCAGAGGATCTAAGAGAAACATCTTCATTGGACGGAATGAAAAAGGAGAAGTCTTGTTGAAAAGACAACATAACCTTTTCTGCACTTTTCTGAAAAGCAGACTTGTCTTCACATGTGCAGAACTTTTGTCTTTTTACTTTGTCTACTGTTGCATTGCCTTTAACTAATTTAGGAATGTCAACTTTGCGTCTTTCTTCCTTGTAAAGGCCTATTTTGATATAAGAAAAAGGTCTGTCACCCTTTTTCAAATAACCTTTTGTCTTCATGTTACAGAACAGCGTGGGCAGGCTGAGCAGTTCTGTTTTCCACTTTGTCTTCGACTTTGTAAACTGATCTTGTAGTAAAAAACAATACATGATGACATGGAAACATATTCCATAAAGTGTTTAGCCTGTTCACAAAGAACAGGTTCTGTTCACAAAGAACAGAACACTTTAAAATTGCCCAAGCTGCTCAACAGTGTAGAGCAGCGTAGATAGTTTATGTCCAGCCTGTTCAGCAGACAGAGCAGCTTGGACAAACTGTCTTAGTTGCAACACATGCAACATATAGAACAGCTTTAGACTGATATTGCAAATCATTTTAAGGTTTCAATAAGGCATATAACAGGCCTTAAATTCAACCTTCAAATGCATCAACAGGTTTGATTATAAATCTCCCCCTCAGATGTAGAAAAGGTTTGACTGAGGCCTTTTTGTGCCTAACACATATAAATAAAGTAACGCAACAGTGATGAACACCCTACGGTGCTACAAGGTACCATATCTAAGTCTACATACTCATAAGTTTATTTCAGTCATCCCAAACATATCATAGCAATAATCACATAAACCAAATACCGAGCGAGTAGCAAATATCTTCAATTACTTCAACGGACGACTAAGGTCCAGCAGCAGTTTTCCCTTATTCCTGTAAAAACGTCAACAACTGAGGGGTAAGCGAATGCTTAGTGAATACCAATATATTTACACATTCCACAAATCCTTATGATGCCCCCAGAAGTAACACCAGTAACGCATACCGTATACTTCCACACGTACACATAGTACGCAAACCCGAGCCGCAACTCCTTTGAGATGACGCTCGGCATAAGAAAAACAATCCATCTGAGGCAAACGTACGATCGGGGATGACCTACTGCCTATCCTGACCACAGAGGTGTCAACTCTTGGTCATATAGCACAGTAACGTCGGAGTACAGATGCGACCCTGAGGTCCATCAATAAGATGCACAACAAAGAAACGGACATGCAACAAGTATGAATGTACATCTACATATACGCAAGTTAGTAGACTGTCAAACGAAAGTGAAACAACATGCCTCAGCAGGCGAAGCAAACATAAAGCAGATGCAGACATGTTAAAATCAAAGGTACTCACAGTGGGTGCGTTAGTTAACTTCAATTTATCATATTTCTCCACGGGCTTTCAATCGGATCCACAAAGTACCCCACTGTGGGTTAAACAACACCACAAGGGACCTGTTAAGTCAGTTGTAACAATACCCCGTGTCGATAATTGTTTATTTCCATAAAACCAAGTTGTAGGTCCCGAGAGGTTCCCAAAGTATATAGTTATAAGCTGTAGACGGGGGGTGAATACAGCAATTTAAAAACTACACACTCTTTTCTCAATGTTTGTATGTATTATCAACAATTTGTTAATTATAAACAAGCTTGAATGCGGAATAGTTCAAGCTAAGATGACAGATACAACAGTATGTTCACTAGTCTAAGACAAACTCAAACTAGAATACAATGAATACACTCACTAAGAAGCACTCACTGTGTTTACAAGACTTAAGGGAACAGCTTATGTAAAACAGCTTAGACACACAGATGCTGGTTTACACAGAAGGCTTGCATGCATGAAAATCACACTTGCACGTTCACTCTTGGTTTCAGCACTTAGCTTTCTTCACACCTCTTTCTGTCCTTAGAAGCTTCCTTTTATACTCACTCAGAGGATCTAAGAGAAACATCTTCATTGGACGGAATGAAAAAGGAGAAGTCTTGTTGAAAAGACAACATAACCTTTTCTGCACTTTTCTGAAAAGCAGACTTGTCTTCACATGTGCAGAACTTTTGTCTTTTTACTTTGTCTACTGTTGCATTGCCTTTAACTAATTTAGGAATGTCAACTTTGCGTCTTTCTTCCTTGTAAAGGCCTATTTTGATATAAGAAAAAGGTCTGTCACCCTTTTTCAAATAACCTTTTGTCTTCATGTTACAGAACAGCGTGGGCAGGCTGAGCAGTTCTGTTTTCCACTTTGTCTTCGACTTTGTAAACTGATCTTGTAGTAAAAAACAATACATGATGACATGGAAACATATTCCATAAAGTGTTTAGCCTGTTCACAAAGAACAGGTTCTGTTCACAAAGAACAGAACACTTTAAAATTGCCCAAGCTGCTCAACAGTGTAGAGCAGCGTAGACAGTTTATGTCCAGCCTGTTCAGCAGACAGAGCAGCTTGGACAAACTGTCTTAGTTGCAACACATGCAACATATAGAACAGCTTTAGACTGATATTGCAAATTATTTTCAGGTTTCAATAAGGCATATAACAGGCCTTAAATTCAACCTTCAAATGTATCAACAGGTTTGATTATAAATCTCCCCCTCAGATGTAGAACAGGTTTGACTGAGGCCTTTTTGTGCCTAACAGTTATCTTGAGTCTGTTCACTTGTTGAACATGAATCTCCATTGTTGAAGATATCAGCAGAAGATACAGGGAATTCAGCATTGAGAGGTTCAGGGCATGGTGTATTAATTATGTCAGTACACTTATTCACACCGGGTGTATCAACATAGTCATCATCATGTCCATCTTGGTTAACAAGTTCCACTCTGGGTGTAGTGGAAGCTTTTGAGTCCTTTTCTCCATTGTTGGAATGCATGAGATCATCAAAGCTGAACTCTCCTGAAACTGATTCAAGAACAGCTCTGGTGGACACACTCCTAGACTCTTCAAAGGTGACATTGATAGATTCATCTATCACCTTTCTTTTGTAGCTGTATACTCTGTAGGATTTAGAGATAACAGAGTATCCAACAAACACACCTTCATCAGCTTTGTGTTCAAATTTCGCCACCTGGTCCCTTTGATTCAGAATGAAGCAAGGGCAACGAAACACATGGAAATAACTAATATTTGTCCTTCTCCCTTTGATTAACTCATAGGGAGTTTTGTTGAACCTTTTCACCACTAAGGATCTGTTTTGGGTGAAGCAGGCAGTGTTAACAGCTTCAGCCAAAAATGATGAAGGCAAACCTGATGCACACAACATGATTCTGGCAGAAGTCCTCAGGGGTACTGTTTCTGAATTCAGTACCATGATCACTTCTAAGCTGCTTAACTTGAGCAAAGTTCAACATCTCCATCTTTTTGATAAATCTAATAATTTCTATAGAAGCCTCTCCTTTGTTTTTCAAAAAAATCACCCATGTAAACCTGGAGAACTCATCAACCATTACTAGGGTGTATCTTCTACCTCCTAGACTTGGGACACTGACTGGTCCAAACAAGTCCTTGTGGATTAAGAAGAGAGGAGTATCAATAGAGAAATTATCCTTAGATTTAAAATATGTTTTTCTCTGCTTGCCTTTCTCACAAGCTGTGCATAGTTTATCCTTAACAAAGGTTATAGAAGGCAAACCTGTTACCAACTCTTTCTTACATAGTTTGTTGATATTCTTGAAGTTCAGGTGTGATTGCCTTTTGTGCCATAACCAATTCAAGTCTGCATTGCTTCTGGAGATAGAGCAAGTTTCAGTTGTGGGATCAACAGATTTCATGTCCACAACATATACACCTTTCTTCCTTTGTGCACACAGCACAACTTTGCCTTGGGAATCCAATATATAACCCAGGTGCTCATCAAAATTAACCTTGTAGTCAGCATCACACAGTTGACTTATGCTTACAAGATTGTGTTTCAGCCCAGATACATAGGCTACTCTTTTGAATATAGCAGCACCAGCTTGAAGGGTTCCATATCCCTCAGTGGATCCCTGAACATTATCATCAAAGGTGACTTTTGGCCCTTTTTCAAGCCTAAGATCACTCAACAGATCCTTGCAACCTGTCATGTGTCCTGAGTAGCCGCTGTCCAAGTACCAAACCTGGGATGGTTGTTTGACCTGCAGAGTGTGATGAGAAAATATTAGTTATTTTTAGGGGAACTCATCATGGGGATGAGTTCTCCTTCTTCATCAACATTTGTTGATGGACCAGTAAGATCAATACTAATATTTCCAATTTGGATTGTATCAGCTTGGATACTATCTTCCAATACTGCTGGCTTTTGCAATGTTGGAACTAGAAGAGTCAACAGGCCTCATGTCCTCAGTTTCAGGACAGTCTTTGGCCATATGTGTCTTCTTCCTACGTTTATAACATTTTCTCTTTTTGGACTTTTTGGAAGAAGTACTTCCAGAAACACATTCTGAAAATTTTTTGTTGAGCTTCTATGCAGGTTTAGCAAACTTATTACTGTTTCTAGAAGAATCCACACATTGAGTAGACGACACAATAGCAACAGCTTTACCTGTATCCTCTTTCCTCTTTTCAGGAGGACATATATCAAATATAGGAAGTTTGATTGGCCTTTGACCTTCCACAGGTTTGGGAAACTTATTCCCGACTTTCTTAGGTTGAGCAATGGCTTTGCCTTTGCCTTTACTAAGATGTGATCGATGTTGCCTATCAACATAATCACCACTCTTGGTTTTGAAAGACTTACCTTCATTTATAACCAATTTTCCACTATGATTTAAGAACTTATTTGAAATCACAGCAGATTTACTTTCACCATGAGACTT
Organism: Centrapalus pauciflorus; assembly: GCA_020465985.1. NCBI lineage: Eukaryota > Viridiplantae > Streptophyta > Magnoliopsida > Asterales > Asteraceae > Centrapalus > Centrapalus pauciflorus. Next base: position 75,064 of record JAANYP010005591.1, read on the forward strand.
ACCCCTGTTGAAAGCAGGCTGCTTACTTTTTGAAAACTTTTTCTCAAAATGATCAACATCAAAGGGATTAACATGTCTCTTACAATCAACTTTAGATCCAGAACCTGTCTTGTTAACAGGTTTAGTGTCCAAAGCTGCAGCTTGAGCTTTTTTTCCCTTCTTTTGCTTGCATGAACCAGCTGAGCACTTAGCAGACTGATTTGATGGTGAACACATTCCATCATCAGATTTTAGAGCTTTTTCACACAAGATGTCAGTGTTTTGAGGCCTGACAAACCTGTTTATTGAGACTAGCTTACCATTTACCAACTGAATGAAGGTACATGGAAGCTCACCAAGAGTGGATAAGTCTTTTTCCAGATTACTTATCTCAACAATTGAAGCTGCTTTGTCAAGATCCCCTCCAATATAGGCTTCGATTTGAGCAGGGATCTGTTGACTGATACAATGATTGACTTTTTGTGCAAATTGGCACCAAGAGTCAACAATCTTTTAAAGCTTGGCGTGCTTTGTATCTGTCTCTCTCTTTTCTTCTAGTAAAATAGAATTGATGTGTTTTAATTCATCAAGTTCAGTTTCCAACTTACGGAAGCTGTCCAGTTTACTAGTTTTTATTTCAATATCAGTTTTCAGCTTGGAGATTTCAGACAACAAAACATTATGGTTTTCAATAGCAGCTTTTAGATCAACAAGCAGATATTCAAACATTTTAACTTTTTCATCAGAACTGTAATCCATAAAATTTTGTACCTTATACATCATTGTTGAGTTCCAATTCTCCAAGCTGTTGAGAGCATCAGCTTCAGCCAGGTCTTGTTTGAAGTTGCTTGTTGATGGGACATTAGTGTTGGTCATCAGACAATTTTTATCCTCTTCATCTAATGATGAATCATATTCCTCCCAGTCACATGTCTCAGCCATGAGTCCCTCTTGCTTGTTGGAGGCCACTGAATCCTCCAACATTTTCAGCTTAGCCATGGCCATTAGATACTTAACCCTGTAGCCATCGTCCTTGTTTGTCTGGTATGGTTTGGATGATGAGCCAACAGCTTTAGACACATAGTCAGCAGCTATATGGCCAGTTTTGCCACATTTAAAGCACCCAGCCTTAGTTTTGTCAAATGCTTTCTTTTTGATGGCACCTGACTTCTTCTGCAGCATTTTTCCACCAAAACTCTTATTGAATTTTCTGACAAGCATTGCAATCATTTGCTCATTATCTAAATCAGTAAGATCTTCACAGTCTTCCTCCTCAGACACTTCTTTCATTTCATCATCAGCCTGTTAATCAGCTTGTGTGAACACATCACACACCTGACTAGCAGGTTGTCTCACGCTGGCCACTAAGGCAGCACCTCTTTTGGACATCTCCAAGGCATTTCTTTTTTGTTGCCTTGACTGCTCATCATTTAGTAAGGACCCATATAGATTTACAAGATCCATACTTTTGATGGTGCCTGAATTTCTTAGGATAGTAGAGAAATAATTCCATTCCTCAGGCAGAATGTCCAGAAACTTGTTTACCAGAGTTAGGTTGTCCTTGGTGATCCCAACAGCTTTGAGATCATTGATTAGAGCAGTGAATCTGGTATAGGTTTCAGTGAGAGACTCCTTTGGCTTTGCAAAAAAGAGTTCATACTGTCTAACAAGATTGTTGATCTTGTTATCCAATGTGATAGTGGGACCATCATAGACGGTATAGAAAGTATCCCACATCTCGTTTGCAGTCTTCATTTTCTCAACCTGTTTGAACACATCATCAGGAAGAGAAATAACCATGTTGTTCCTGGCCTTTGCATCAAGAGAAACTAGCCTTTTGTCTTCATCAGACCATTGAGCTTTTTCCTTTTCAAAGGTTCTGATCTCAGGAACAACTCCTTTAGCAGCAGAAGTGATAGTAGTAACAGAGGTTGGCACATAGGGACCTTCCATTACTATCTCTGGCAGTTGTTGTAAGGTCTTGAATCTACGGATCTATCTCGACGCGACACCGTCCAACGAATGCGAAATCCTCGTTAGCAGCTTGACGGTAAGATCACACACACGGGAACACGGAGACTACCACGGTGTTATACGAACGACTACGAACGCACCTACACGACGATTCTCTCCGAAACTACTCTCTAGAAACTAGCAAGTTCGAGATCGCCTTTTGCTTAATCGCTCTAAAATTCTGCAAAAGTCTAATAATTATTCGAGTTAACCGTTAATTATACTGACAGATTCGAGTTTGTCTTGGGACAAATTCGAATCAGGCCCAAGGCCCATTCGAATTTGTCCTTATGACAAATTCGAATCTACCTTAAGTACAAATTCGAATTTATATCAAATTCGAATTTCAACTATCAAACTTCTATTTGAACATATGTTTTAACTTATGTTTGAATATATCTTTGAACTTTATGTTTGAACTTCTTGTAATACGTTACACCAAGTTCAAACATACAAACAACAAATATCAAACACACATAATCACATATATCAAACACTAGTCAATATTCAATACTACGTAACTTGACTTACACAAAATGCTAACAATACTTAGACTGCTATCGTCACACAGGCTGTACCAACAGACTCCCCATTGACGATAGTTTCTAACTATTTACATTTTGACTAAGTACAAAGGTCTATTCAAAATACTACCAGCATACAGACCTTGTTCAACACAAACCTTGACCACATTCTGATACTTTTTGGCTTCAGACTCCATATGCGCATCACACGAGATTTTGTGAATATGAAGCACTTGAAGATCATCTTTGGACAGATTAACTAGGTGCAACGGATCTTAAACTCTAAGAATCACCTTTTCTTCGAGGTCTTCCATTACAGCTTCACTCGTCTCACTTTCAACATACCACCATTTGAGATTACCCAACACATTCTATGGCATCGGCTTCAGAGGGACTTTCTTTGAACATCTAACTGGTTTGTACTGAATTTTTGTCCATGGCCTACCAGTCAGAGGATCAATTCTTGTATGGTCCATAACTCTTTTTCCAATTCGTGGATTGAGCCTTTCAAATTTCCTAGACCTCCCTTCCCTTTTTATAATCTTGGCAATTATTTCAGCATAGGTATCGTCCCCGATATTAACCAGCTCTTTCCACGCCAACGCCTTTATCTCAACCTTTGGAAGTGAATTGAAGTCTTTTAATCTTCTCCTTAGATACTGAAGTCCATCCTTTCTCTTGATGATAAACAGCTGCAGTTGTCGATCAAAGAACCAGCTAAGTATATTTCCGGACAGCTTTCCAGCACTAGGCACAATCATATTTTCCTTCAATTCTATAGCCTTCTTTTCTGTCCTAAACCATAACTTTCTCTGTTCTTCATCAGTAAGCTCCCTGACGGGCTCTTCAACCTGTGATTCAATATTTAAAGCAGCATTAACAGCTTCTATGTCAATCACATTTTGTCCCTCCGTCACATATGTATCAGTGATGGGATTTTCCTGAATAATGATTTCATTAGCTTCATCTTCCTCATCACCCAATACCTCATCATCTGGTTTCCAATCAGGAATGTCTTCTGGAATAATCTCTCCTTCCTCCAGCTCATCAATCTTGTCTTCAAAATCAAAATCTAACACCTCTTCCTCAATATTCATTAGAGCGTCAGTCATTTCGCTCTCCATGACCTTTGAGGAACTCGCCTCACCTCCTTCAGCTCCAGTCTGACTTGGCTCCCCTTGAAGTTCGGCATGTTGAGCAGCAGAAAAATCTACTGACTCACTGTCTTTTGGTGCATCGGGATCATTGCCTTCATCATCGTCCCTTCTCAACTCCTCAGCATCCCTGCAACTAGTCTCCCCCTGAGCCTTTAGATTTTTCATTAATTGCTCAATAAGGGACCTCACAGTGCGGATCTCTGAAGCCTGATCGGCAACGAACGTCTTCAGCTCAAGATTTTCTTTATCAATATTTGCATTATGTGCTTGAAGTTCGCCGACAGTTTTCGTAAGCAGATATATTTGGACTTGTTGGAAATCAACCTTGCTTATGAGCTTAGAAAACCTTTGGTTGTTAGTGAAGGTGGATGAGGTTAATGGAATGGCTGAGATAGGTGACGGGGTGATCGGTGGTGGAATTGATGATTGAACAAGTGGTGGTGGTGGTATGGATGTTTGAGCTGATGGTTGAGCGGTTGGAATTTCAGGCTCAGAAGCAGAAGCCGATGAAGCTCCCTGCATAAATCGATGCCTCTTGGCCCTCTGCCTAGGCACCAAAGGGGCTGTATCTTCAACCTCAAAATCGGAGTCATCTGCATCCGAATCCCTAGATGCTCTCCTCTTCCCTGCTTCTTCATCAATAACCACTATTCTTGATCCATATGTGCCTATTCGGATAGACGGATCTTCTGTCTCTTTCCTTGGTGTCTCAGTCTCAATCTCTTCAATTTCTTCCGACTCAGATTCAGATGTGGTCACAGCTTGACCTTCTTCCTCAGGTATATAATCCTCTATCTAGCGAAAAATATCTTCTTCACCAGCTGGAGGTTCCAAAATATCTCCAACAAGCTCAAAAGTAATCTCTTCATTTGCATGCGGCCCTTGAGCCCAAATCTCTTCCAATGTCTCCACCCGTGGATCAGTTACGGGGGCTATAACTAAAGGACTCGCAGCGTCCGTTGATGGACCTGCTTCTTCTGACTCCTGCACCCTGCTAGATGACGGCCTTGTAGCCTGAGTTTGTCTAACTGAAGGTCTCTGCCTCCTTCTTTGTTGTTGCTGAGGCCTCTGCTGTTGCTGTTGCTGTTGCGGCTGCTGCTGAACTTGTACGTTTCCTGCCCAGTTTGCACTTTCTGGGGCTTGAAAATCAGGATTCACCACAGCACCAAAAAGTGGTGCTTCTACTGGTCTCGCCAATGCACCCCTGTGGGCTTGACAATCTGCAAAAATTCTCTTGTCGATCACTGCAACACTTTGAATCTCTGGCAATTGCGGCAGATTTGGCAAAAAATGTCTGATCAGCATCATCACGAACGTAGGATACATCAAAAATCTTTCTCTTGCTGGAGCTGTTATTTGGTGAACAAACTCCGCAAAGAACATTTCAGAATAACTAAACCTCTGGTTGTAGACCAACGCTATCATCACCGATTGTATCTTCGACATGATGTAATCAAAACCGGCTTTCTTCGGAGCGAAGCACACCATGAAGACATGTGCTAAATATCTCCATTGCCCAATCAACCAGCTCTTTATGTACGACGCCTTCGCCACATCAAGAGCATACCCCATTCTTAAGAACGCTGCTTGCCTAACTTCCAACGGAAAGTCAATTGGCCCAGCTTCCTGCTCGGCAGACCCCAACTGCAGTACCCTGCGCAACACATCTGCTGAGAACACAAGTGGCTGCCCGGCTATTCTGGTCTTTACTACTGTCGGAGTAACAGTGCAGTCGACCTGTAAATGATCCCAAAATTGCCTAACATAAGGCAGCACTATTTGGACATTGTGCGAAAGGGCATAAGAAACCCTTGAAGCAGCTAAAAAATCCACCATCTGGCGCAATGTCTGAGCTTCATGCAGCTCACGGTCTGGTGACACGACCATGTTGTGCTTTTGGATAAACGCTCTATCCGCCATATCTGCACACTAAAGTATACAATATATTAGAATGGACAAAATAAAAATAAACTTGCTTAAATTCAAATTTGTTTTATTTTGAACTTATGTAAGTTCAAAATCCAACAGATATGAATATCTTTTGATTTAAAAATGTTCCAAACATTTCGATTTTAAAAGCAAATTCGAATAACATGTTCGAAACAAACCCTCATTCGAGTTTATTGGTTTGTTCGAGTTTAGTGACAAACTCGAAGCCAAGAACAAACTCGAAATGTCGGTATTTTAAAATCAAAACTCCAAGATTTAAACCATTTTAGACTTAGAAAATCACATCCATTAGTCCTAATAGGTTCTAATCGAAGATATTTGCCACTTATTTGAAGTTTCACCGGTTCAAACTTTGTGATTTTGAATTACAAAGTTCAAACCCTTAAAACCTCAAAATCGGTCGATTTTGGCTCACATTGAGTCTAAAACATCCTAAATCTTGTATAATGATGTTGATTATACCTAGATTTGGTACTATGCTCGAACACAAACGGACAAAAACTCGATTAACCGTTGAAAACTCGAAACGGCAAAGTTGAAAGCTTAAACTCGAAATCGCTCTTGATAAACTCGAAGCACTAAATTCGAATGTAGGTGAACAATGAATGTTCACTGTTGACCTATTTATACTAACCACCTTCGAATTTGTCTTCAAATTCAAACTTACTGCCAAATTCGAATGTAATGTTCGACTTTGGCTTAAATTCGAATTTAATCTGAAAATTTTGAAAACTTTGAAAATCTTTGAATTAAATTCAACTTTTTCAACTTTTCCAACTTTTTCGTGTAACGGATCAACTATGCAAAATTTTATTTACACTAAGCACAAGATTTTTCACATAATGTTTATTTGTTCAACTAAGAATGCATACTCAGTAACTTTGACCCTTTTTCCTAAAAATAAAATTAAAATAAAGTAAAATAAAATAAAATGAAATGAAATTAAAATTTTTGAACAAAATTTAAACTTAAACTAATCTACACTATTTTTAAAATTTACATCCTATACTTAATACTAACAAATTATTTTTGGCGAGTATAGTCAAAGAAAGGTTCAATCAGATAGCGGTGTCAAACACGCACTTTCAGTATCTTACTTTCACACTTAGGAATTTTTGATTCCTTTTATTGTTTGTCGTGACACACATTTCTAGTTGATTGTTGGTATTATTTTCCCTTTTAACATGTTACACTTCGGAATATCCCTTGGCCTTTTTATTTATCAAGAAATTACCCTACGTGACTCATACATAGACATACTTTTATGATCAAGGCATACACACAATGATTATAACTTTTCGGTATTGCAAACTTTCTTTAAAAGGCAAACTTCGGACACAGGTTTGTATTTACATACAACAAAGTGTCTTAGTTTGTTTTAAAGTTTATTTTTTAAAGCTAGCAAGACAGCGGTGACAAATCTGTAAAGACGTACAACAAAGCGACTTATCTTGCTAACTCGAGTCAAACCAGAGGCAACAGGTCTGTACTTACGTACAACAGAGTTACTTGATTTGACTCTCAACTCAGTATCATGATTTTTCTATTCTTTCCATTTCTTTAAGATGTATCTGATGTTGCTATACATCCCCAGAAAGTTTGCATACCTCATTTAGAATCAATGTCTGTATGTTTCTAACATAAAAATTAAGACCGTTTGGTCATACATCTAAGTTAGTGACACGTCTGACTTTTTCTTGAATATTTTATTAGCCTTGAGACTCCCTATATGTATTATGCCTACCAACATATCAAAGTAGATAATGTATAACACTTAGAATTTTAGGTGCATTATGTGTAAAAGCTTAACACTTAGAGATTGTAAAGACTGTGCTAATTTTCGTCACTTTTAACCTATGGCTCTACTAACTTACTATAAAAGGAAAATATCCTAAGCTACTAAACTTACTATAAAAAGAAAGAAAACGCTACTTCTATAAAAGAAACTAAACTCTACTAAGGTCAATTTACTCTGGATTACGCATTCCGTTTAGTTGAACTAATTACTCAAAACGTGACTTATCAAAAGCTTTGGTAAATAAATCCGCATTATTATCATCCGTTGCCACTTTTACCAGCTTAATTAAATTCTTTTCAGCACAATCACGTATAAAGTGGTGTCTTATGTCTATGTGCTTGGTTTTATTGTGTTTAACTGGATTATTGGTTATTGCAATTGTTGACTGGTTATCTATCCTAATAGGAGTATGAGTATAAGTCAAACCGTAATCCCGCAATTGTTTTTGTATCAACAGAACCTGTGAATAGCAACTACCAGCAGCAACATATTCGGCCTCGCACGTTGACACGGCTACCGAAGTCTGTTTCTAGCATTGCCAGGAAACGAGTCTCCCTCCTAGGAACTGACAACCTCCAGTTGTTGATTTGCGAGTCAAGCTACATTCTCCATAGTCTGAATCAGTGAACGCCTCCAATTCCAGATCGCCCTCCGCGTGATACCAAAGTCCTAGCTTCGGTTTCGACTTGAGGTATCGTAGAATCCGCTTCACAGCTTTCATGTGCATCTCTTTTGGATTAGCTTGAAACCTAGCACAAATACATACAGCAAACATTATATCAGGTCTAGAAGCAGTTAAAAACATAAGTGACCTAATCATGGCCCGATATAACGTCGGATCCACATCGGTATCACTTTCTGTACCCGGTCCGAGATTCTGATACACTTGAATCGGCGTGCTAAAGTGAGCTGTCAGCTTGGTTCCTTCCATCCCGAAGAGCTCTAAGATGTCGTAGACATACTTCGTCTGATGAATAAACATGCCCTTTTTCCTCTATTCGACTTGCAAACCCAGAAAGAAGTTTAACTCACCCATCGCACTCATCTCAAACTTTGACTTCATCACCTTTTCAAAATCTGTGCACATCTGCTCGTCTGATGACCCGAAAATTATATCATCGACGTACACTTGTACCAAAATGAAATGTTCTCCTTTTCGTTTCACGAACAGTGTACTCCCGTTGTCTAAAAGATGGTTGGATAGAGTCTCTTACCACGCCCTAGGTGCTTGATGCAATCCATACAGAGCCTTATCTAATCGATACACTCTGTCTGGATATTTCGGATCTGTAAACCCAGGCGGCTGTTCCACATATACCAGTTCCTTCACTTTCCCATAAAGGAAAGCACTCTTAACATCTAGCTGATAAACTTTAAAACCTTTGAAGGAAGAAAAAGCAAGAAACAAACGAATTGCTTCCAACCTTGCCACTGGCGCGAACACTTCATTGTAATCGATTCCTTCCTCCTGGTTGAAACCCTTTACCACAAGTCTTGCTTTGTTGCGAGTGACTATACCCCGATCATCTCTCTTGCACTTAAAAACCCATTTGGTTCCTATTGCAATTTCTCCTGCGAGGTAACGGAACTAACTCCCACACTTCTAGTTTCGTAAACTGTGACAGTTCTTCCTGCATCATTTCAACCCAAGAGTTGTCTTTTAGTGCCATTTGCACATTTTTCGGCTCTACTTGCGAGATGAAACATGAGTAGAGGCAAGTATGAAAGGCCTCAGAGTCATTTATCATCGACAACAACACTGTGTTGTTATTCAAACTACTCCTAGTCCTCACACCAGCATTAGGATTTCCTATGATACTCTCAATAGGATGATTCTTGTTGATCCTAGATGTCTCTAGCTCGTCAACTCTCAGATTATCTCCCAAATTTGATCCTATCTCTCCTAACGGGGGAACGACTTCAGACTCCACATTTTCTTCCTCATGGACACTGTCTTCTGAGTTAGAATTTGTCGTCTGATTTTCATTTGTAGGCACTTCAGAATCATTTTTTTCTGGAGATCTATCTTCAGTTGATTAGGCTCGGATGTTGATGGAAAGGTGGTCCTCGGAATTTGACCCTCGTCATTCAAGTTTAATGACGACAAGTCCTGTTCGATTGTACCTGGATTTCCATCCAAAGGAATGTTAAATGACTCAAACAATTTATCATAATCAAATATCCATTCCGGACTAGTTTGGGGTTCATGTGTATAACTTGTGACTTCAATGTTATACACAATCTCTACTGTACCATTTGATTTGTTAAAAACCCTTTTATTTGCTGAGTTCGGCACATAACCTAGGAAATATCCTTCGTCAGCCTTTTCACCAAACTTAGGTTGATGTTTTGTTTTCATTAATGTACATGGTACCCCAAAAGGTTCGAAGCCAGTCAAATTTGGTGGCCTTTTATTCAAAACTTCATAACAGGTTTTGTTCAATGATTTGACAGTAAGGACCCGGTTTAAAACATGGCACGCGGTATTCACTGCCTCCCCCTAAAACATGGTAGAAAGCTTTGAATCCGATAGCATGGTCCTTGCTGCCTCAATCAATGTCCTATTTTTCCGTTCGACCACCCAATTTTGTTGTGGCTCATAAGGTGCACTAAATTGATGCACTATGCCCTTTGATAAGAAATATACACCAATAACAGTGTTTTTAAATTCAGTTCCGTTATCACTTCTGATACGCTTAACCCTCGTTCCGTAAGAATTTTCTACTTAGTCTAAGACCCGATGAGCTTGGCAGCCATCTCGTCCTTTGTACCTAAAAAGAAAACCCAAGAAAAACGTGAGTAATCGTCAGTAATAACTAAACAGTACCAACTACCACCTATACTCCTTTTGTTGATTGGTCCGAAGAGGTCCATATGCAACAAATCGAATGTGGCAGCTATTGAGTTCTGAGTCTTGGACTTGTGTGCCTTCTTGTGTTGTTTTCCTTTCTTGCACGGTAGACACTTATCCTCGAACTGAAAACTCTTCATAGGAACACCTTGCACCAGTCCATTTTTCGTAATGTAGTTCATTTTCCTTAGGTGCAAGTGTGCCATGCGTCTGTGCCATAAAACCGACTCAGTCTCTGAAGCTTTAGATAGCAGACAAATTGGTCCCATCGAAGAGTCCGGCGTGTTCATGTCGAGCATGTACAGGTCATTCTTCCTTGGAGCCCTCATCAGTATCCATTCTTCAGGTACTTTGAACCCCGGTTTTTACACTAACGCCTCAGTATCAGTGAAAAGTAAGTTCTTCTTATCATAGATTTGAGATACACTAATGAGATTGTGAACCAGTTTATCAACGTGATAAAATTGATCCAGTTTGATAGTCCCATTAGTGACCACTCCAGTACCAGTGATATTTCCTCCTTTATTGCCAGCGAATGATACAAATCCCCGATTCCCTCCCTTGAAGTCTGCAAGGAGACTTCTTTCCCCTGTCATGTGCCTGGAGCAACCACTGTCGACGAACCATTTGTTGTTTGGACCTGTAGTTATCTCCTGCACATGAAATAAAATAGGTTAGTTATCACGGGGAAACCAAGCCATAACTGACTTGGTAATACCATTCTCGTCCACATACTTAAACTCTTTCAAATACCCATCTCTCTGTTCAGGTGACTTGGGTTTTTGAATTGGAGTCTGTTGTAGTGCAGAATGATTTAAATTCACCCTCGGCCTTTGAGTAGGCATTTGCTGTGGAGCACTCGAATAGTTACGATTATAATGCATTTCCGACTGATATCCCTGAGCTCTACCTGGTGTTTGATGTCTTACAGGAGTGTGTGACCTAACCGGAGTGTAAGCTCTACTAGGTGTAGTACTCCTATAATTCTATTGCGGTCCTGACCTAGATTGATTAACGACTCTATTTGGTGAATTAGTCCTAATCACTTCTTTGGGTCGACCTGACACAGGTGTTTGTTTCACAGCAGATTTAGGTGCGGCTTGCACAGTTTTCTCGGTATTTTGAGAACTACTAGTGCTTGCAACACTTGGAGATGGCTTATGTTGTTCCTGCTTTCCAGTTTTAGGTGTAGACTCTACCTTCCTCTGTGGACAACTAGAAGCAACATGCCCCTTTTCGTGACATCTAAAGCAAGACATTTTGTCAATTGACTTTTTGTGGGTGCCCTTTGACTTAGGTGTCTCACTAGTGTCTGGTTCTTTTGTTTCAACTATAGCGAATGGTTCATCCTCCTGATCATTAAAGTCAATTTTGCGTTGTCCTACAGGTTTATCACTAGAGGATGGCACAAATTTAACCTTCTTAATCTTGATATTAGTAGCAGTCACCTTAGTTTCTTTTTCTTTAGCAATTTCAGACACTGGTTCCGGTATTTCCTCTGATTCAACTGATTTTTCAGTTTTCTCCTGAGGTTGAGGTACATAATTATCATTGAAAGGTGGAGGACTCTCATGATACCCTAGACCTACAGGCTTCTTAGACTGACGCTGTGCATCTAAGATCTTCCCTAGGTTGAGTGATGAGTTCCTAAACCTTTCAAGTTTACTATTTACCTGAGCGACCTTTACCTTAGATTCTGCTAGCTCTACTTCTTTGGTTTTAAGCTCTTTGTCAATGCCTCAACATGTTCGTAAAGCAGTTCTAATCTAACACACTGTTCACTAAGCTTGTCCTTTAGAACTACGACATCTTGTGCATCGGCCTTAAGCTTATCCCTAAGATCTTCCTTTATATCTATTAGGCTAGCGTTGTCTGATTTTAGTGATTCATTCTGAGTAGATTTATTTTGATGTGATTCAAGTACTAAATTTAACCTATCGTTAGACGTAGCACATAAAACACATAAATCATGGAAAAGAGAAAAGTTCAGAGTTACCTTGGCATGAGCTGATTCCACGTTGGCCATCTGTGCGGCGAACTCCAGAATTGTCTGATCAGCTGACTTTTCTACCCACATCGGACTGCTTTCATTCTGATTGCTGTCCCCTGCAATTTCCTCTGCTCCATCACTCCCAGTCTCAGTCACTTCAGCCATAAAGGCTCTAGCATTCGATTCTGGATGTGTACTCCAGTCATTAGTGCCATCTAGCTGTCTGTCTGATGTGACGTTGGATAACAGACCAGCTATATTAGCCTGACTGGTTGAACTACCCGGTAGATATCGCCCTTGCGATTGATGCTGATACTGGTTCTGGTAGTTTTCTACTTTCGGTCTCTGACACTCTCTAGCGAAGTGTCCTAACCCCTGACAGTTGTAACATTTAACCTTGGACTTATCAAATCCAATCTTATTGTTACTAACGTTGAGGTTTCTACCCGTCCTCTTGATGAACCTTTTAACTCTCTGAGTTACCATGGCCAGTTGCCATTGCAGATCCATCTCTTCTAGATCATCAGGATCTACCTGATCGTAATCTTCATCCCAAAGCGCAGGATCGTTGATTTTGCCCTGAACGCAATTGCCGTAAGCGGTCACGAATGAAGCCAACAGATTCAGATGGTCTTCAGCAGATTTTGCGCTCATAGGCATCTTTGGATACCCTTGAGATGTAGATGCCGGAGTAGCCTGATGCTGCTTTTCTTCTGGTCTAGCAAACCTTAAGAAAGCCCTACTTACGGAGTCCTCTGATTCAGCCGGTGTCGATGTCTCTCCCGAGAAGAATGCTATAGCCATCTTCACATCAGCTGCCCCTGAAGATTTAAATTTCCCAAAGTACATATCCGGATCTTGAACTTGTTCATAATCCCTTTCCTTCTTCAGCAACTCAAAGTGATATGCCCTCAGCGTTCCGATAACACTGTCGAGAGTAAGAGTATAGAATTTGTCCTCGTCATGCTTTATCAGTGCCACATACATTTCCCATTTGGCAGGCAAAGCATCTAGAATCTTGTTAATTTTCTCTGTTTCATTATACTCCACATCATGGCTGTCCAACTCAGTCAATAGGTGATAAAATCTGGTAATAGTCTCATCCAACTTTTCGTTCTTCAAGGCTTTGAAGATTGCGAACTGCTGCTTGAGCATCTCCATTCTATTATTTCTGACCCTCGGGTTACCTTCACACTGTTTCTCTAACGCATCCCACAGCTCTTTTGCTGTCTTCTGATTACGGAAAGTGTGCAAGATTTCCTGAGGTAACACCATTCTAATGATAGCGAATGCACGGTTCTCGGCTTCATACAGCTTTTTATCATCGTCATTCATCTTTGAATAAGGCACAACCTTTTGTAATCCTTCAACCTCAGCCGTAGGTGGAATGTATCCCTCGTCGATACAAATCCACATACGCATATCATTAAACCTCGCGAAGTCGGCAAACCTCTCCTTCCACCAGTAATAGTCCTCTATTTCATCAACTTCGGTGGAGAATACTCTTTTCCAACCTCGTGATCCATCTCAATGAACCTCTGTAGACTTGTCATTGTTTCAAATATTTTTGAATTCAAACTTAATTAATTTAATTCGAAATTAATTTAAAGTAATTCTTTCGAATTTGGATTAATTCGAATTTAATTAATTTTAAACTGGTTTGGAACAAAATTCGAAATTAAGTTTGAAGTCCAACTATATTCGAAATTAAGGACAAGCTCGAAGGTCCAACTAATATCGAAGGTCCAACTAAATTCGAAGGTCCAAACTCGATTTTAGAGTAAAATCAAATGCAAGCAAATTCGAAGAGGCCAATTTCGAATCAAACCATAAGGAACTTCGAAGGTCCAACTAAATTCGAAAAACGGCTAATAATTATTCGAGTTAACCGTTAATTATACTGACAAATTCGAGTTTGTCTTGGGACAAATTCGAATCATGCCCAAGGCCCATTCGAATTTGTCCTTATGACAGATTCGAATCTACCTTAAGTACAAATTCGAATTTATATCAAATTCGAATTTCAACTATCAAACTTCTATTTGAACATATGTTTTAACTTATGTTTGAATATATCTTTGAACTTTATGTTTGAACTTCTTGTAATACGTTACACCAAGTTCAAACATACAAACAAGAAATATCAAACACACATAATCACATATATCAAACACTAGTCAATATTCAATACTACGTAACTTGACTTACACAAAATGCTAACAATACTTAGACTGCTACCGTCACACAGGGTGTACCAACAGTTGTATATCCAGATTCTCTAAATAGAGCATCATTCTGCACTTCCAACCAGAGAAGTTCTGATGATTGAACTTGGGGGGTTTGGCCATTGAACCATTGTCATAGTAGGAGGAGGAGCTGGCAGCACTGTTGTCCATGGGAAAATAGGGAGACTGAGAGATCTAGAGTTAACACACACTCTGTCTGCTCTGATACCAGTTGTAGGTCCCAAAAGGTTTTCCTATTGAGTTGTTCTAAGCTGTAGAGGGGGGGGGGGGGGTTGAATACAGCAAATTAAATTCAACATTTTTTTCTCAATGTTTGTGTATATTATCAACAAGTATTAATTAGAAACAAGCTTGAACCGCGGAATGGTTCAAGTTGAGATGACAGATACATCAGATGTTTAACTAATTTAAGACACACTCAGACTAGATACAATAAATACACTCACTAAGATGAACTCACTGTTTAAAAGACACAGATGGACAACTTGACTAAGAACAGCTTGGACACACGATACATTTTTATTCAAGCAGACTTGCATGCATGAAAAACACACTTCTATGCACGATCTGAATTTCTCACTCTTGGTTATCTCACATTCCTTAGAAGCTTCATTTTATACTCTCACTGAGAATCTCAGTGAAGCTTCCTCATTGGACAAGGAGATAGCGGGATGCCTTTCCAAAAAGACAAAACAACTTTTCTGCACATTCTGATAAAGTAGACTTGTCTTTACATGGTAGAATCTTTGTCTTTTTCTTTTTGTCTCTATTGCAGAAGCCTTTAACTAAAAGAGGAATGTCAACTTTGAACTTTTCATCTTCTGTTAAGGCCATATTGATATAAGAAATGGTCTGTCACCCATTTCAGATATCCCTTTGTCTTCATGTAATAGAACAGCGTAGGCAGCTTTTGCAGCTTCTGTTTTTCCACTTTATCTTTAACTTTGTAACTGATCTTGTAGTCCAAAACAATACATGAGGACATGGAAACATATTCCATAAAGTATTTAGCCTGTTCACAAAGTACAGGTTCTGTTCACAAAGAACAGAACACACAAAATTTATCCAAGCTACTCAACAGGATAGAGCAGCGTAGACGGTTTATGTCCAGCATGTTCAACAGAATGAACAGCTTGGGCAATCTGCCTTAGTTGCAACAAATGCAACAGGGTAAACAACTTTGACTTATATTGAAAATCACTTTTCAGGTTTCAATAAGGGATTAACAGGCCTTAAATTATACCTTCAAGTGCATGAAACATGATTGATTAAAAATCTCCCCCTAAGATGTAGAACAGGTTTGACTGAGGCCTTTTTGTGCCTAACAGACCTCGGACAGTTTCCGATCCCATCCTTCGGAATGACGAAGGACACCACTTGATAAGTCCAACTCCGTCCTGAATTCTCGGATCAAAGGGATGACGGTGTCAAAGTCAAAGTAATCGCGAAGGTCCGTCCTAGAAATGACCACTTCCTTACCATTAATATTTCCACGAAGCTCAAAATCGTGATCCACTTCACCTTCACGACGTACCATCGTTCTTACCCATCGCTTAATCTCATCTTCGTGGATAATTGGGGTTTCGAATAGTAAAGCGCCCGACCATCCTAAGCGGTCGAAACTTTCAATAATGCCAAAGTGCTTAAAGTCCGACTCCTTAATTGTCCTCTCTATGTAGAAGTGAATGAGTGGTTCTAAGGTGGATGAAGATCGTGAGGTGATGGATACTCGATATTAACTGGAATCAGCATGTGTACCCTCATTCGAGGAGTCCGGGTTATTCAGCGACGGGGATTGGCGCTAAATTGGCTTGCCATCTATAATAAGAGAAGACATGGACTTAGGTGCAATCATGATCGATATGCATAATGTGACTTTATCATGGGTGTGCAACTTTTCATGGGACTCCCATGAGTCCAATGAGGATGACAATTGACCAAAAGAGCAAATTAAGGTGATGAACTCCCCGACAGGTGCCATTTTGACAACGCTCGTCGTAAAGCGTTCAAAGATAATTTTTAAAAACACCAATCACCTTAACTTATAGTTAGGTAAGTGGGATCGTCTTCCCAAGGAGTATGTGGTTATCAATATTATTTTACGATAGTTATTGACAAATAATAAAACTAATAATAAACACTAATAAACAAACTAACTGATGGAATGAAGTGATTGAGTGAAACTTTGGAAAAATAATTAGAGTTCATGTGAGACCCAACGACTTCAGATTTAGGGTTTGGGTGGAATTATGGAAAATCGACCTAGGGATGCTAATATATTAATTATTTACGAATCCGATTAATTATCTTTGTAACCTAATCACATAGACATAGTTATGACACTCAAATCTATCACAATCCGTATTTGGGCACGAATCGTGTCTTGTTCACAGTCCGTCTTAACTCCTAATCTAATGAGCTCGACACGACATGTAACACGACTACGTCTCGTCTTGCAATAAATATAGAAACAGAATCGAATGGAACAATATATTTAAATAATAATCACACAGAAAACTAAATAAAACATAGAGTTCATTACAATAATACGTTAATGGAAAAACACAAATACTTAGTTAATACACAAACCATTGAACGATAATTATATGATCATCAACCAACTTGTACGAAACATCAAACTTGTCAGGAACATGTTTCGTAGTTGTTGGATTGATTATTGAAATAACGAAGCGGAAAAGAAACCAAACCCTGACCCTCTGTCGTTGGGTCTCACATGAACTACATCATTGAAGCCTTGAAAAAAGCTTCTGCCATGCCAAGCAGATCTTTTGATATGAGTTTTGTCTTTTTTTTTTATGCGGCGGTGCCTTCAATATTTATAATTAAAAACCATCGTAGGGTTCGCATGGGTAGTTACATTGACAAGCACGAATAAACAGGGTGAGTCCTACAA
Source organism: Centrapalus pauciflorus (assembly GCA_020465985.1). Lineage (NCBI taxonomy): Eukaryota > Viridiplantae > Streptophyta > Magnoliopsida > Asterales > Asteraceae > Centrapalus > Centrapalus pauciflorus. Next base: position 92,486 of record JAANYP010005591.1, read on the forward strand.
TGAGTCGTAGGACTCATGGTTTGAGTGCAACCTTTCTTCCCAGCACGCAGGATGCTACGAGTAGTTATACGTGAGTCCTACCTTGAGTCCTAGGACTCAAGGTATAAGGCTGGTCTAACTTGGCAGACACATGATTTGGGCTTGATCTTGGACTATCCTTGGCCACCGCTTCTTTGTTCTATTTAACTCTCTTTAGCTCCATTTAAGCTTTAATCCTTCAAATGATAAATAAACAATTAAATATAGCATTATATCAAGACTTTATATACGAAATAATATCGTTTAAACACATTAAAGTCTATATAAAATGATCCGATCCCCAACTTAAACCTTGATCGTCCCGAGCAAGAAAACTAAATCAGACTCTAATGCTTCAGATTTCATTTACCAAGCATATGATAAATCAGTGACTCTCTTAATTAATTTATCAAATTAATAACAACCTTCATACTAAATATCCATGCCTAATCATAACTGAAAATCCATTTCCGTAACACCATGTTAAAACTGCTATTAACACTTTACCTCCCAAACAGTTCTCACCACAAACCACCTTTTTTTCTCAAGGTTACGTGCTTGCTGATCGGCTTATTTTATACCGACTTTAATGTGTTTAAATGATATAGTTTTATGTATTAAATCTTGGTATAATGCTACATTTAGTTGTTATTTATCAATTGAAGGGTTAAAGCTTAAAAGGAGTTAAAATGAGTAAATTGTGCCTTGGAATGTTCTACGATTGATAAAACTCATTACGCATGTAGGTAATCCTCTCAAGTACAAGTCTCGCAAATTTGAGCGCAATCGGAGCACATTTGTAGAAATTCAAGCGCAGACTGGGGCGCAGCCCTGCTCCCCAACCGAGTGCTCAACAGAATGATTTTTTCTGCCAAAATACGCGATTTTAGACCCAAGCGCAGGGTGGGGCGCAGGCCTGCGCCCACGGCTGCGCCCAACCCATAAAATATTATTTTCGTGATTTTTAGGGTTTTTCAGAGCTGCCTATATATATGACAAGCTTCCAGACGAAAAAAGACACATATTTTGAGGAGAAATTGAAGAGAAAAGAGGAAGAAAAGTCCAGATTCATCCATCGCGATGTAGTCTGCGCGAAACCAACGGCGAAGGGTTGGGGGTTTGGTTCCTTCTACGCTCCATCTTTCCCCCATCAATCCAACAACTACGAAGGTTGTTCCTGACAAGTTCAATGTTTCGTACGCGTTGGTTGATGATTATCACGCTATTATCGTTCAAGGGTTTGTTTGTTAGCTAAGTATTTATGTTTTCCGTTGATGCATTATTGTAACGAACGATACTTTTTATTTAGTTTTCTGTGTGATTATTATTTAAAGATGTTGTTCCGTTCGCTTCTATTTATATCTTTATCGTAAGACGCGTCGTAGCCGTGTTACATGCCGTGCCGAGCTCATTAGATTAGGAGTTAAGACGGACTGTGAACATGACACGATTCGTGCCCAAAATACGGATTGCGATAGATGTGATTGTCATAACTATGTCTATGTGGTTAGGTTACAAAGATAATTAAACGGAATCATAAATAATTAAGTTATTAGCAACCCTAGGTCGATAATCCATAATTCCACCCAAACCCTAAATCCGAAGTCGTTGGCGTTCTTACCTCAATCTTTAAGTTTTCCTAAAGCTATAATTAATTTTCCAAAAGTTTCGCTCAACTATTTCCATTCATCAATTAGTTGATTACTATTTTTTATTACTTGTTAACAACCATCGTAGAATATTATTGATAACCACATGCTCCCTGAGGAGACGATCCCACTTACCCTAGCTATAAGTTAAGGTGATTGGTGTTTTTATAAATTATTTTTGAACGCTTTACGACGAGCGGATATCAAAATGGCGCCGCTGCCGGGGAGCTAGTGCGCTTATTAGTCTTGTTTTACGGTAGTTGTTTAGGTTTACTTTGGTTTAATTTAATTTAATTTATTTTCGTTATTTTATTTATTTAGTTTTTATTTAGTTGTTTTTTTTTGTTTTTATTATTTGTTTAATTTCTTGGAATGGAATCTTCATATAATTATGATTATTATCCATCCATACATAATTACTCGGATTATAATGATCAATATTATTCTAATTATGATAATCATGATTCTTACTACTCGAGTCGTGATTCGTACAATCCATGGGAACGACATCCGGATTTCGATGAGTATTATTATAATGATTATTATCCATCTCAGCAGCAATTATATGATGAAAATCGGTGCTATCAAGAGAACGTCATGACATCCATGAGGGAATGCATGACATTTATGGAGGCAAACACCAAGCATCTCCAATATCTCGTGAACACATGGGGGCAAATCACCGATCTCTTTTTAAAACAAGAAGCGGAGAGGGAGATGTACATGGAGCCGGATGACGACTTTTATGATGAGCGAGGATTCGAGCATCAAGATATCCATCAAGAGACGTCCTCGGAATTGCTAAACTTTAACAAGGAAGAGAGAGTCGAAAGTGAAGTTGTTATACAAGATCTGCTACAACCATCAACGGAGACAACTCCATATTTCGAACTCCCTTATTTCAATCATTATTTAAAAAATTTTATGCCTGAAATTAGCTATAATTCAATGTTAATTGTTTTTCATGATGTTTCAGGTACCTATGGAGTACGAATCGCACGAAGGAAAAAATCGATCAAATATCTGGGTAACGTGTGTGGACAAGGTGACAAACCACCTTGAAGAGGTACCGTCTGGCTGAAGGCGTAAAACTTAGCGCTTCTTGGGAGGCAACCCAATGAACTTTGTGGGCGTGTTCAATAGAAACCCTCACGAGACTATAACTCGTCCATCCGGGCTACCGGGGGGTTTAAAGGCTTGTTGCACATGCTAAGTGCAATCGTGATCCCTACGAAAGTGAGGTTTAGTGTATATTTATGTTTATTTAATTTTTAAGTTTTCTAGTTATTTTTATTTTATTGCATTATAGTTTATAGTTTATTATGCATAACATTCATGATTTATAAAGAAAAGGATAGGTGCATTGGAAATTATGTTGGGGAGGGCTACCCTCATCCCAATCGCAAGTGTATAATTGATTACTTACTTTTTTTTTCTTCTTTTATATAAATCGTTTTATTGCATTGTAGTTAGTTTCATTTGCAAGTATATGCAATTATTTTGCATCATTATATATTATATATTTTGGATCACATGAGTATAATGCAAGTGGAACTTAGTAAGGGATTAAGTTGGGGATGTTTGTTCCAACCCCAACTCTATGGCTAAAATAGTTATTTGAGATTTTATTTGGAAATATATGGGTCAAGTTTTAGCCATTAGAACCCCTACGGTTTTAAGGGTTATTTGCAACTTTAGTAAGTTAGTTGCATAATCTTGCATTATTTACAACTTGACTACAATGCATAACTAAGTTGGAAAAAAGGTATAGGAATTAAAAGACGAAAACCAAATAAATAATAGGCAAAAAATATATATATATAAAATGTTATTTAGTTCTTGAGGGTTGTAAATATGTTACATGGTTTAGGATTAAATTATACTCTAGCATGCTTAAAGGCCCAAATCTAATTATGTGTAATAGGAACTTTGGCCCATCTCTTTAACCTAACCCAAGACTACAACCGACCTTTCCCAAATGCAGAACCCACAATCCGCTTACTTGTTGTGTTCTTTTCAGCCCTACTCCACGCACACACCAAGTTAGCACCCTCTGCGCTCTTAGCTGCCATTCTCGAAGCCGACCCTCACCCTTTTTCCTTGCGCCGGCCAACGCCTCCACCGAAGCCCCAATACCCTCGAGGTCAGTGCCTTAGGGCACCCCAATTGAGACCAATCCAACAATTCAAAGTCTGCGGATTATTAGTCACAGCAACCTAAACTCTCTCTCTCTATTACAACTACACCATCGCACCACCCTTAAACCCTTGGGAACCCGATCAACCAAACATTTTCACTCGAGATTCTTGAGTCTAGTCTTGCATTCATCCTAGATTTTAAGTTTTTGCATAAGATTCAAGTTTATAAAATTTGGGTTTGGGTTCTCTCTTACAAGACTGAGAGTTATTTGAGTATCATTTTAGTCCCTAATTTCACAGAATCTCATAAAGGTATGTAATATTATATTTACTATTGATGTCTCCATGTTTGTGCTTGGAGTTGGTCTTGAAGAAAAGTAAGATTGTAATCAATGGTGGAAATAAGATGATTTTGACTTATTATAGTTGACTAAGCATCAATATTATGATATGCTAAAAAGTAAGATTGTGTACACGAATTGTATGTATGATAGTTAACGTGATTATATTGGGTCCACATGAGCATTATACAGTGAAGTCTTGCCACGTGTTTTTATAAGGTTTATTTATATGTGTTGGTTTCACGTGCATGAAAGATTATAATTCCAAGAAGTCAATAGTATTCTCGTATACAATTTTATGTTGCGGACTGTATCAGAATTGATTAAACAGTGTTGGCTTGGATTTTTCTAAGTTATTTAGGACTTTTGTGTTGTTTTATTGAATTAGCCTTAAGAATGAAATAATGTGCTACGCTTTATAAGTCCACAAAAGAATTTTTTAATATAACTATATATCCAAGTTCATTATAGTGTGTTCATGGTTACGAGAACCAAGTGGTATGTGAAAGTGACTTTAATTTGATAATTTTAATTTTATGAAGCTTTCATGCAATTAATTTTTAGCCATTGAGTACATTTGATTATTGTTTCGATATCATGGATTTAATGATTTCTACTATTACAGATGTCTGGCGAGAATTCACAAAGGAGAAATAAACAGACTAGGACGGCATCAGAATCCAGACTAGATCAATGGACCCCTTCTATGACGCTTTCACAATAAAATTCAAGCATACGGATGGCTTTATTTAAAGCAAAGTGTAAAGGGGAGAATGTTGTCGAGAGACGAGTAGTTAGGGAAGACTTTGAGAATTAAGGTGTCATCGAATGTTTTGAACAACTTGGATGGGGAGGAGTGATTGACTTGCAAGGAGATGTGGTTATATGAGTGGATGATTACATTGCGGAAGATAGAAGGCGATCAACCCTTGGATTTTGCATTCAATGATCAGGTTCCTTCGTTCCTTCTATTATATTTATGAATACTAGTTTGTGAGTGTTCGTGCATCTAAGTTAGTTTAGTATTTCATGATTTTTTTAGTTTTTAGTTTTATTTTACATTTGTGTGTTCACCCTTGAATAATAGTGTTTTGATTAACCAATTAAAGTAGAAATGCACTGGTCTTATCTCCCTAATTTATTTTGGTTTGAGCAAGTAACTTAAAATGATGATTCTAGTTAGCAAATAGATTAATACCAAGTGATATCGGTGACGATCGAGTTAATTTGAAAATTATTAAAAAGAGTCATAATAAATATGCATGCATGAGATTAATAAAAAGAATTTGAGTATGTTACACTTGTGTGTGGTTTCAATGTGCAAGGTCTTGCACTACACAGATCTATCTAGACGCGAGACCGTCAACGAGTGCGGAATCCTCGTTAACGAGTTGACGGAAACAACTCTCACACGGAACACGGAGACTATCAACGAGCTGTACGGACGAACACGAACGCACCTACTAGAAGATTCTCTCCGAAATAACACTCACAAAGCTGATAAACTCGAGATCGCCTTTTGCTAATCACTCACGACGAAATCTGCAAAAAGTCTCCTAATGATTCGAGTTAATCCCTAATTATAGAGGCTCATTCGAGTTTGCCATGGGCCAAACTCGAATGAGGCCCAAGGCCCATTCGAGTTTGTCCCCTTGACATTCTCGAATCTACCTCTTGATGTACATTCGAATCTGCCTAATGATGTACATTCGAATCTGCTATAGATTCGAATCCCATTTACTTGTGAATTCGAATTTATTCTAAATTCGACTTTCACACATTAAGCCTATATCTGAAACTTATGTTTTTAACTTATGTTTGATTTTATATTTGAACTTTATGTTTGAACTTCTTGTAATACATTACATCAAGTTCAAACATACATTCAATAACTACCAAACATATATACACATATATATCAAATACTCGTTAATATCCAATACTTTGAATATTACTTGAACCAAAATGTTAGATCACTTAGACTACTATCGTCACACAGGGTGTACCAACAGACTCCCCCTTGACGATAGCTTCTAACAATTCACACATTTGATTAAGTACTTTGTTTATTTATTTAAACTGCTGCCAGCATACAAACCTTTCTTGATACACACTTTAACTACATTTTCATATTTCCTAGCCTCACTATCCATATGAGCGTCGCTTGAGATTCTATGAGCATGTAGCACTTGAAGGTCATCTTTAGAAAGGTTACAAGGTGAAGGGGATCGTAGACTCTAAGAATCACTTTTTCTTCGAAGTCCTCCATCACAGCTTCTCCTGTGTCACTTTCCACATACCACCAATTTAGATTCTTCATGACGTCCTGTGGCATTGGCTTGAGAGGAACTTTTCTCAGACATCTAATTGGTTTGTATTGTATTTTCATCCACAGACGACCAGTTAGAGGGTCAATTCGAGTATGATCCATTACTCATTTACCTACCCTTGGATTGAGCCGTTCGAACTTCCTAGACCTCCCTTCTTTTCTTATGATCTTTTCAATTAATTCAGCATAAGGGTCGTTGCCGATGTTGATTAGCTGCTTCCATGCTAACGCTTTTATTTCAAGCTTTGGCAAGGAATTGAACACCTTCAGAGTTCTCCTGAGATACTGGAGACCATCTTTTCGTTTGATGATGAATAGCTGCAATTCCTGATCAAAGAACCAGCTCAAAATATTTCCTGACAGCTCTCCAGCACTCGGCACACGTATCTTCTTTTTCAGCTCCAACTCTCTTTTCTCTGCCCTAAACCATAGTTTTCTTTTTTCTTCGTTGGTAAGTTCTCTGGCAGGTTCTTCACTTGCTGATTCAACATTTAAAGCAGCTTTTACCACTTCTATGTCAATCATATGATTTCCTTCCGTTACATAAGTATCTGTGATGGGGTTTTGTTGAACAATGATCTCATTTGCTTCATCATCTTCATCAACACAAACTTCATCATCAGATTTCCAATCGGTTACGTCTTCAGGCACAAATTCTCCTTCTTCTAACTCCTCCAATTCATCCTCGAAATCAAATCCAAAGTCCAAAGGGTCTTCATCGATATCCATTAGTGCTTCAATCATTTCGTGTATCTCTGACTCTGTGGGTTTTGATGAACTGGCCTCTCCTCCTACAGCTCCCGATTGACCTGGCTCCCCCTGAGCTTCAGCATGCTGAGCAGCAGAAAAATCTACTGGCTCATTATTTCTTTGCGCGCTGGGATCATTGCCATCATTATCTTCATCCCTGGGCAGCTCTACTTGATCCCGGCAGCTCGTCTCCCCCTGAGCCTTTAGATTTTGCATTAATTGCTTAATCAGGGAGCGCATCGATCGTATCTCGGCTGCTTGATCAGCAACAAATGTTTTCAGCTCCAAGTTTCCTTCCTGAACCTTGCCCACAACCTTCTTCAGTTCGGCATTCTCGATATCTACTTGGGCTTTATGCTTTTGTATTTCACCTAGAGCCGTTGTCAAGCCAAAGATTTGAATTTGTTGGAAGTCTACTCTGCTCTTCAGCTCAGAAAACCTTTGATTCTCCATGAAAGCGGATGAGGTGGATGGTATGGATTGTATGGGGGTTGGAATGATTGGAGATGGAATGTATGGTTCAACAGGGGGTGGTGGTGGTGGTATGGTAGATTGAGCGGGTGGAGGTTGAGGTATTTCTGGCTGTGCAGCAGAAGCTGAGGTAGCTCCCTGCATAAATCGATGGCGTTTTGCCCTTTGCCTTGTGACCAATGGAGCAACGTCTTCCTCCTCAAAGTCTGAGTCATCAGACTCCCTTGACTCTCTTCTCCTCGTAGCTTCTTCATTTATTACCACTAATCTCGATCCATAAGTCCGTATGTGGATAGACGGATCTTCTGGTTCTTTATCCATTTATCTCCTCCATATCCTCAGATTCTGTAGCTGAAGTGGACTTGTCATCACCTGCTGGCTGAGGTTGATATTCATCGATTTGTCTAAAAATGTCAACTTCTCCTTCTTGAGGCTCTAATAAATCTCCAATTAATTCAGCAGTTATTTCCTCATTAGCATTTGGACCGGCTGCCCAAATCTGTTCCAACGTTTGTAAAGTCGGATCAGATGTCGATGGCGCACTTGAAGGTCCTGCCTCTTGTGGCTCTTGCATTTGGCTGGTAGAAGGCCTGTCTGCCTGAGTTTGACTCGCTGAAGGCCTTTGACGTCTTCTCTGCTGCTGAGGCCTTTGTTGTTGTTGACGCTGTTGCTGTGGCTGTCTCTGTTCAAATTCCACCTCTCCTGCCCAGTTGGCATTGTCAGGTGCTACAAAGTTCCAGTCGAGTACAGCACCAAACAGAGGTCGCTCTATTGGGACAGCTAACCTTCCTCGGTGAGAGGAGCAATAGGCAAAAATTCTCTTATCAATAACTGCAACGCTCTGAATGTCGTTCAGCTGCGGCAAATTTGGCAAAAAGTGCCGGATGAGCATCATGACAAAACGAGGGTAAAGAAGAAATCTTTCCCGCTCCGGAGCCGTTATCTGATGAACGAACTCCGAGAAGAACATCTCTGAAAAACTGAACTTCCGGTTATATACCAACGCGATCAATCCTGATTGGATCTTCGAAACTATATAATCAAATCCAGCTTTCTTTGCAGCGAAACAAACCATGAACACATGCGCGAGATATCGCCATTGTCCAATTAGCCCACTCTTCATATAAGATGTCTTAGTAACATCTAAACTATAGCCCATTCTTGTAAATGCTGCCTGCCTGATTGATAATTGGAAATCAATAGGCCCATCTTCTTGCTCCTGGGTGCCCAATTGAAGCACCTGACGAAGAATATCAGCAGAAAACACCAACGGATTACCAGCAATCCTTGTCCTAAGAACTGTCGGAGTGACAGTGCAATCGACTTGCAAATGTTCATAGAATTGTCGCACGTAAGGAATGGCGATTTGGATGTTGTGCGATAGTGCGAACGAGATCCTGGACTCCACCAAAAAATCCACCATCTGGCGGAAAGCCTGCGCTTCAGGGATAGCATGGTCCGGGGGAATGACCATATTATGCTTCGGAACAAATACTCTATCCGCCATGTCTGCACAATATATCAAATAAAATATTAGAATTATTAAATATGAATAAGCTTGTTTAAATTCAAATTTGTTTTATTTTGAACTTGTCTAAGTACAAAATCCAACACCTATGAATTTCTACAAATTTAATTAAAATTTTAAATTAAATAATTCAAATAAAATGACAAACTCGAAAATCAGATTCGAATGAACATATGTTCGAGTTTGATGACACATTCGAGTTTAATGACCATTCGAGTTTACTGACAAACTCGAATTTGGCCATGAACAGATTCGAATGAGTCGGCCACCATCATCACAAAAATCCATGATTTTAACCATGTTAGACTCAGAAAATCACATCTTTTAGTCCTATTAGGTTCTAATCAATGATATTTGTAATTAATTTGACTTTTCACCGGTTCAAAGTTTGTAATTTTGAAAAACAAACTTTCTACCAATAAAACTTTAAAATCTGATGATTTTGGCCTAAATGGAGTATAATACTACTTAAATCTTGTACAATACACTAGGTTATACCTAGATCTACGAGTAGTATCGAACCCACACGGACAGAAACTCGGCAAATAGTTGGAATCTTGAAAACGACAAACTCGACAGAATAGATTCGAAATCGCTTCAACAAACTCGAGAGAATAGATTCGAAAACAGGTGAAATAATGACTATCACTGTTGACCTATTTATACCACCAACATTCGAGTTTAATGCCAGTTTCGAATCTACCAACAGATTCGAACCCTGCTATTTTCGAGTTTAGCTTAAACTCGAATTCACCCCTGAATCTTTGAAAATTTCGAAAATTTTTGAAATAAATTCAACTTTTTCAACCTTTTCAACCTTATCGTGTAACGGAATAAACTATGCCAAATCTTTTACCCTAAGCACAACATTTTCACGCAATGTTTATTTTATTCAACTATGAATGCACCCTCAGTAATTTTTGACATTTTTCCTAAGAAAAAATAAAAATAAAATAAAATAAAATAAAAATAAGTAAAAGTAAAAAATAAAAATAATTTTTTTTTTTAAAATTTTGAACAAAAATTTAACTTAACACTTATTAAAATTTACAACCTATGCTAAAACACTTAACAAATTATTATAGACGAGCATAGTCAAAGAAAGGTTCAATCAGATAGCGGTGTCAGATACTCACTTTCAGTACTTAAACTTTCACACTTAGGAGTATTTGATTCCTTTGATTGTTTGGCGTGACATACCCGTTTAGCCGATTGTTGGTATTTACCCCTTTAAACATGCTACATTTCGGAATATCCCTTGGCATTTTTATTTATCATGAAATTATCTTACGTGACTCAGACATAGACATACTTTTATGATCAAGGCATACAGACAATGATTCTAACTTGTTGGTATTTGCAAACTTTCTTTAAAAGACAAACATCGGACACAGGTCTGTATTTACATACAACAAAGTGTCTTAGTTTGACTTAAGGTTTATTCTTAAAGTTAGCAAGACAGTGGTGACAGGTCTGTACCGACGTACAACAAAGCGACGTATCTTGCCAACCCGAATCTAAACAGAGGCAACAGGTCTGTACTTACGTACAACAGAGTTACGTGTTTTTGACTCTCAATTCTGTATGATTTTTCTATTCTTTCCATTTTAAGATGTATTTGATGTTGCTATACATCCCCAGAAAGTTTGCATACCTCATTTATACTCAAAGAGTGTATGTCTCGTACATAAAAATTAAGACCGGTTGGTCATACATCTAAGTTAGCGACACGTTTGACTTTTTCTTGAATATTTTATTAGCCTTGAGATTCCCTATATGTATTATGCCTACCAACACATCAAACTAAAATAAAGTATAACACTTAGAATTTTAGGTGCGTTATGTGTGAAAGCCTAAACACTTAGAGTTTGTAACGACTGTGCTAATTTCGTCACTTTGAACCTATACATCTAAGACTTAACTCTTTTTCTGATATTCTCTTTTTTTTGAATTTTTTTTATGGTTTTTTCTCTTTTTTCTTTTGTTTTTCATAAGAAATAGCAATAAAAGAAGATAACCTACAAACTTACTAAAAATAGAAAATATCCTAATTTAGCAAATTTACTATAAAAAGAAAGAAAGACTACAGCTATAAAAAGAAATAAACTACTACTAAGGTCAATTCACTATGGGTTGCGCATTCCATTTAGTTGAATCAAATATTCAAACCGTGACTTATCAAAGGCTTTGGTAAATAAATCAGCATTATTATTGTCCGTTGCCACTTTTACCAATTTGATTAAGTTCTTTTCAGCACAATCACGAATAAAATGATGCCTTATGTCTATGTGCTTTGTTTTACTGTGTTTAACTGGATTATTTGTTATAGCAATTGTAGATTGATTGTCTATCCTAATAGGAGTTTGAGTGTAAGCCAAACCGTAATCCCGCAATTGTTGTTGTATCCACAGAACCTGTGAGCAGCAACTACCAGCAGCAACATAGTCGGCCTCGCACGTTGACACGGCTACCGACGTTTGTTTCTTGCATTGCCAGGAAACCAGTCTCCCTCCTAGGAATTGACAACCTCCAGTTGTTGACTTGCGCGTCAAGCTGCATCCTCCGTAGTCAGAATCCGTGAACGCCTCCAACTCTAGATCTCCCTCCGCGTGATACCACAGTCCCAGCTTCGGTTTCGACTTGAGGTATCGTAGAATCCGCTTCACAGCTTTCATATGCATCTCTTTCAGATTAGCTTGAAACCTAGCACAAGTACACACATCAAACATGATGTCAGGTCTTGAAGCAGTTAAATACATAAGTGATCCAATCATGGCCCGATATAACGTCGGATCCACATCGGTATCACTTTCAGTACCCGGTCCGAGATTGTGATTCACTTGAATCGGCGTGCTGAAATGGGCTGTCAGTTTCGTCCCTTCCATCCCGAAGCGTTCTAATATGTCATAGACATACTTTGTCTGATGGATAAACATTCCTTCCTTCTTCTGGTCAACTTGCAACCCCAAAAAGAAATTTAACTCTCCCATTGCACTCATCTCGAATTTCGACTTCATCACCTTCTCAAAATCCTTGCACATTTGTTTGTCTGATGATCCAAAGATGATATCATCGACGTACACTTGTACCAAGATGAAGTGTTCTCCCTTTCTCTTAACGAACAGCGTACTATCTATCCTACCCCTTTCAAACCCGTTCTCTAACAGATGGTTGGATAAAGTCTCGTACCACGCCCTCGGAGCTTGATGTAATCCATACAGAGCCTTATCTAATCGATATACTCTGTCTGGATATTTTGGATCTATAAATCCGGGCGGCTGTTCTACATATACCAGTTCCTTCACTTTCCCATAGAGGAAAGCACTCTTAACATCTAGTTGATATACCTTAAAGCCCTTGAAGGAAGCAAAAGCCAGAAACAACCTAATGGCTTCCAGCCTTGCTACTGGCGCAAACACCTCATTGTAATCGATTCCCTCCTCTTGGTTGAAACCCTTTACAACTAACCTAGTCTTGTTGCGAGTGACTATACCCTGATCGTCTCTTTTGCACTTAAAAACCCATTTGGTTCCTATGGCAATTTCCCCTCGAGGTAATGGAACTAACTCCCACACTTCTAGTTTCCTAAACTGAGAGAGTTCTTCCTGCATCGCTTCAACCCAGGAGTTATCCTTTAGTGCCATTTGCACATTTTTCGGCTCTACTTGCGAGATAAAACAAGAATAGAGGCAGGTATGAAAGGCCTCTGAGTCATTAATCATCGACAACAACACAGTGTTGTTCTTTAAACTACTCCTAGTCCTCACACCCTCATTAGGATTTCCTATGATGCTTTCTATAGGACGGTTCTTGTTAATCCTAGAGGTCTCTATCTCGTCAACTCTCAGATTTTCTCCTAAGTTAGATCCTATTTCAACTAATGGGGGAACATCCTCAGATTACCCATTTTCCTCCTCGTGGACAGTTTCCTCAGAGTTGGAATTTGTTGTCTGAGTCTGATTCTCAGTTGAAGGTGCTTCTGGATCAGTGACTTCTGGAGATCCATCTTCAGTAGAAGTAGGCTCAGATGTGGATTGAAATGTAGTCCTCGGAAAGGTATGACCTTCGTCATTCAGATTCAACGTCGCCATGTCCTTTTCGATCGTACCTGCATTTTCATCCAAAGAAATGTTAAATGACTCAAACAATTTATCATAGTCAAATATCCATTCCGGACCTGTTTGGGGTTCATGTGTATAACTTGTGACTTCAATGTTATACACAATCTCTACTGTACCATTCGTTTTGTTAAAAACCCGTTTGTTTGGTGAGTTCGGCACATAACCTAGGAAGTATCCTTCGTCAGCCTTTTCACCAAACTTAGGTTGATGTTTTGTTCGCAGTAAAGTACATCGTACCCCAAACGGTTTGAAGCCAGTTAAATTAGGTGGCCGTTTATTCAAAATTTCATTACAGGTTTTGTTCAAAGATTTGACAGTTAGGACCCGGTTTAAAATATGACATGCGGTATTCACTGCCTCCCCCCAAAACATGGTAGGAAGCTTTGAATCCGAAAGCATAGTCCTAGCTGCCTCAATCAATGTCCTGTTCTTTCGTTCGGCCACCCCATTTTGTTGAGGCTCATACGGTGCACTAAATTGATGCACTATGCCCTTTGAGAGGCAATATACACCAATGACAGTGTTTTTAAACTCGGTTCCATTATCACTACGAAGCCTTTTAACCCGTGTTCCATAGGAATTCTCCACTTGGTCTAAGAACCCGATGAGCTTGGATGCCGTCTCGTCCTTTATACCTAGAAAGAAAACCCAAGAAAATCATGAGTAATCGTCAGTGATAACTAAACAATACCAACTACCACCTATACTCCTTTTGTTGATTGGTCCGAAGAGGTCCATATGCAGCAAATCGAATGTTGTAGTGATGAAGTTCTGAGTCTTGGACTTGTGTGCCTTCTTATGTTGTTTGCCCTTCTTGCATGGTAGACACTTGTCCTCGAACTGAAAACTCTTCATAGGCACACCTTGCACCAACCCATTTTTCGTTATATAGTTCATTTTTCTTAGGTGCAAGTGTGCCATGCGCCTGTGCCACAAAACTGATTCAGTCTCCGAAGCTTTGAATAACAAACAGATTGGCCTCATCGAAGTTTCCGGCTTGTTCATATCGAGCATGTACAAGTCATTCTTCCTTGGTGCCCGCATCAATATCCACTCTTCAGGAATCTTGAACCTCGGTTTTAGCACCAACGCTTCTGTGTCAGTGAACAACACTGAGTTCTTCTTGTCACAGATTTGAGATACACTAATGAGATTGTGAACCAGTTTATCAACATGATAAACTTGATCCAACTTGATCGTCCCATTAGTGACCACTCCAGTACCCGTGACGTTTCCTCCTTTATTTCCCGCGAATGATACAAATCCCCGATTCCCACCCTTGAAGTCTGTAAGGAGACTTCTTTCCCCTGTCATGTGCCTGGAGCATCCACTGTCGACGAACCATTTGTTGTTTGGACCTGTGTTTATCTCCTGCACATGAAAGAAAATAGGTTAGTTATCACGGGAAACCCAAGCCATAACTGACTTGGTTATACCATTCTCATCCACATACTTAAACTCTTTCAAATACCCATCTCGCCTTTCAGGTGACTTGGGTCATTGAACAGGAGTTTGTTGTGGTGCCGAGTGATGTAAATTCACTCTTTGCCTTTGAGTAGGCATTTGTTGTGGAGCTCTTGAATAATTCCGATTATATTGCATTTCAGATTGAGATCCCTGAGCTCTAACCGGTGTGTGATGTCTAACAGGAGTATGTGACCTAACCGGAGTGTATGCTCTGCTAGGTGTTGTGCTCCTATATTGTTGTTGAGGTCCAGACCTAGATTGATTAACGACTCGATTCGGTGAATTAGTCCTAACCACTTCTTTTGGTCCACCTTTTACCGATATTTGTTTCACAACTTGTTTTGGTGCAGCCTGCACAGTTTTCTCTATACTCTGAGAACTACTAGTGCTCGCCACACTTGTTGAAGGCTTAACTTGTGTTGGCTTCCCTGTCTTAGGTGTAACGTCAGTTTTCCTAAGCGGACAGTTAGAAGCAACATGCCCCTTTTCATGACATCTAAAGCAAGACATCTTGTCAATGGACTTCTTGTGTGTGCCCTTAGACTTAGGTGTCTCACTAGTGTCTGGTTCTTTTTGAGTATCTATTGTGACTGGTTCATCATCTTGATCATTAAAATCAATTTTATGTTTTCTTGCAGGTGTTTCACTGGATGAAGACACAAATTTGACTTTCTTAACCTTGATGTTTGTATCAGTCACCTTAGGTGTATTTTCCTTTACAGGCTCAGACACTGGTTCAAGGTATGTCCTCTAAGTCTATTGATTTCTCAGTTTTCTCCTGAGGTTGAGGCACATAGTTGGCATTAAATGGTGGAGGAATCTCATGAAATCCTAGACCTACAGGCTTTTTAGATTGGCGTTGAGCATCTAAAACTTTCCCTAGGTTCAGACTTGAGTTCCGAAACTTTTCTAGCTTACTATTAGCCTCTGCTACCTTCACCTTAGTTTCAGCTAGCTCTACTTCTTTGATCTTAAGATCTTTGGTCAAGGCCTCTACATGCTCATACATCAGTTCTAATCTAACACATTGCTCACTTAGCTTGTCTTTTAGAACTATGACATCTTGTGCATCAGCTTTAAGCTTATCCCTAAGATCTTGCTTAATGTCAGTCAGGCTAGCATTATCTGTCTTTAATGACTCATTTTGAGCAGATATATTTTTATGTGATTCTAATACTAGATTCAACCTGTCGTTAGAAGTAACACATAAAACACATAACTCATGGAAAAGAGAGTAATTCAGACTTACCTTTGTGTGATCTGATTCGATGTTGGCCATTTGAGCGGCAAACTCCAAAAGCGTCTGATTATTCGACTTTTCCACCCACATCGGACTGCTCTCCTGTTGACTGCTGTCCCTTGTGTTCTGCTCTTCTCCTTCACATCCACTCTCAGTGACTTCAGCCATAAATTCTCTAGCGTTAGATTCCGGATGTGAGCTCCAGTCGTATGTACCGTCCAGCTGTCTGTCTGATGTGACATTTGATAACAAACCAACTATGTTGGCTTGACTGGATGATGAACTCGCAAGATATCTTTGTTGAGACTGGTTCTGAAACTGTCCATGAGACTGATTCTGCCCTTGGTAATTATCTACCTTCGGTGTCTGACACTCTCTGGCGAAGTGTCCCAGGCCTTGACAGTTGTAGCATTTGACCTTGGACTTATCAAAGCCAATCCCCTTATTATTCATATTCAGATTCCTTCCAGTCCGTTTGATGAATCGTTTAACCCGTTGGGTTACCATGGCCAGTTGCCATTTGAGATCCATCTCCTCAAGGTCGTCAGGGTCTACCTGATCATAATCTTCATCCCAGAGTGCAGGATCGTTTATTTTCCCTTGAACGCAGTTCCCATATGCGGCCACAAATGACGCCAACAAATTCAAATGTTCTTCGGCCGATTTAGCGCTCATGGGCATCTTAGAGTAGCCCTGAGATGTTGATGCAGGTGTTGCCTGATGTTGCTGTTCCTCCGGTCTCCCAAACCCTAAGAACGCTCTAGTCTGTGCGTCGTCAGTCTCTGCTGGTGACGACGTTTCTCCGGTGAAGAACGCTGTAGCAGTCTTCATATCAGATGCCGCTGAAGGTTTTGATTTTCCAAAATACATGGCTGGATTTTGGACTTGTTCATAATCTGTTTCGGCCTTCAGTAGCTCGAAATGATAAGCCCTCAGCGTTCCCACTACATCCTCCAACGATTGAGTATAATACTTATCCTCATCCAGCTTAATCATCGCCACGTACATCGCCTATTTGGATGGTAAGGCATCAAGAAGCTTATTGTTCTTTTATGTATCGCTATACTCAATGCAATGACTCTCAAGCTCTGTCAGCAGATGATAAAAGCGGGTGATGGTGTCGTCCAGCTTTTCATCCTTCAAAGCCTTGAAAATCGCAAATTGCTGTTTCAACAACTCCATTCGCTTCCTCCGAACCCTCGGATTACCCTCACACCTCTTTTCCAGCATCTCCCAGAGCTCCTTAGATGTCTTTTGATTGCGGAATGTGTGTAGTATGTCCTGAGGTAACGCAATTCGTATTATAGCGAATGCCCTGTTCTCAGCTTCAAACAGCTTTTTGTCATCATCCTTCATCTTCGAATATGTGACAACCTTCTGTCTTCCCTCAATTTAGCAGTTGGTGGAATGTATCCCTCGTCGATACATATCCACATTCGCATGTCGTTGAAACGCACAAAATCGGCAAACCGATCTTTCAACCAATAATAGTCTTCAAGTTTCATCAGCTTAGGTGGAGTATTAGATTTCCCGACCTGATGGTCCATTTCAAGAAACCGTTGAAGATTTGTCATTGTTTCAAAAGTAATTGAATTTTAACTTAATAGATTTAATTCGAAATTAATTTAAGTTGATTATTTTGAATTTAGGTAAATTCGAATATAATTAAGTTTAAACCTATTTGGGATTAAATTCGATTTAAGTTCTGAAATTCAATTAAATTCGAAATAGGTGACAGATTCGAAAGTCTCCAAACTCGAAGGTCAAGACAAACTCGAATACCCAGCAAAATTCGAATCACCCTGTTCGACTCTAGTCCAAACTCGAAGCAAACTCGAACGCTGTAAACTCGAAACACTCGAACGCAAACTCGAAAGGAGCGGATTTTTGGTTAGACTCGAGACTAAGAAAAACCCTAATTACTCCTAACAGATTCGAGCACCGCAAACTCGAAAAATGGCTAATACCTCGATTTCTTAACGTTTTGCAGATTAAATCAATACTTTTACAACGAAAAATATGGATTTCGATCAAAAACGTGAAAAACGCAAAGTATTTCCCGGGTCCCAATTTGCTAAGCTCGAAAAACACGAAAAACATGAAAACTTGAGAGATTAACCGCCTAAAAGCGTCAAGAAACCTAGGATGTATCTATATGAACATGAAGAACACTAAGAACACCCCGTAGGCTCTGATACCACTTGTAAGGTCTTGCACTACACAGATCTATCTAGACGCGAGACCGTCAACGAGTGCGGAATCCTCGTTAACGGGTTGACGGAAACAACTCTCACACGGAACACGGAGACTATCAACGAGCTGTACGGATGAACACGAACGCACCTACTAGAAGATTCTCTCCGAAATAACACTCACAAAGCTGATAAACTCGAGATCGCCTTTTGCTAATCACTCACACGAAATCTGCAAAAAGTCTCCTAATAATTCGAGTTAATCCCTAATTATAGAGGCTCATTCGAGTTTTCCATGGGCCAAACTCGAATCAGGCCCAAGGCCCATTCGAGTTTGTCCCCTTGACATTCTCGAATCTGCCTCTTGATGTACATTCGAATCTGCTATAGATTCGAATCCCATTTACTTGTGAATTCGAATTTATTCTAAATTCGACTTTCACACATTAAGCCTATATCTGAAACTTATGTTTTTAACTTATGTTTGATTTTATCTTTGAACTTTATGTTTGAAGTTCTTGTAATACATTACATCAAGTTCAAACATACATTCAATAACTACCAAACATATATACACATATATATCAAATACTCGTTAATATCCAATACTTTGAATATTACTTGCACCAAAATGTTAGATCACTTAGACTGCTATCGTCACACAGGGTGTACCAACACAATGAATAAAACACTTTATCAAAATCAACATTTCAAAAGACATCGATACACCTAAGCAATAAGGGGGAGTGTTGCAAGTAAACCCGTGAGACTTAGGTGCTTAAATTGTAAGGGGTGGCCTAACGAGTTTGGAAAAGAAGTCTGAGGGGTATTCTATACCTAATCCCCTAAAGCCAACTGGTTTGGAAGCGGTTGACCAATTTTCCGTTACATGGACTCTTTAGAAAGTCATGTTCAAACCCTTAATAAAATATCTTATAAGTGTGCTAAAAAAAGAGAGAAATTATCAACTAATAAGTGAGTTCATTATAAACGTCAAAACCGGTAAAATTGCATGCATGTAACCTTGAGCAAAAAAGGTGGTTTATGGTGAGGAATGTTTGGGAGGTAAAGTGTTGATAGCGGTTTTAACACAGTGTAACGGAAATGTTAGTTTAGTTATGATCATGCATGGACGTTTAGTATGAAGGCTGTTACTAATTTGATAAATTAATTAGAGAGTCATAGATATATCGCATGCTTGGTAAATGAAATCAGAAACATTAAAGTCTGATTTAGTTTTCTTGCTCGGGACGATCAAGGTTTAAGTTGGGGATGTTTGATCGGCTTATTTATACCAACTTTAATGTGTTTAAATGATATAATTTTATGTATTAAATCTTGGTATAATGCTACATTTAATTGTTATTTATCAATTGAAAGGTTAAAGCTTAAAAGGAGTTAAAATGAGTAAATTGTGCCTTGGAATGTTCTACTATTGATAAAACTCATTACGCATGTAGGTAATCCTCTCAAGTACAAGTCTCGCAAATTTGAGCGCAATCGGAGCACATTTGTAGAAAGTCAAGCGCAGATTGGGGCGCAGCCCTGCTCCCCAACCGACGGCTCAACAAAATGATTTTTGCTGCCAAAATACGCGATTTTAGACCCAAGCGCAGGGGGGGGGGGGGCGCAGGCCTGCGCCCACGGCTACACCCAACACATTAAAATAATTTTCAGCTTTTTTTTAGGGTTTTAAGGTTGCCTATATATATGAGAAGCTGTCATACGAAAAGATACACATATTTTGATGAGAAATTGAAGAGAAAAGGAGGACGAAAGGTCCAGATTTATTAATCGCGATGTAGTCTGCGCGAAACCAACGACGAAGGGTTGGGGGTTTGGTTCCTTCTATGCTCCATCTTTTCCCCATCAATCCGACAACTACGAAGCATGTTCCTGACAAGTTCAATGTTTCGTACGCGTTGGTTGATGATCATATCGTTATCGTTCAAGGGTTTGTTTGTCAGCTAAGTATTTATGTTTTCCATTAGTTTATTATTGTAACGAACGCTATGTTTTATTTAGTTTTCTGTGTGATTATTATTTAAATATATTGTTCCGTTCGTTTCTATTTCTATCTTTATCGTAAGACGCGTCGTAGCCGTGTTACATGACGTGCCGAGCTCATTAGTTTAGGAGTTAAGACGGACTGTGAACATGACACGATTCGTGCCCAAAATACGGATTGCGATAGATGTGATTGTCATAACTATGTCTATGTGGTTAGGTTACAAAGATAATCAAACGAAATCATAAATAATAATTAAGTTATTTGCAACCCTAGGTCGATAATCCATAATTCCACCCAAACCCTAAATCCGAAGTCATTGGTGTTCTTACTCCATTCTTTAAGTTTTCCTAAAGCTATAATTAATTTTCCAAAAGTTTCGCTCAACTATTTCCATTCATCAATTAGTTTGATTACTATTTTTTATTACTTGTTAACAACCATCGTAGAATATTATTGATAACCACATGGTCCCTGAGGAGACGATCCCACTTACCCTAGCTATAAGTTAAGGTGATTGGTGTTTTTATAAATTATTTTTGAACGCTTTACGATGAGCGGTTGACACTTGCAGTTTTACTAGATTTGACGTTTATAATGAACTCACTTATCATTGATAATTTTATTTCTCTCTCTTTTTTTTCTATTTAGCACACTTATGAGTTATTTCATTAAGAGTTTGAACATGACTTTCTAACGAGTCCATGTAATGGAAAATTGATCAACCGCTCCCAAACCAGTTGGCTTTAGGGGGCTAGGCATAGAATACCCCTCAGATTTCTTCTCCGAACTCGTTAGGCCACCCCTTACAATTTAAGCACCTACGCCTCACGGGTTTACTTGCAACACTCCCCCTTATTGCTTAGGTGTATCGATGTCTTTTGAAACATTGGTTTTGATAAAGTGTTTTTTCTTTAAAACCATACACAAATGTAACATACTCAAATTCCTTTATTAATCTCATGCATGCATATTCATTATGACTCCTTTTAATAATTTTCAAACTAACTCAATCATCACTGATATCACTTGGTATTAATCTATTTCCTAACTAGAAGCATCATTTTTAACTTACTTGCTCAAGCCAAAATAAATTAGGGATATAAGACCATTGCAATTTTACTTTCAACTAGTTAATCAAACAACTATTATCCATGGGTGAACACACAATTGTACAATAAAAACTAAAAATCATGCAAAACTAAACTAACTTAAATGCAATAAACTAAAATGTAAATAATCAATTCATATCATGATTTAATTAAAAGGTGAGTTCAATCATTTTAAGCATTGGTAATTGGGGTCAGGGCAAACCTCCCCAACTTAATTTCCTAATACGCCTTCATTTTCTTTTATAAATCATAAATAATCTGCAATTTTAAACTATAAACAATAATGGAATAAAATAAAAGAAATGGAACCTAAAACTAAATAAACATAAATATACACTAAACCTCACTTTTGTAGGGATCACGATTGCACTTAGCATGTACAACAAGCCTTTAAATCCCCTGGTAGCCCGGGTGGACGAGTTATAGTCTCATTAGGGTTTCTATTGAACACACCCACAAAGTTCATTGGGTTGCCTCCCAAGAAGCGCTAAGTTTTACGTCTTCAGCCAGACGATACCTCTTCAAGGTGGTTTGTCACCTTGTTCACACACGTTACCCGGATGGATATGAAAAATAATTAACATTGAATTAGAGTTAGTTTCAGACAAAAAACTTTTCAAATAATAATTGAAATAAGGGTGTAAGAATGTATTCCCGTAATATAATCAGCACCTTTATATTCTTGATAAAGAATCCCAAGAAGAACAAAGCTCAATAATTGAGAAATGATGAAGAAAAGACAATAAGAATGTTGAGAGAATATGTGAAAATGGCGGCTGCTCTTTGTATTCAATATTCAACCGTTTTTTTACAATGTAACCCTAGGAGCCTATGTGTAGGCTCCTTTAATTAAGTTTCAAGGATAGTCACATTTGGTCCTTGAACTTTACAAAAGACATAAATTACAAGGACATAAAATACAAGGAAACTACTAAGTAAATAATTATTACAAAACAACTCTCTATTATCGAAATAAAATGTCTAACAATCTCCCCCTTTTCGATCATTTAGGAGGTCCTGGAACTCTGGCCTGGTCTGTTGATTCTCGGAATCCAAGGATGACGTCGAAGCGTCTGGTCACTTGTCTCATATGTAGCCGTTCGTTCAGGAGGTCAATGCCGCTGAGGGTATCCTGTATCTCATTTGGTGAGCATCTTTGTTCAGGATCTGGTTGAGCATCAAAATCTTGTACTTTCTGTGTTAGTGCAGCTCGAACCAATCGGAGTGTACCATCGGAGTAACATGGAAGATCCTCAAAGCGCATGAACCTTTTGAAGCCCTTCTGATTGACAAAATGACACACGGGCCTGCTCTAAAGATAACTCTGTAGGCCGGATGATGGGCTAGGAGGAAGCTGTCTTGTTCTGGTGGTCGTAGGCCCACTTTAACCAATGGGCTTTCGATCGCCATCTGGAAGTCTCTGAGGCACATAATGATCGAGCGTCGGTTCATGCTTCGAACTAGGGCACCTACAGCAGTCATGTGGGTCATACGTTTCCTGATGCGATTTTTCAGGCAGTTGTGCAAAAACTCAACGTCATCTGCCATTATGAAGTCTAGGTCATTCTCGAAGATGTCATCAGCCGTGTCATCTTCTCTTTCTACTTGAAAGGAAGGATGGTAGACTTTGGCTCTTTTGCACATTGTTATGGTTCGGAGTTTCTTTATCTTCGATTTCGAGACCTTTGACCTTCTTTCCCGGAGCATCAGTTGATAGTATTCGGCCTGTTCAGCTTTGGTTACATTTGTAAGTTCCATAAGTAGGCGTCTGCTGAAGGATCCAGGCTTCTTTCTGAATACCATTTTGAATATTTCTTCTAAGTACGGGTTCTGAAACTGCTCCGGGGGAAACTTCTGTAAGAATTCTTTAAGGCCCTGAACGGGGGGTTCTTCGATTTCATCCTTTTTAGCTTCAAGAAGCTTTATGATTGTCCCTCTCCGTTCTTGTCGAATTTTGTCCTTTTCTTCTTGAGGCAGTTTTTGAACTTCACCTTTTGAATACTGACCGACCCAGAATATGTCATCTTTTCTAAATATACCAGGGCCTTCTGGAGTTTCATCGAAGCAATCGACCCTTTTGGTTTGGGAAGGACCTGGAAGTTCGGTTTGTTGGACTGGAGGAGGGCTTGGGGATCTTGGAGGGCTTAGGAGAATGTGGGATTCTTTGAGTGACTGGGGAGCTTGAATAGATGATAGGATTTCTTCTTGAGGGGCTGGTGGTGGTGAGTTTAGGAAGTCAAAGGAAGAGGATGAAGATTTTTTCGTTGGAGATTCGGGTTCAGGCTTAGGAATTATTAAGGGTTCGCTATCGTCAAAATCGGAATCTGAATCAGATACCAATATGATTTCAACTTTTTCATGAGCTTCCTCGAATTCTACCATAGCTATCATCGGATCCAGTGGAGCTGGACCCTCGACCATGGGTTCGTCTTCTATCAATAAATATTCTTGAGCCTCCTGCCTCTGTTCCCCTGACCCCTGGAACTCTGTCCCTTTAGTGGTCTCTGCTCCCCCTATTAACATCACGGGTTCCTCATGCTGAACATTCTGCCTTTTCTCCCCCTCATGACGATCAGGGTCGTCCCGATCGTCATGCTTTCTTTTTGGGGCCTCTGCTTGAGGACGGCACTGGAGTTCGATTACTGCCGACTCAAGGCGGTCCATTCTCGAATTAATCTGCTCTTGGACTTGAAGTATTAATCGTGTAAGCGCATCAATCTTGTCCGAGAGCTCTGCCAGTTGGTTTTGGACTGAATGGGATCCTGGTGGAGGGCCAGTTTCTGAAGCGACACCCTTACCCTTTATGAGTGAAAGTAGGGCGGTGTGACGTTCCTCGGCAGCTTCCCTTTGGGCGTCCAGGTCAGCCCGGGTAATCACTCCGGCAGCACGTAGAGCTGCCGTTAACATCTCCAAATTGATTGGGAGATGGCTGGAAGTGGATGACATTGATTGAGCCACTCCCGGTCTTCCTTCCGTCATTTCTGGGTCCTATATAGGACGCTCAGATCCGGAAGTTTGTGGAGCTGCCACGGAGGCAGCTCTTGGGGATGCCACGGAGGCAACGTGCGGTGTTTGTATATGGGGGGATGGAATCGTGAAAGAAGGAAGTGCGGTTACATGGGGAGGAGTGTGACCTCTTTCAACACCGCCACTCTCCGAATGAGAGGGCAATGGTGTATGTGCTATGACCCCGTGGAATGAAGTGGTCTCCCTTTGAGGGGAGACCAAGTGGGTGGTGGTGGTTATTTCGACCGTTGGACTGACGGTCTTATGATGAGGAGTCCGGCTGATTGGGCTTGGTTCTCCCTCGGATTGAATATCCTTCGCTCGCACGACAGAGACGGTTCTTTCTGAATCCGTCGTCTCTGCTGCCTCACCACCTGCTTCCTCCCTCACTAACACAGGCTCCCCCTCACCTATACCGAGAGATTGTTGAACTTCCACCTGAGCTCCCTCATCCTCACTCATGCTCGCCTCACCTTCGGATTGGCTAGTCTCAGACGGGTCTGACTGAGACTCATCCGGATAACACTCTTGAATATATGCCCGAACCCGTTCCAACCCCCTTGATCTCATTAGCAGAGATAAAGGAATTTTCATTATCGGCACTGTGGGGGCCCCCTTTGGCAGTGTTAGCTTTTGAATTGCCACTGTGGGGTAGACGTCTGCCTCAGGACGTTCGTGGATATCGTCATCATGGTCCTTGGCATACTGGATGATGGGCTGCAGAAACCGCTGTAGAGGTATGTATTTTCTTCCTTTCTTGGTTCCCCTCTCCACGTGGACTCGTCTTAGTTCCTCGAAGAGGAAAGCAGCATAATCCACATGTCGGTCAAAGGCAAAGCCGGTGAACATGTCTAGTACCTGAGCCGATGCGGAGTCGTTGCCGGAATGCTTCGCGGTGAAGCATTTGTTAATTACATCAAAGAGGATCCGCCAGTGAGATTATAGATTTTTGGTGCGGAAATCTGAGGGTTTGGAAAGAGGGCCATCATAACCTAGTGTTTGGATTTCAGCTAAGGTGTCGGTGATGGATGGGTTGGGATCAAAATGTTCGCGGGTTGGTAGGTAGAATTCGGCGGGTAGGTAAAGGATATGGTGTATGGCGGGTACGGTCAGTTTGACTGGAACACAGTCGATGGTGGATGTAAAGTGGGGTTCGGCGTCAGGAAAGTATTGCAACCTGTTCCAGAATTATTGAAGGTAAATCTGGGGAACAACAATTGCGGTGGATAAGGCGCAATAGATGGGGTGGCGGGTGAGGATGTCAAATGCGAGGGTTTGGGGTTCCTTGGTTAGGATGGAAACGTCGAGCTGCCAGTTGTGCGGAATAAACTCGACAAACTCGGCGTTGGGGAGGATGGATTGTTCTGGGAGTTGGGCGTTATTATTTGGGATGGGGGGATAGGGTATGGTAAGATTCACTGCTGGTTCCATCATCCTGCAAAGGTGCATCAGAGTTAGAATAAGAAGACTTTAACTGATAAGGCATTGATGTGAAGTCTAGATTAGTGTGAAATAGAAACTGCCTGATCTGTTTAGCATCGGGTCTTTATTAGTAGAATAAAATTCTACTAATAAAGTCCAAAGTCAATCGTTAAGAGACCGATGTTAGATCAGACCTTTTCACTCAAACACTAGTCCTAACTCTAATCAATGATGCAACCGTGAGGAAAATATTTTTGTATTTTTGAATTTATAGAAAAAAATGCAAAAATGGAAAAATTTGAAAAATGCTAAGTGTTGGATTTCGGATGGTCCGAATTCGGATGAACAGTGTCACTGAATTCGGATCATGTAGAAATCCGGATGATGCATGAAATGCTAAGTTGGGTGGTCCGAATTCGGATGATGTGGCATGATGGGCCGAATTCGGATCTGGTACGAAATGCATGAAAATGGTGATGTGGGTGAGGGGGTCCGAATTCGGATTGTTTATGAGGATGGTCCGAATTCGGATGTGGTGCGGATGAAATGTGATGTATGCAATGAAGACAAAAGATCAAATCCGGATGGAACTGAAATTCGGATGAGGACCGAAATCGGATCCCATCCGACTTCGGATGAACTGGACAGAAACTCTTAAAACTCTTAGGCTTAAAAGTAAGTTTTTGAAAAATGTGAAGGACCGAATTCGGATCAACAGTGATCCGATTTCCGACCATCAGATGTCCGAATTCGGATCTACAGTTGTCCGAATTCGGTTTAGTTATTTTGAAAAAGTTGAAATTTTAGCCTAAGTGGAACATCCGAATTCGGTTGGTGGTTCGAATTCGGACGTCCGAAGATGCATGCAGCAGTTAATGTGTTCATGCAAAATAAACGTGAACAGTTAAAAGTTAATAAAAATGCATGAAATTACAGTTCCTAGTCTAAAAATGCATGATGAACATTTTATGTAACTACAACTACGTAAAAAGAACACATTAAAGGACCTAAAACTAGCAAAAACTGAGAAGAAAAAATGAGGAAAAATGGGAATCAAACACATAAAATAGGAAGATATAAACAAAAATAAAGTTAAAAGGAGGTTACCTGTTGATGCCGAAGGTGAATAAAGCAAGAAAAATGAGAAAAATCGGTGTTCCAAAAGCTTGGAGTGGTGGTTATGGTGGCCGGCGGTGGAGTCGACGAGAGTAGAGAAGAAGAAGAAGAGAAAACTTGAGAATGAAGGAAAGTGATATTGACCGTTTGACCCTGCCTATTTAAAGGGAGCGGGTCGGGTCGGGCAGAGGGATCCGCGCCCAAAACCTCACCTGGGCCGCCGGATATTTCATTCAACAAAGAAAAAAGTTGGGCTTGAAATTAAAATAACTAAAAAAGCAAACATTTTACACAAAAAGAAATTTTGGCCCAAAAATAAACTCTTTTTGTATTTTTCTATGAAACTATATAATAACATATTTTTTGGTATTTTCTTTGATCTTTTAAGTGAGGATAAAAAAAAATAAACCGAAATAAAATAAGATCAAATAAAATATTTTTGGCTTTTTGAAAAATTTGAAATTTAAAATCTTTTTGGAATTTTCTGACCTATTAAATTAAACTAAAGATTAAATTAAAGTATAACCAACCTAAAATTTAAAATTTAACTACAAGAAATTAAAAGGAAACAAAGAATTATAAAACTTAAAATCCTAACTATACTCCCCCTCAAATAAATACCGGTTCCTTTCCTTTTTGTTTTCTGATTAAGCTCGTCAACCCTTTTTAGCCTTAAGAATACAGACAAACCTGGATATTGTTTGCGTCCCACTCCGTGATGAACAATTCACATAGCAATTTGTCAGGATCATTAATTATTAAAAATGTACACAGATAAGGAAATATTGAGTTTCAATTTTGTGACACAATCCTTAAATTTAAATAACAGATATTTTCTAAAATAAAGGAATTTCAATCACGATAGATTGAAATAGGATTATTTAAGACAATATCTGATATTTAATTGGAAGGCGGATTCAACATGCCGATATGGGATACTAAAAACTGAAAACGAGGTTCGGTTAAAGCTTTAGTAAATATATCCGCAAGTTGATATTCCGTGCCAACAAAATACAACTCAATGGTTCCCTTTTCTACGTGATCTTTAATAAAATGATACCTGATATCTATGTGTTTTGTTCAAAAGTGCTGCACGGGATTGCAAGAGATGACAATTGCACTTCGAGAATCACAGTAAATTGGGATATTGGTGAGTGAGAATCCATAGTCGCGTAATTGTGTTCTCATCCACAGCACTTGAGAGCAACAGCTTGCAGCTGCTACATACTCAGTCTCAGCTGTGGATGTGGAAACACAATTCTGCTTTTTGGAAGACCAACTCACCGGTCTATCTCCCAAGAACTGTATTCCTCCCGACGTGCTTTTTCTGTCAACTCTACAACCTGTAAAATCAGCATCTGAAAAAGCGGTAAGATCGAAATCGGTTCCCTTTGGATACCATAGACCAAGTTCGGGTGTACCCTTAAGATAACAAAAAATGCGTTTTACCGCAGTTAGGTGTGATTCTTTTGGGTCGGCCTGAAATATTGCACAAAGACATGTTGAAAACATTATATCCAGCCTACTAGCAGTCAAGTACAGTAAGGATCCTATCATCCCTCTGTAAGTTGTATTATCGACACTTTTCCCAGAAGGATCGGTGTCTAACTTACAGTTGGAGGCCATGGGGTTTGTGATACTCGTGCAAAAGTCTAACTTATACTTCTTGAGAGTGTCAAGAGTATATTTCAACTGGTTCACAAAAATCTCATCCTCAAGTTGTTTGACTTGTAATCCGAGGAAAAAATTCATTTCCCCCATCATACTCATCTCGAACCTGGACTCCATTATGGCTGAAAAATCCTTACAAAAATTACTGTTAGTAGATCCAAATATAATGTCGTCGACATATATTTGTACTAGCATTATATGTGGGCCTTCCCTTTTAGTGAACAGAGTTGTGTCCACCACACCTTTACAGAAACCGACAGAAATAAGGAAATTGGAAAGACTGTCATACGATGCTCGAGGTGCTTGTTTTAAACCATAGAGGGATTTATCTAGCACATAAACATGGTCAGGTTTATGTGCGTCAACAAAGCCTTGTGGTTGTTCAACATACACCTCCATGTTAAGTTCACCGTTTAGAAAGGCAGTCTTGACGTCCATTTGGTACACTTTGAAATCTTTGTGTGCCGCGTACGCCAAGAAGATTCTGATTGCTTCGATCCGTGCAACTGGAGTGAAGGTCTCGTCATAATCTATCCCTTCTTGTTGTCGGTAGCCTTTGGCAACAAATCTTGCTTTATTCCTTATCACAATGCCGTTCTCATCTCGTTTGTTCTTAAAGATCCACTTTGTTCCGATCACTGTACAGTCTTTTGGTTTGGGAACTAACCGCCATACTCTTAGTTGTTCAAACTGGTTGAGTTCCTCTTGCATTGCAACTATCCAATCTGGATTTGTCAGGGCTTCATCCACACGAGCGGGCTCTATCATACTAAGGAACGATGCGAAGAGGTATTCATTAGCAGACACCCTGCGAGTTTGGACTCCTGTTGACACATCACCAATGATTTGATCTGTTGGGTGACTTCGGGTCCATTTAATCTCGTGTGGAACGGGTGCTCGGGATGGAACCTCAGTGGTTAACGTGGGGATGGATGAAGATTCATGGTCAATGGTTTCAAATGATGGTACCACTGGTTCCGGTTCGATTCCCGAGTGTTCAGGTGAAGGAAGTATTGTTGGTATTATATGTGAGTGTATTAGAGGAGTAGATTCAACTGTGGATGTGTCGGTGGATTATGTAGATGGATGAGGGTATGTTGATGAAGATGGAGCGGAGAAACTTTGTGGCGCAGTTGAACAGGAAGGATTACCTACATTATTGACAACATTAGAAACACTAGCGTTAGGACCGAAAAATTCAACATAAAAAGGATCAAACAAATTAACCAAATCAGAAGAAGAAAAAGAAATGGGGTTATTAGAAGAGTCTCCATGCATTTGAGTAATGCGAGGTCCTGATTGATCAACTTCGGGTGCCAGTTCAGCCAACTCATCAAATGTGACATGCACACTTTCATTGACTGTTCTGCTTCGGGTATTGAATGCGCGATACGCCTTCGAGTTGGATCAGTATCCAATGAAGATCGCTTCATCCGCCTTTTCGTTAAACTTCCTGAGGTTGTCTTTGTCGTTCAGCACATAGCACCTGCAACCAAATACACGTAAGTACTTGATAAATGGTACTTTATTCAAAAAGAGTTGGTAAGGAGTTTTGTTAAAGCGCTTATGGATAATGGAGCGATTTTGTGTATAGCATGTTGTTGATACGGCTTCGGCCCACAAGAACGGAGGTAGCTTAGAGTATGTGAGCATTGTACGAGCGGCTTCCACAAGCATACGATTACGCCTTTCCATGACCCCATTTTGTTGAGGTGTTCGAGCAGCAGAGTATTGATGCTGAATACCTTTGGATCGAAGGAAGCCCTCAACTACCGAGTTCTTGAATTCCGTGCCGTTATCTGATCTGATTGATTGCACTGACAGCTGCTGTTGGGTCTCGACACTCTTGAAAAAGTCTATGATTTCTGGAGCTGTCTCGTCCTTGGAACGCAAGAACCTGACCCAGGTATATCGTGAATAGTCATCAACAATAACCAACACATATCGTTTTCCGTTTATGCTTTGAGTCCTCATCGGTCCACATAAATCCATGTCTAGTAACTCCAATACTCTTTTTGTTGATGGTTCGGGCTTTGGTTTGTGAGATGATCGTTTCA
This sequence comes from Centrapalus pauciflorus, assembly GCA_020465985.1. Taxonomy (NCBI): domain Eukaryota; kingdom Viridiplantae; phylum Streptophyta; class Magnoliopsida; order Asterales; family Asteraceae; genus Centrapalus; species Centrapalus pauciflorus. Next base: position 123,122 of record JAANYP010005591.1, read on the forward strand.
TTTTTCCTTTCTCACAAGCTCCACACAAATGGTCCTGTTCATAGCGCAATTCAGGAAGACCTTTAACCAATTGTTTCGCAGCCAGCTTGTTGATATTATCAAAGTTCAAATGGGATAATCTTCGATGCCACAACCACGAGTCTTTTGAAGAGGCTTTTGATAATAGGAAAATGTTATCCTTCTCTATTAGCTTGGCTGCGTCAATGGTGTAGAGGTTAGAGTTTCGGGAACCTGTTAGGATTTCTTTTCCATCCATACTCTTTACACTGCAGTTCTTAGCTCTAAAAGTTACTTCTAGTCCTTTGTCACAGAGCTGACCTATGCTAAACAGATTATGTGATAACCCCTCAACATAGTCAACGTCCTTGATGACTAGATTATTTAGAACTAAGTCCCCGTATCCTTTGATGTGAGCCTGATGGTTGTTCCCGAATTTTACTGTTCCGCAATATTGTTCAACTACGTTGGACAACAATTCTCTTCTTCCCGTCACATGCTTGGAGCAACCCGAATCCATATACTAAATGGACTTCGCCTGAAAAGCAAATAAATTTATACAATGAAAATCTATATGCATTCAAACACATCCATTTTTAATTCACAATCAAACCGTGTTCTGAACCGAGATGTTCAGAAAACATGATGAGTTAAGACCGGGTCCTGGGTTGTATGAACAGAAGCCAAACGTGTCGGTTTAAGCACAACCGACAAGCAAAAGAACGGGTCCTAGTCTATGGTAACTAGAAGCCATTTCTTTGAAGAACGGGTCTTCATCAGAAGTAACCAAGAACCATCTGCATAAATATCACACAACCTTGGGTACCCACCTCAATATGGGTCCCTTTTTGTTAGGAGTTCCAGATTTATATGGCACGTGTACAATTTTAGGAACCCATTTAGCATTTGTGTGTGGTCCGGATGCATAACCCTTTGGAATCCATTGAAGATTGGATTTATTGGGCTTTGGAACCTTAGGCGCTTAAATTGCCTTTGGTTTTTTTCTTTTTGAGACCTTTTTGACCGTTGCTTTGGTTTTGGGCCTTGGCAACGGACAAGTCTCAATTTTATTTGAGGCCGATGATGCAACATCTTTTGTTTTCTTTTTCCGAATCCGTTTAACAGGATATGGCACGAAAGCATTCATTTCAGGAACCTGTCGTCTATAGCGAGTTGGACATAGATTAAATAATTCACTGAAAGAGTACTTTAAAGGAACAACAGAATTCGGTACATCATTACATGCATTGTCACACACATTGTTACACAAATTGTCTTTAGAGATTACAGACATCCTATCTCTAGTAACAAATTCATTTGGCATTAAAGCCTTCTTCACAAAAAAACTCGTAAAATCTAGCATGGTGGTTTTTGGAACTCTTCTTATATGATCTGTAGGAACAAAACGATTAGAGTCAGTAAGCATGGAAGATTTAGACTTGACAGAATTCTCATTTTGTTGGTGAGTGGGTTTCTTAAAAGACTTGGATTTGATCTGAGTCTTTTTAGAAACCTCATTTTTAAAAGGTTTTAAACTCTCACCTTTATAAATGACATAAGAAGTTTCAGCTTTGGCCTTACCTTTATTTGATGACACGTATGGAATATTTGTGGAATGAGAAACTGTTTGTTCTTTTGAAAAATCTTTCAATTTTTGTGAAACCATTTCAAAATTTTCTCTATAGACAGTTACTTCCATAGATTGTTGAAAAGATTGATTTACCAATTCTTCTTCGCTCTTAAGAAGAGCATCTTGAAGATCAAGTGCTTTCTATTGAGACGACTTCAATTCCTTTTCTAAAACAGTGATTTGTTGTTGAAGAACTTTTGCAAGAATATAAAGTTGAGGAGTTGATTTTACGGTTTCTGTTTTCAATTCAGCTTCTGAATAAGTTGACAAGAAGTCTTCCTCTAAAGTGGGTACTCTAGAAGAATAACTCTCCTTAAGTTCTTCATATTGAAAAGAAATTTCTTTATCTTCATGAGCAACACATTTCTCATTTTCTTGGTTTAAAACTTCTTTTGATGACTCAAAAAAGAAAGATTTAAGACCGGCTCCCATATAATTCATGTCATAAAATAAAGGTAACACATTTTGTGCTTTTTCCAAATATTTAGGATTTTTAAAACCAATTCCTTGTTTAGAATGGTAAAACCTAGTTTCTTTGGGCTGATTTAAGTGGATAGTTTGTTCTGTTTGACCCCTTTTTAAGAATGCATCGTCAAGGGTCTTTATTCGTGAGTACAAACTTATCCTTTCTTCTTCAATCATTTTATATTTTTCTAAACTGTCTATATTCTCCATATTTACCGCATCTAACTGTTTTGTTAGTACAAAAATTTCTTCTTGTAAAGAGAGTTTTTCTTTTGATAGCGTGTCCATGCAAGATTCAAGATTTATATTCATGTCCTGAACATCTACTTTTTCTATTAACATCTGTTTTATAACATTATGATTAGTTAACCACTTTGAATGATATAATTCAGATGACTCTTTTAGAGTTTGAGCTTGATGTTCAGCCTGTAGACACTTTGCAGTTTCAGCATTTAATCTAGCTTGTAGATCAAGAATATGTGTGTGCAGTGTACATTCATTATCTACAAATAAATTATTTACATGTGCAGGAATGTAACAGGAATATACCTCATTTGTCTCAGAACCGGATGTAGAGCATTCGGGATCGTTGGTTGTGGTCATCAGACATGCTGGTGGATTTTTCAATGTCTCCCCCTCAGCAGCATGATCTGAATTTTCAGCAGTGGAAACAACACAGTTCTCCAACCCAATACGATCAACCATGTAACAGTTCTTGCCCTTGTCATCCTCCTCGTCGGTGTCTTCAGCATCCCAGTAGTCTTCCTGGGCGACGAGGGCTAACGCATCGGTTCTTTTCTTGGCGGCCTCCAGTTTCCTCTCGTAGTAGCCGACGTCTCTGTCAAAGTTATTCTTGCACTCCCGAGTAAAGTGGCCCGGTTTACCACACTTGTAGCAGAGACGCTCATCCGGGGCTTTCGGCTCGTCTGCTCTCGGCCGTTCATCTCTTCTCTCCGCCGGCCTCTTATCGGCGCGACGATGCTCTCTGCTGTCATCTCTCCTTCTGTCCTGTCTTTCAGGCTCTCTCCTCTCATCTCGACGGTCATCCCTACGATCATCCCGTCAATCGTCCCGCCTATCATCCCTTCGATCGTCGCGCCTATCGTCTCGCCTTTCATAACGGCGATCATCTCGATAGTCGCGCCTATCGTCATACCTCCTCTCGTCGCGATCATCCCTTCGGTAATCGTCCCTGCGATAATCATCGCGTCGTTCATCTCTTCTCTCATCAGAGTACCTCCGCGGACCGGTGTCATAACAGAGTTGATTGTTAGTCTTGTTGGAAAACTGTCGTTGTTGGAGACGGTTGGTCCACAAGGCTATCTATTCCTGTATAGAAGCCTCTTCCTCATCAAATACCTCACGTGGAGGAGAAGCATACCTGCACTGCGATGACGATGAACCTGGAGCAAAGGAAGGTGTCAGAATATTCGTGTGGGTGATCAAGGCGAGTGAATCATTGGGTTTCAATCCGGTGTTGGCTGATAGCAGTAGAGAGGCCAATTGTTTCGCCATCAGCTTTTGTTGATCTACATCCCCTTGATACTTCTTGAACTCCTTAAAGACGACGTTGATTGATACCTTAGGAATGTTCAGGACTCGTTTCGTGGACCGACAAGCAAGCTGCCACTCGGGGGCAAGGGCTGCAAAGAACTGGATGTTGATGGCATCCCTGTCCTTCTTGATGTGCAGTTTGTTCAACTCATTCAGGACCGCACAAAACCTCGTAAACGTAGCTTGCAGAGATTCCCCATCTTTGGCTTAGAATTCTGTGAACTTAGCCTTCGCCTCCTCAATCTTGGCACGATCATCTAGATCTGCCCCCAGCATCTGGACTTCTAATTCGTCCCACATTTCCTTGGCAGACATTTTGCTGTCTACGCCAACCAGAATATCAGTGGGGAGGGCTTGATAGATTAAGTATTCTGCCCTCTTATCTGCATGCTGTCTGTCTCTCTCGGCGTCATTGGCCGGTTCTCGTTCAACTTTTGAGGCTAAGACAGGGGGGTCAGCCTCAGGTCGGGCTGCTATCTCCCGACAGTAGATGACGGGACCTAGGGAGATGGACTGAAGCATTAAATTCCCAAGCGGTTGCATTCCAACGAATTTAAGGAACCAGGATTTCCATTGTTCATACTCATCTGGATAGAGAACAGGTGGTCTGTTCTCATATCCGAGTACGAGAGCTTCGCGAGACATGATGATGGTGCTGATGAAAGAGATAAGATCTTAAAGGTGGAAACTTGACACGGATGGGCTGGACTGTGGAAGAATAGCACTGTGGATGGGGCTAATTCGGATAAGACACTGATTTCGGATGGAAAGCTGTTTCAGATGGACTTGGTTTGGGTGAACAGTAATTCGGATGTTCAGGAGTTCGGATAAAGGCCTAATTCGAATGAAGACCTAATTCGGATTAGGTCTGATTCGGGTGGACAACCTAATTCGGATGGAATTTCAGATGGTGGCTAATACGGATGCTTAGAAGTCTGATGGACCGAAGTCAGATGAACCGGATTCGGATGAACAGTGATGACTTCGGATATGCAACTTCGGATGAACAGTTGTTGTTCGGATGAAATGAGGGAACTGAATTCAGATGGTCCGAAATCGGGTGAACAGTGGACAGGGCTTAGGAAAATGTCCAGGTAGGGGACCTAATTCGGATAGTCCGAGTTCAGATGGTCCGAAATGGATATGGTCCGAATTGAAATTTTAAAAATTTAAGCACAAGTCCACAATAGTAAAATGGGAATGCCTGATCTGAACTTCGGATGGGACCTAAGTGGAGTCCGAAATAGGCAGTGGGAGGTCCGAAATTCACCTAAAGTTGGTCCGACTTGGACCGAAGTGTGGTCCGAACTAGGATGGTATTTGGTCCGAATTAGGATCCTAAATGGTCCGAATTGCTACAGTAATAGGTCCGAATTAAAGCAGGTTTTAGCAGTTTTCTAAGGCAGAACAGAGCAGAAGTCGATTTTTTCAGTTTTAAAGCCTAAAAAACATTTCTAAGTGATTGATAAACTATTTTAAACACTTTTGGTGATTTAAAATAACCCAAAACACTTAAAAACAGTAAAGAACAAGATAAAAAACCCACTAAAAACCCATATTTTTGAAAGTTTTAAAAACTCCGATTCTTGATGATTTTTTATGGAAATATGAAAGTGAATGAACTCGAAATCAGTATATGATGATATTGTGATGACTATAAGACTATAATAACACACCAAACGCAGAATAACAGAGAAAAAAAGATCTAACCGATGGAAAAGATGAAGAACTCGAAGAACAAGAAGAAAAACCCAGAAGAATCCGAAAAATGCAAGTTGAAATCCACCTTTTGGGCTCTGATACCAACTGTAAGAATGTATTCCCGTAATATAATCAGCACCTTTATATTCTTTATCAAATCCCAAGAAGAACAAAACTCAATAATTGAGAAATGATGAAGAAAAGACAATAAGAATGTTGAGAGAATATGTGAAAATGGCGGCTGCTCTATGTATTCAATATTCAACCGTTTTTTACAATGTAACCCTAGGAGCCTATGTGTAGGCTCCTTTAATTAAGTTTCAAGGATAGTCACATTTGGTCCTTGAACTTTACAAAAGACATAAATTACAAGGAAATAAAATACAAGGAAACTATTAAGTAAATAATTATACAAAACAACTCTCTATGATCGAAATAAAATGTCTAACAAACGGAGTTCGATATATGGAGTTGTCTCTCTGTTAATGGTTGTAGCGGTGCGTCATCTTTTACGACAACTTCACTTTCGACTCTCTCTTCCTCGTTAAAATTCAACATGTCCGAGGATCTTTCTTTCATCATCAAAGTCGTCATCCGCCTCCATGTATATCTCCCTCTCAGCTTCTTGTTTTAAAAACAAATCAATGATTTTCCTCCATAAATGTCATTGTTAGGCACAAAAAAAAGGCCTCAGTCAAACCTGTTCTACATCTGAGGGGGAGATTTATAATCAAACATGTTGATGCATTTGAAGGTTGAATTTAAGGCCTGTTATATGCCTTATTGAAACCTGAAAATGATTTGCAATATCAGTCTAAAGCTGTTCTATATGTTGCATGTGTTGCAACTAAGACAGTTTGTCCAAGCTGCTCTGTCTGCTGAACAGGCTGGACATAAACTGTCTACGCTGCTCTACACTGTTGAGCAGCTTGGGCAATTTTAAAGTGTTCTGTTCTTTGTGAACAGAACCTGTTCTTTGTGAACAGGCTAAACACTTTATGGAATTTGTTTCCAAGTCATCATGTATTGTTTTTGACTACAAGATCAGTTTACAAAGTCGAAGACAAAGTGGAAAACAGAACTGCTCAGCCTGCCCACGCTGTTCTGTAACATGAAGACAAAAGGATATTTGAAAAAGGGTGACAGACCTTTTTCTTATATCAAAATAGGCCTTTACAAAGAAGAAAGACGCAAAGTTGACATTCCTAAATTAGTTAAAGGCAATGCAAAGTAGACAAAGTAAAAGACAAAAGTTCTGCACATATGAAGACAAGTCTGCTTTTCAGAAAAGTGCAGAAAAGGTTATGTTGTCTTTTCAACAAGACTTTTCCTTTTCATTCTGTCCAATGAAGATGTTTCTCTAGATCCTCTGAGTGAGTATAAAAGGAAGCTCTAAGGACGAAAGAGGTGTGAAAGAAAGCTAAGTGCTGAAACCAAGAGTGAACTGCAAGTGGTGATGTTTCATGCATGCAAGCCCTTCTGTGTAAACCAGGCAAATCTTGGTGTGTCTAAGCTGTTTTAACATAAGCTGTTCCCTTAAGTCTTGTAACACAGTGAGT
>JAANYP010005591.1:136504-197097 GCA_020465985.1 Centrapalus pauciflorus
ACAGAAGGATATGGAACTCTTCAAGCTTGTGCTGCAGTATTCAAAAGGGTAGCCTATGTGGTTGGGCTGAAACATAATCTTGTAAGCATAAGTCAACTGTGAGACGCTGGCTACAAGGTTAACTTTGATGAGCACCTGGGTTACATATTGGATCCCCAAGGCAAAGTTGTGTTGTGTGCACAACGAAAGAAAGGTGTATATGTTGTGGACATGAAATCTGCTGATCCCACAACTGAAACCTGCTTTATCTCAAGAAGCAATGCAGACCTGAACTGGTTATGGCACAAAAGGCTATCACACCTGAACTTCAAGAATATCAACAAACTCTGTAAGAAAGAGTTGGTAACAGGTTTGCCTTCTATAACCTTTGTTAAGGATAAACTCTGCACAGCTTGTGAGAAAGGCAAGCAGAGAAAATCATCTTTTAAATCTAAGCACAATTTATCTATTGATACTCCTCTCTTTTTAATCCACATGGACTTGTTTGGACCAGTCAGTGTCCCAAGTCTAGGAGGAAGAAGATACACTCTAGTAATGGTTGATGAGTTCTCCAGGTTTACATAGGTGATCTTTTTGAAGAGCAAAGGAGAGGCTGCTAGAGAAATCATTGGATTTATCAAAAAGATGGAAATGCTGAACTCTGCTCAAGTAAAGCAGCTTAGAAGTGATCATGGTACTAAATTCAGAAACAGTACTCTTGAGGACTTCTGTGAAGAAAGGGGGATCTCACAGAACTTTTCAGCAGTAAGAACTCCACAACAAAATGGAGTTGCTGAAAGGAGAAACAGAACTCTCATTGAAGCTTCTAGAACCATGCTATGTGCATCAGGTTTACCTTCATCATTCTGGGCTGAAGCTGTCAACACTGCCTGCTTCACCCAAAATAGATCCTTGGTAGTGAAAAGGTTCAACATGACTCCCTATGAGTTACTCAAAGGGAGGAGGCCAAACATTAGCTATTTCCATGTCTTTGGATGTCCCTGCTTCATTCTGAATCAGAGAGACCAACTGGCAAAGTTTGAAACCAAAGCTGATGAAGGTGTGTTTGTTGGATATTCGGCTATCTTCAAAGCCTACAGAGTATACAACAACAAGAGAAAGGTGATAGATGAATCTATCAATGTCACCTTTGAAGAGTCTAGGAGTGGCTCCACCAAAGCTATTCCTGAATTAGTTTCAGGAGAATTCAGCTTTGATGATCTTATGCATTCCATCAATGAAGAAAAGGACTCAAAAGCGTCCACTACATCCAGAGTGGAACCTGCTAATCATGGTGGGCATGATGATGACTATGTTGATACACCCTGTGTGAATAAGTGTACTGACATAATTACAACTTCATGTCCTGAACCAATCAATGCTGATTTTCGTAGATCCTCTGCTCATATGTTCAACAATGGAGAGTCATGCTCAACAAGTGAACAGGCTCAAGATATCAGTGTGTCTGAAAATCTTGAGAGCTGCTCAACAGGTTCTGTTGAAGATACAAATAACTCAGGAGAATCCTCATTTAAGCAAATCCTAAGTGAATCCTCATCAACAAATGGGTGCAAACAAGATGGGACAGCTTAAGAAACTTTTGTATGTTTTCTAGCTTTGTGTCCCTAATGGAGCCTAAGAAAGTGGATGAAGCACTTAAGGATGCCAATTGGATCACTGCCATGCAAGAAGAACTCAATCAGTTTAAGAGAAATAAAGTATGAAAGCTGGTCCCTGCTCCTAAAGGAAAAACAATAATTGGCACCAAATAGGTTTTCAGGAACAAGATGGATGGGCAAGGTCATGTCATTAGAAATAAGGCAAGACTAGTTGCTCAAGGCTACAGACAGGAAGAAGGCATTGATTATGATGAAACATTTGCTCCTGTGGCAAGGTTAGAGGCAATTCGTTTGTTTCTAGCCTACGCTGCTTATAAGAGCATGAAGGTATTTCAAATGGATGTGACGAGTGCATTTTTGAATGGTAAGCTGCAAGAAGAAGTCTATGTCAAGCAGCCTCCAGGTTTTGAAAATGAACATCATCCAGGTTTTGTCTATAAGTTGGACAAAGCTCTCTATGGTCTAAAACAAGCCCCTAGAGCCTGGTATGACACTCTTGCTATATTTAACTGCTAGTACACCAGATATTATGTTTGCTGCCTGTTTATGTGCTAGGTTTCAAGTTGATCCTAAAGAATCACATCTAGCTGCCGTAAAAAGAATCTTCAGATACCTTAAGGGTACACCAGGTTTGGGTCTTTGGTATCCCAAAGACTCAAGTCTTGAGCTAACAGGATATTCAGATTCTGATTTTGCAGGCTGCAGGCTAGACAGAAAAAGCACAACAGGTGGGTGTCAACTCCTTGGTGGTAAGTTGATAAGTTGGTGTAGCAAGAAGCAGAACTCGGTTTCTACTTCTATTGCTGAAGCTGAGTATATTGCTACTGAAAGCTGCTGCGGGAAGATTCTATGCATGCAGCATCAACTTGAAGACTATGGACTTGTATATAGGTTAACCCCAATTTTGTGTGATAATACAAGTGCTATAGCTATCTCCAACAATCTAGTATCTCATTCCAGAACAAAGCATATAGAGGTCAGGCATCACTTCATCAGGGATCACGTCCAGAAAGGTAACGTGGTAGGTAAGTTTTATTTCCACACATGAACAGCTTGCAGACATTTTCACCAAGCCTCTTGATGAAAACATGTTTAATTATCTTGTAAGCAAGCTGGGCATATTAAATAAAAGTGACTAAGTGTCCTAAATGTTCTAAGTCATTATATGTCTCAGACTGCTCAAGTTTCTCAGAACAGCTTAGGCAGAACAGGCTATGCATGTTCCACATTTAGCCAATTTCTGAAAACTTGAACAGCTTGAGCGTATAACAGGTTTGATAATATCAGATTCCATATCAAACCTAGTCTGTTGATCAAACCTCCAACCTGCTCACTCTCTCAAACTGTCAAACAAGACATTGTCTTGCAACCTGGTCAGCTATTGAACACAACCTGTTCCTGCATAGCTGCACAGGTTGAATGAACAGCTTGTTATGACTCTGCTCATCACAGGTTTGACCAACAGCTTAGACCATCAGTTTTAATTACCTTTCTTCACAATTAAGTTACTTAATTTCTATATTTATTTAACTTAATTACTGCAGATAATGTGTGTTAACGTGTGTTAGTGACTAAAAAGGGCTCGAGTGGTCTGACAACCGTTTTGACATGGACAACCGTTCCGTTTTCCGTTAAAGAACTTTTCAAATCAACCGCCCAAACTTTTCTCTCTCATACCCACTCACACTCAAACCCTATAAATACCTCTCTACTGTTTCATCTTCGTCTTCCTTACTGCTTCCATAACTTTCAGTAGAACCCTAAATTCGACTAAGTGTCTTGTGCTCATATCCTCACTACTTTCACTATGGCTCACCGAAACAACCCCTTTCTACCAGTATTTGTTGGTGCAGATGTTCAGAAACACTCTTCTGTTACCACAATGCTAACACTGAAACCCACAAATTACATAGCCAACCTAACCATTCCCAAAAACTATGTGGGGAAAGGTTATGAAGATATGGTGGAGTTTCTAAAGGTTCACCCTCTGCATTACGCCATGACTGCCACTCCTGGTGTCCTGTACCAGGAGATGGTATATGAGTTTTGGTACACCTGTGTCTACGACCCAGCAACCAAAATCATAAGGGGAACCATTCTCAATGGGACTCAGACCATTGAGATCACTACTGGTCTTATCAGGGAAGTTCTTCATCTCCCTGTGGCTGAAACTTATGATCAGCCACAACCTGAAAATGATCATATGGGAAATCTGCTACGTTTTTGTGGTGTAGCAGAGCCCAAGATTGGAGCCACCCTGTTCAGGAAGGATCTATCACCTACTTACAGCTTTCTATTTGCCTCTGTGGTGATGAGCTTCAGCAGCAAAGTTGGTTCTTTTGACCAGCTTAGCCGTGATGAGATCCCAATAGTCCTACAGCTCGTAGATGGGACTACCATGAACATGGCTCGGAGGATTTTCATGAATTTGAGGAACCTGGTGCAGCAGGAAACACGTCCAGCTGCTGTTCGATATCCAAGGTTTTTGAGCCTCATTTTTAAGCATGTCTGTGGTGAGCATCTATACAACTCTCAGCCTATGTTACGTACTGCTGCTTTCCTAGTGATTCGGAATAGAGTTTTCAACACCCCTGTACTTCCAAATGAGCCTCCTCTATCTACTCCAATGAGAAGGTTGCTTAGTATGGTGGAAGGACCCTCTACTGTGACGGTGGATCCAGTGACTGCTCCCAAGGGAAAATCCAAATTCAAGGCTAAATTTGTCAAAAGAGCCCTGGAAACGACTCAAGCTGAGCCTGTCAGCAAGAAGGCAAAAACAGCTAAGTCCAAGTCTGCTCCATCAGCCTCTGTGGCTGAGGGGGAGTAGGCTTCTCACCCTGGTTCATATGTTGAGCATGAAGCCTTTATGGCTGGTGCCTCTGTGGCACCTGAGACTATGGAACAGGTTAACCCACCTGTTTCTGACCCAGTCTCACGACCAGTCCAAACAGAACCCCTTATCACCTCTCCACAACATCCATCCTCCACTTCATCTCTCAGATCCTACAGACGCACACTCCAACAAGAGTCTACCCTGAGTCAGCCTAGGCCCTCTGGTTTCTCTCAACAGGAGCCAGTTGTACATATGGAGACTACCACATCAACTATTCCAGCCTCCCAACAGGCTGAGAATATTGAAAGACAGGAGTTCACTCCACTCCACACTGAGTCCATACTGTCTCCACTCCATACTTTTTACCACATAACCTGAGTCTGCACGAGGTGCCAAACCTGCTGGATTTGACCATCCAGTAGATCAGCCTCCAACTTCTGCTCCTCATGATACAGGTGTTGTACACCCAACGGCTGCTGAAGGACCAACATCCCAAGCTGATAAACCACAGGGATCAGACCATCCCTCAGGTGAGGCTGCACCTCAAATGCACATTCCATCAGCAGGTTTCACTACTGCTGATGTTGAAATGCACATCCCATCTCCCCATGATGAGGCACCTCTAGACCAAGGTGCTGCTGAGGGAACAATCCCATGCTTTAATGAAGGTGCTGCAACACAAGTTGCATCTGAATGGCCATCATTTTCTACCCCTTCTCCTGATGAAGCAGTTACAGCCACTGCTGAGGGACCCATTGACCCTTCCAAGCTGGGCCATATTACTTTTGCTCAGACTATGGAACTTCTGTCCAAAGTCACCCTTCCCTCTCCATCACATCCTCCAACTCTTGCCTCATTCTCATCGCATTCCTCACCATCTACACAATCCAAACAGTCCACCCATAACCCTATCCCCCAAAGATCTTCCTTTGAAGGATCAACTTTCTTTGCTGACCAACAAAGTTGGATCTTTGGAACATTCCATGACCTCTCTACCATCAATAATCTCAGACTCTGTGTCTGCACAGCTCCAGGGATTCTTTGATCTGTTCAAGAATTCTTTCCCAACCACTCCCCACGCTGATCAGTCCACTACCCTCTCCTCTATCCTTTCCAATCAACAGGACTCTGTATCCTCCATGACAGCCATATCCCAACAACTGTCCACTCTCATCACCACTTGCACTACTACCCTTCCTACCACATTGGTCAGCTTAAACTCTCTCATTGTTTCTCTGTCCAATTCTGTGTCAGCAAACCTTGATGATGTGCAAGACTCTCTTGAATTACATCTTGCACAACTTCAAAGCTTGCTGTTCACAGCTTCTGACAGAGAAAATCTTTCTAAGCTGTCCTCAATTGCTGATTCTCAATCCTCCTCTCTTTAGACCTGCCTTACCCAGCTTGCAGAGGTTAAGGACAATCTGGCTTTCTTAGTGCATAGCCTGGTTGGCCCCAAGCCTGCTGCCAAAACTGTTGCTAAGCCAGCTGAATTTGTTTCCCCAGGCAGACCAGTTGTTGAAGGTTCTGAACCATCTCCTTCAAAGGGGGAGAAGTTATCTGCCTCAAAGACTAAGTCTAAGGGGGGAGAAAACATCTTCTCCTTCTAAGGAGAAATCAGTATCTGTTGGTCAACCAGCAGGTGCATCACAAACAGGTCCAACTAAAGATGTCTTCCAACACGCTGAAGCTGCTCAGCCTACTCAGGCTGGATCTCCAAACCCTGCACAAACGAAGGGGGAGGAATCCATTCCTGGGGACAGGCCAAGCAGAAGGAGGCATCTGATCCTAGAAGAAGAAGAAGAGGAAGAGGTTCCTGAAGCTATTCAAACTATAACAGCCAAAGGAAAGAGGAAAGCAGTTGTAGACCCTGACCACCAAAGAGCAGCACAGCTGAAGTTTGAAAAGGCAAGGGCTAAGGAAATGGGTATTCCTATGGAGAAATACTATCAGTACAGAGATGAACAGCTCCAAGCCCTGGAAAGACTAAGAAAGGAAGAAGCCTCCGCCAAAGCTGCCAAAACCTTTGCATTCAAAGAGGCAAGCAAAATTAAAATGCCTTCTTTGGATGTCCAAAGAAAATTGCTTGAAGCTTCTAAGGAGTCAGCGGTTGAAAAGGAAGGAGATAAAGAACATGGTGCTTTGGTCTCAGTGACCAAGTCCAAGCAAGCATCCTCTGCAAGAGCTCAAATCCACTTTGACAACATGGCAAGGAAAAAGTTCTTTGACGTTGCTGACAAAAGACTTGCCAAGGAATCTATAGTCAAAGTTGTCCTCATCTCAAGAAAAGGCAAATAGTGGAAACTACAGATAACCAGAATGGGTGTTACAGGCCCAGAACTGGAAGCATATGAGTATACTGACGTTGCTCAGATGGGATACAGAGAATGGGTGGAGTTGGCAGTTGCCCTGAGCCAGTCTAAGTCTGAAACCACTAAGACTATCAAGGCATATGTCAAAAAGATGATGGAAAGAGTGAGAGATCTTGGCCTAATTTCAGAAGAGCAAAGTAAGGGTATCTCAATGTCTACCCCGAAAATAAAGGCCAAGAGGAACAGAAAGGATACATAGCTGGAGGAACTCCTGATCATGATTGAACAAGGTGATGTTGCAGTAGAGATCAAAGGAGTAGACCACAGCCTGCCTAAAGGAGTAGAATTTGAGGATGGCAAGCTGATTGAAGAACCTGAGCTGGGGGTATTTTTGTAGATCCCCTGACAAACAAGAAGTGCTTTCAAAGAGCATCAGACCTGCACAAAGTGGGTCTCAAACAGCTTGTTGCATTCAGACTTGCAAACTCCTTCAGGCAATCCATAAAGTGGAGAGCAGCCATCTGGGACCAGATCGGAGGCTTCTATGAAAGAGGAGAGCTTCAACATCCCAGTTTCATGTTCCTCAGAGTTGAAATAGAGGATTTGGAGGAAACCAGGGAGGAGCTTGAAAAAATGTTTGAAGAAGGAGTGCCACCACCACTGTCTTGAAGTCCATCTACTATCTGAGTAGGTGACGAATGGAAGCTGTCCATCTGTTGGATAGGCTTGCCATTATTTGCTCCCATCATCAACAGTCCAAATTGTTGAATTTCTATGTACATTAGTTGTACTTTGTTACATTAGTTGTAACTTTTATTTACATCAGTTGTAATATACACTAGTACATCAGTTGTACTTTTGTAAAAACATGTGTTGTTTATGTAATAAAAAATCAGTATATATATAAACTGATCTTTTACTTTACTTTAATGTTGTAATTTCATTTCAGCAAAATGTATTGTAAAAATATATAGTGATTATTGATAAAATCATATTAGACTGATTATTGCAAATAGGGGGAGATCGTTAGGCACAAAAAGGCCTCAGTCAAACCTGCTCTACATCTTAGGGAGAGATTTTTAATCAAACCTGTTTGATGCACTTGAAGGTATAATTTAAGGCCTGTTTATGCCTTATTGAAACCTGAAAAGTGATTTGCAATAAAAGTCAAAGTTCTTTACCCTGTTGCATTGGTTGCAACAAAGGCAGATTGTCCAAGCTGTTCTGTCTGCTGAAAAGGCTGGACATAAACTGTCTACGCTGCTCTGTTCTGTTGAGCAGCTTGGACAGATTCTAAGTGTTCTGTTCTTTGTGAACAGAACCTGTTCTTTGTGAACAGGCTAAACACTTTATGGAATATGTTTCCAAGTCCTCATGTATTGTTTTTGGCTAAAAGATCAGTTTACAAGTAGAAGACAAAGTGGAAAACAGAAATTGCAAAAGCCTGCCTACATTGTTCTGTTACATGAAGACAAAAGGATATTTGAAAAGGGTGAAAGACCATTTCTTATATCAAAATGGCCTTATCAAAAGAAGAAAGATGCAAAGTTGACATTCCTCTTTTGGTAAAAGCCTTATGCAACAGAGACAAAAAGGAAAAGACAAAGATTCTGCCACAAGAAGACAGATCTGTTTTATCAGAATGTGCAGAAAAGTTGTTTTATCTTTTTGGAAAGACATCCCACTATCTCATCGTCCAATGAAGAAGCTTCACTGAGATTCTCAGTGAGAGTATAAAAGGAAGCTTCTAAGGATTGTGAGATAACCAAGAGTGAGAAATCAGATCGTGCATTGAAGTGTGTTTTTCCATGCATGCAAGTCTGCTTGAATAAAACAGTACGTGTGTCTAAGCAGCTCATATTCAAGCTGTCCATTTGTGTCTTGTAAAATCAGTGAGTTCATCTAAGTGAGTGTATTCATTGTATCTAGTCTTAGATTAGTTGAAACATCATTTGTATCTGTCATCTCAGCTTGAACCTTTCCGTAGTCAAGCTTGTTTGTAATTAACATTTGTTAATAGTATACACAAACAATGAGAAAAGAGTGTTGAATTTTAATTTGCTGTATTCACCCCCCCCCCCCTCTACAGCTTAGAACAATACTCTAGGGAAACCTTTTGGGACCTACAATTATTTATGAGATCGTGGATTTAATTGGGTTGAAATGATATTAATAGTGAAAAAGTGATATCGGGATCGAAAATACCGGGTTCGGGCTTTCTATTATTAGAAAGCGTACATATATGTGGATAACCCTTAGCCTTCCTTCCTTTCTTCTTTTGGCAATTCAGAAACTAAAAACGTGAAGTGTGTGAGAGTGAATTGGAGCAACAAAGAATTGAGGAGAAATTTGATTTAGATTCAAGAATTGTGTTCTTCATCTTCTTCCTTGTATAGTGGAACAACCAAGAGGTAAGAAACTATGAATTTTGGCGTTAAAAATTCGTATGTTATGTAGTGATTTCGTGGGTAGTGATTTTGAAATGTTAGATAAGTTATATGTATGTTTTGTGGAGTATGTTAATGGATGGGAGCGAGTTTGAGAGGTCTAAACCTCTGGTTTCTGCCATGGAAATCGATCAGATTGGCTGTTGTTGCAGCGTGAGCGCGGCCGCAATGGCCGCGGCGCGACCGCGTTGCCTGAGCGCGGGCGCGATGCAGTGGCTGTCCAGTGGGGGTTTTAGGCGTCGGTTGTTCATTCGGGGTGGTGTCTTGGGTCGTGTTTGCTTATAATAATTGTGTTCGGGTTTTGCTATCCGTCGATCGAGTTTGTATTAATTTGTTGGAATCCGTGATATTTACAGGTTCGAGTCGACCGCGTTCCGAGCTACGATAGAGATTTGATTTGCCGTTGGTTTTGGGTAATTGGTGAGTACTCGAGTTCTTTATAAAACGCGCGTAAATTTTTATGAGTCGATTATGTGTTGTGATATGTGTATACGAGACAGAGATACAGCGCATGTATGATTCTATCTACCCTATACGTGTTATACATGTTTGAGTTGCAGGTGTCCGTGATATGTGATTGCGCAGGCTGACTGTCCCTAACCAGTCCTGAAGTTTGAGACTGTATATATACAGCAGTGTTTATTGCCAGGTCGCTCCTGTGCCTATTGTGGGATAACCGCTGCTGTGTGCAGCCTGTTAGCTAGGGAACGTCGTCCCCTTTGAGCAGAGATATGTGTTGTGCATTGAGCCTGTGTATATGTGTTGAGATATTACTGTGTTGTGCTTGTTATGTGTTGTTATCTGCAGAGTCTAACCCTCGCGTACTCAGGAGCTGTCCATCTTATGTTTTCGAGTCTTTCGTGTCTCAGGTAGTCATACTGTGGGGTCTCAGCCGCAGCAGCCGCCGAAGTAGGAGTTGGGTTTAGAGTTGTGTTTTGTGTAATCTGACACATGTTGATAGTACCTTTTGAGAACTGTTGTATCTGATCTATTTGTGTATGCTAGAAGTGTTCAGTTGTGTATGTATAACAGTATCAGCGGGTGAAATGTTATGTGACGATCTTTGTATTAAAGTTTTATTTAATAGTGATTTTCAATTAATCCTATGACATGTGCCATATGAGATACTTGCGATGTTGCCACTTATGATTATATATTGACGTGGCATTTGTGCGGGAAACGTGGGTGTTACAGCTTGGTAACAGAGCTTGTGGTTTTAGTATTGAGTATCAGTGGATGCTTGAGCTTTGACCGTGTTCAGATCCGTGGGATTCTTCCCTGAGACTGAGTTTAGCGGAATTAACTGACCTAGCTTATTGTATAACGCTGGGTGGTTTATATGTATCTTACCGTTGTGATATGTCCAGGTAGTTATGGCAGATCATGGAGAAGGAGCCGGGCCAGAGAGGCCGGCTGGGGATGAGTATATTCGCCGATCTGAGCTTCGAGAGGTCTTAGCAGAGTTCAACCGAGAGAGAGATCAACGTCAGAGATCAGATCCTCCGCCAGTTACCAGTGTTGAGACAGGGGTTGGTGCATCCTCTTCTTCTTCTTCTGTGAGAGGTGGGTCCTTTAAGGACTTCATGACAGGAGTCCCACCTCAGTTTAGGGGTGGTGGTGAGCTAGGTGCGGCTATGGCGTGGGAGAGAGAGATTGAAGCGGCTTTTCGAGTCGCCCACGTCGATCCGAGAGACATGGTCGGTTATGCGACCTATCTATTGAGAGGAGGGGCTTCGCAGTGGTGGAAGTCCATTGAGTCCTCGATGCTACAGCTGCAGCATATGCCAATGTCTTGGGAGCAGTTTCGTGCTATCTTTGAGCTACAGTACATCCCCCGCGATGAGCGTAGGGAAATGGAGCGCCGTTTTCTGCACCTCCAGCATGGCAGCATGACTGTTCAGCAGTACGTGGATAGGTTTAATGAGTATGCTTAGTTCGCACCCCAGCATGTTGACATAGAGATCCGTAAGGCTGATGCCTTTATAGATGGTTTGCGATCGGATATTCGGGAGTTCGTCGGGGTTCACGACACCCCTACATTTGCGAGAGCCTTGGAGTTGGCTCGGGTTAGAGAGAGAGAGAGAGAGAGAGATCGAGAGACAGAGAGGTCAGCCTCCGACACAGAGACAGAAGACGGGGACATCCGAGCAGTCCCCTAGCTATGGGCGAGAGCCTCAGGATTCCCATAGAGAGAGTCAGCCCGAGCAGCAGCAGGTTCAGGGGCAGGGTTCACGATCCCGTAGAGATCGAGACAGGGGCAGAGATCGCAGGTCTAGGAGGTCTGGTCACTATCAGGGATCAGGGGCGGTAGGACAGAGTCAGGGACAGACGTCACATTTCAGTGCTCCCAACCAGAGTCAGAGTAGCGTGGGGCAGGGGTCCCAGCCGTCAGGGAGCCGGGCTGATAGCTCATCTGGAGAAAGAGACTGTCAGAGATGCCGCCGTCGTTATTCCGGGTCTTGTATGCCAGAGCAGCCCCGTTGTTACCGTTGCGGACAGTATGGTCACACCTCATTTACTTTTACCTCGAGGGATTCCCTGTGCTTCCGTTGTGGGAGGCCAGGTCATGTTGCTAGAGATTGTCCAGATGCGCCACCAGCGGTACTAGAGCAGAGACGGCTTCATCGAGCCACCGAGACTCAGCACCTAGAGGTCGGGGCAGAGTGTTTCAGGCCACGGCAGAGGAGGCCTGCGAGTCTACGGACGTGGTTTCCGGTACGTACATCCTAAATGGGCTTAGTGCTCGCATCTTATTTGATTCTGGAGCAGACCGCTCATATGTGTCTGTTGTATTCTGTGCGTATTTTTCTGTGCCTTCTACTACTTTATCTGTTCCGTTGGTTGTTGAGAGAGTTGATGGTAGTACGGCATTAGTGAGTCGGATGTTTAGAGACTGTGTTCTTGAGATAGATGCGCATCGATTTTTGATTGATTTATTGCCGATAGAGATCAGCAGTTTCGATGTGATAGTGGGTATGGATTGGATGGCAGCCAGACAGGCCGATATCCTGTGCAAGAAGAAGATGATCCGTATACCCATTTAAGACAGTGAGACTGTGACCGTATATGGCGAGAGGCGCCGAGGCGAGATCGGTAGAGTTTCAATGGCTAGAGCCCAGAGATATGTTGCTAAGGGGTGTGAGACTTTCCTGGATTATGTTGTTGACGCCAGAAAGGAAAAGAAGACCATAGAGGATATATCTGTGATCAGATAGTTCTCTGAGGTATTCCCAAAGGAGTTGTCTGGGTTACCGCCAGATCGTCAGGTCGAGTTTCGCATAGACCTTATCCCTGGAGCGGTGCCTATTGCGAAGACGCCTTATAGGCTGGCACTTACTGAGATGAGAGAGATGATGTCACAGCTTCAGGAGCTATTGGATCGTGGATTTATCCGTCCAAGTTCGTCTCCGTGGGGAGCCCCCATGTTATTTGTGAAGAAGAAGGATGGCACTATGCGGATGTGTATCGACTACCGAGAGCTGAATAAGGTGACGTTGAAGAACCGATATCCGCTTCCACGCATCGATGATCTGTTTGACCAGTTGCAGGGTTTGAGTTTCTTCTCGAAGATAGACTTGAGATCGGGGTATCATCAGTTGCGAGTCAGAGACGAGGATGTTCTGAAGACTGCGTTTCGAACGAGATTCGGCCATTATGAGTTTCTTGTGATGCCCTTCGGACTGACTAACACACCCGCGACATTCATGGATTTGATGAACATGGTGTGTAGATCTATGTTGGATCGGTTTGTGATTGTCTTCATCGACGTCATCCTGATCTATTCGAGGAGTGCTGAGGACCACGAGCAGCACTTGCGAGAGGTGTTAACCGTGCTGCGAAAGGAGAGACTGGATGCGAAGTTCTCCAAGTGCGAGTTCTGGTTGCGAGAGGTCCAGTTTCTGGGGCATGTTATGAGCGCCGGGGGTATTTCAGTGGATCCGGCAAAGATAGAGGTCGTTATGAGTTGGGAGCCACCGAAGACTGTGCCTGAGATCCGCAGCTTTTTGGGATTAGCCGGGTACTATCGCCGCTTCATTCAAGACGTTTCGAGGATTGTCATGCCGTTGACGAGATTGACACGGCAATCCGTTCTTTTCGTGTGGTCCGATGAGCAGGAGTCGGCATTCAGAGAGTTGAAGTCCCGGTTATGTCAGGCCCCGGTATTAGCATTGCCCGAGGGTACAGAGGATTTCGTGGTCTATTGTGATGCGTCGGGTACCGGTTTGGGTTGTGTCCTGATGCAGCGAGGCAAGGTGATAGCGTACGCGTCGCGACAATTGAAGACCTACGAGGAGAACCATACCGTTCACGATCTCGAGTTAGACGCGATAGTGTTTGCGTTGAAAATAAGGCGTCATTATTTGTATGGTTCGCGATTTGTGGTATACACCGATCACAAGAGTCTTCAACATCTGTTCAGTCAGAAAGAGCTGAATATGAGACAGCGGTGTAGTTTAGAGCTACTAAAGGATTATGATTGCAAGATTCAGTACCATCCGGGTAGGGCCAATATGGTGGCCGATGCGCTGAGTCGCAAGGCGTTCGGCCAGACAGTGGTCTCCCGAGCAGCGAGGCTCGAGGTCACTTCGACTCTTGTGGAGAGTCTGAGACTGGCCCAACTAGAGGGTCTACGAGCAGAGAATGTGAAGAGAGAGCGGCTTGTAGGTCAGATTGATGTACTGAGCAGGGACATCAGAGGCTTGTATGTGTTTCATGATCGGGTTTGGGTTCCGAGAGTCGGTAATCTTCGGCAGTTGATACTAGACGAGTCGCATCTATCAAGATTGTCTATCCACCCCGGGAGCACCAAGATGTATCGAGATTTGAGCGAGTTTTACTGGTGGCTTGGGATGAAGAGAGATGTGGGCCGATATGTCGAGGAGTGCATGACCTGTCTACGTGTTAAGGCCGAGCATCAGAAGCCTCACGGGCATCTGCAGCGTCTAGAGATCCCTGTGAAGACCACCCCTTACGGGGCAGTTCTCACGAGTCTAGATCCCACATCATGCAATACGATATCAACCATAACTAAGATAGAGTAATTAATTGCGGAATATTAAATTACAGTACAAAATATTAGGATTTAAGTTTAATACAGATTACCGATTTTAAATTAAACTTATAAAGGGCACAAGTCTAATCTAATTCATGTCATCATATAATAAAAATAAATCTACCCAGATCACCATAATATCGTCATCCAATTAGTACCAAAATCGGGTCGCTGAGTAGAGGTCTATGAAACTTCTGTTCTGATCGTGTAAGACCTAGAACTAGGTCCGGAAGGTGACTTTCCCTTGTCTTTTCCTGTAAAAATGTTAATGTAGCAACCGTAAGCAATGCTTAGTGAGTAAATAGATTTTCAAATTAACATGCATGTCAAGCGGATCATCAATCTAGCGTGATATGTCTTGGCTGCCGCTACAGCCCTCATGATTGAGACATAGAAGTCATAGAGTCGGATGATGCTCAAGCCACGCTCACGCTTAAATCGTGGGGATCAGCCACATACTGGGCTAGCTACCAGTAAATCAACGTGGTGGAACATCGGAGGTCATTACCAAGTTCAATAGAACTGGTGAAATAGCCAGGTCTAGAACAATATACCAATGAGGCTAATCAAGTTGAATCAAATGTCAAAGTATATGCAACGATGAAGCATACGTATTCAAAGTCATGATAGCAGTAATCTTTAAGCAATATCTGAAATGAACAGTAAAAGCAATATCATATGAAGTGATAAGTCAAAAAGCTATCATGATCCACTGGGCAACACCCAACCATTGTGTGCACAGGTCACAATCCAGCTGATAATATGAATGTCAATCAATCTAACATCATCAATATGTCTCAACCGGAAATTCAAGCATGTTAAATCTGAATATCTATAACGCATAGGTCTGGGTCTTTATCAAACAGATGTAAAATCTGCCACCTGAGTTATCTTAGGATTTTATCTCAATCTGTTCTCTGTCAAATTTCAAATCTTTGACCCGTTTTTAAATCCTTAAATCTTTGCATCTATGTTTAGAATTTCACTGAACCTGTCTAGAATCATAATATCAATCTCATGTAAATATCATCATCTTTTATCTTTAAATTATTTATTTTATCTGATTCTGATAACTTATTTATTCATAAATCATTCTTTCAATAATATTCTTTGTTTCATAAATTCTCAAGGGTCAATATATATATATATATATATATATATATATATATATATATATATATATATATTAATATATATACTCATTTTGCTAACTATCATGTTATTTTATGCGTTGTCCATATATTTTATTCAATATATTCGAATTTAAAGAGAGGGTTTCGAATTTATAATACATATTCGAATATAAGGTAAAAATTGTAATAGATAGGAATTAATGTTCAGAAATTAATTTAGGTACATTAATTTTACTTGAAACTAAATTTAATGGTTGCGAAAAGTAATTCTGAATTAATAAATGGTTGTTCAGAACATTAATCATTCGAATATATATATATACACTAATTAGAGACAACATTCAAACTTTTAATGTTTAAAAGTTGGTCAAACTCAATTTCCAATTCAATTTCTAGAATATTAAATTCAAATGGAGGCTCAAATTCGAATGTGAGATGTTTTGAATTTGAGGATAAGATCGAACCCATATGCCTAAATTCGAAGACATAATTCGAATTTGATGATTAAATTCGAATACAATCTCGAATTTAGCAAAAATTCGAGTTTGTTCATGCATTTCGAATTTGTTCTTGGCATCTCGAATTTGTTCATATTTTATAGCTTTAAAACATACGTTTCCACATCTAAAATCACGAATATGTTAAATATTAAGCCTAGGTTCGATTATATCATACATAATCTAGTTAAAAATCGAGCTAAATTAACTTTAATAACATAAAATAGTCAAATTCGAATTTATTTTTAATACCGAAAATATAAAAGCTTAAAAATATCGATTCTTACCTCAAATTCGTACGAAATCACGTATGGAATAGCAGATTTGTGTAGAATTCTTCAAGATCTTTCCAACGATATATAGAACTCGATAATCGGCCGGTCGGTTTGGGAGATAATTTAGAGAGAAGGTAGAGAGAGAGAGTGTGTGTGTGTAGAGAGAGAAAGTAGAGAGAGAGTCAGATTTCTTAAAATGAATGTTTAATAATAATAAATCTCGTTTATATACTTCATCTAGTTATATTTTCTACTTAACCCACTTTTACTTTTGTATCTTTTATCTCTTTTATTTAATTATCTTTAATAATTATTAAATCATAACTTTAAATATTTATATAATTTAATTAAATATCTCATAAATTGATTAAATTATAATTCAAATAATGTAATAATATTACATTATCGGTTCGAAAATCAGATAATTAAGTTTAGATAAAGCTAGGTTGTTACAGAATGGGCTCCACCACGCACAAACTTCGTCCCCGAAGTTAGCTATGTTCGAACAGACTGGGATATGTTGTTTTCATGACATCTTCAGATTCCCAAGACTGATGCGAACCTTTGTGGTGTTCCACTGGACGAGCACCATCTGTATATCTTTATTTCGAAGCTTTTTGGTCTTCGAGTCCAGAATACACTCTGTAACATCCTCGAATTCAATTACGGTGATTTAAGAAATATTTAGACATGTAATTTATAAATAAGTTGAATTATGAGCAAAGATTATGTATTTGGGGATAGTTAAAACTTAGTTGTTGTTTTAAGAAAATTAAAAAGTTTAAGAACTTTGAAATGATTATTATGAATTATAAAAGTTAGTAATGATAAATTTAAGAATAAATCAGTATTTTATGGAACCGGTTAAGTTGAGGGGTGAAATGTGCAAAATGGGAAAGATGGGAATAAAAAGGCCAAATACCTTTTCATTCTCCAAATGCTCTCTCTCTCTCTCTCTCTCTCTCTCTCTCTACACTCTCTCTCTAGAAAAACACTCTCTACTTCTCTCTACGATATCTCACAAACCGACCGGCCGATTATCGAGATTTATACGTTATCGGAAAGATCTCGAGGTGTACAACAACAATCTACGGTTGGATTTTTGATTTCGTACGGATTAAGGTAAGAATCGACTCTTTTAAGATTTTGTGTTTCGGTTTTGAAGAACATAAGTTCGAATCTGTCATTTTTATGCGATTTAAAGCCGATTTTGCTTGAAATCTTGCAAGAATGAGATAGTATATGTGTAATAGAATCAAACCTAGGTATAATACTTGATATATTCATGATTTTAGGCTTTGAAATGAAGGATTTAAGTTATAAGGATGAACAGACTCGAAAATGCCAAGAACAGAGTCGAAATGCAAGAACAAACTTGATTTTTGTACTAAATTCGAGCAGGAATTCGAGTTTGACACCATAGATTCGAATCTAAGGCCCTAGATTCGAATATGGTTCGAATCTACCCTTAGGAATTTGAGTTTAGTCATTAAATTCGAAGGAAATTCGAATTTAACCCCTCAGTTGATTTTATTTTACAGGAAAGGGAAAGTCTACAGCCGGACCTTCTAGTTAGGTCGTTTGGAAGATTTGGGAGACTCGGCACTATTTCATCGGTAATTTATGTTATGAGACAATGTTGTAATATTCTGGATGAATGTAATATTTGTATGGGTGTGTAGACTTAGACTTGGTACCTTATAGCCCTGTAGGGTGTTTGATACTATTGCACTACTTTATTTATGTATTTAATGCTTCCGCACTTAATTTAGGTTATCAGATCATTATGTTATTGCATGTTGATGATTAATCCTGGGTGTATTGTAATTGGTGGTTGTTGTGGCAAGGGTGTCACACACTCCGGCTCTTCAACCACTCGAAGCTTTTCATCAATTTGCAGGTTAACATGTGGTATCTGCACTTCTCTTTCATCGGCCAAGCTTTTTCTCAAGTGACTAACATGGAATACAGAATGTATTCCAGATAAGTCCGCTGGCAGTTCAAGACGATAAGATTGATTTCCTATCTTTTCGACAATCTTGAATGGGCCAATAAATCTCGGAGCTAGCTTGTTTCTCTTTATGAATCTTACCACATTCTTCATTGGAGATACTTTCAGCATCACTCAATCGTTAACCGCAAAGCTGATAGATTTGTGTCGATTATCATAATATGACTTCTGCCTGCTTTGAGCTTCAAGAATATTTCTTCTAACAAGTTGAATCTTCTCGTGAGTCAACTGTAGAAGGGTAGGACCCGCTATTGGCGATTCGCATGTTTCACGCCAACAGGTGGGAGTTCTGCACTTTCTTCCATACAAAGCTTCAAAAGGAGCCATCTTGATCATGGAATGGTAACTGTTATTGTATGAGAATTCGACCAGAGGCAAGTGGTCATCCCAATTACCACCCAGATCAAGAACGCAGGCACGAAACATATCTTCGAGGGTAAGGATAGTACGCTCACTCTGGCCATCTGCATTAGGATGATAAGCACTGCTCATAGAGATCCGAGTACCCATCCCGTCTTGTAGAGCTTTCCAGAATCTCGATGTGAAACGACTATCACGATCAGATACGATAGACTTTGGCACACCGTGACGAGAAATTATTTCGGTGATGTATAGCTGTGCCAATCTATCGAGAGAGTATGTTTCTTTCATCGGTATGAAGTGAGCTGACTTTGTCAATCGGTCCACGACTACCCAAATGGAGTCGTGCTGTCTCTTGGTCTTTGGCAACTTCGTGATGAAGTCCATGGTTATATGCTCCCACTTCCACTCAGGAACTGGCAGTGGTTGCATATCCCCAAAGGGTTTCTGATGTTCTGCCTTTACCATCTGACAGACTCTGCAGCTTTCAACACATTTACTGATGTCTTTCTTCATTCCTGGCCACCAATAATCGGCTTTCAGATCAAAATACATCTTTGAGCTGCCAGGATGAATAGATAACTTGGACTGATGGGCTTCAGATAGAAGAGTGTTGTGAATAGAACCATATTTAGGAATCCAGATTCGGTTTCCTTTGAGACATTGAAGTCCCAAATGGTTCAGAGATAAGAATTGTAACTGTCCTTTGAGATTTTCAGAACCGATATTCTCTTCTTTCAATGCTTCGGCTTGAGCAAATCTGATGTCTTCAATAAGATTGGAAGAGAATACAACAGGAGTCAGGGCATAGCAACACTTTTCTAGATACACTTTCCTACTCAAAGCATCCGCGACAACATTAGCTTTGCCGGGATGATATAGGATCTCGCAATCATAGTCTTTGATAAGCTGCAACGACCGTCGCTGTTTCATGTTCAGATCCTTTTGAGTAAAGAGATGTTTGAGACTCTTATGATCAGTGTAGAGCTGACACCGAGTCCCATAGAGATAATGACGCCAGATTTTCAGAGCAAAGGTAATGGCAGCCAACTCAAGATCATGAGTCGGTGCACTTTTCTCGTAATCCTTCAATTGCCTTGAAGCGTAGGCAATTACTTTTTCCCTTTGCATCAGAACACATCCTAAGCCAGTACCAGATGCGTCATTGTAAACGACAAAATCATCGTTGCCCTCTGGTAAGGCTAGGATTGGCGCTTGAATAAGCTTTTCCTTCAAAGTTTCAAATGTCTCTTGCTGTTTATCCGCCCATACGAAAGGTGTATTCTTTCGTGTTAACATCGTAAGTGGCACAGCAATCTTCGAGAAGTCCTTTATGAATCGCCGATAATAACCGGCCAACCCAAGGAAACTTCTTATTTCGGAGGCATTGCGAGGCGTTTGCCATTTTTGAACGGCCTCGACTTTAGACGGATCAACGGAAATACCTCATGGCCAAGGAATTGAATCTATAAAAGGCAATAAAGTAGAGTTTCAAGTTTTGTTCAATCAAAGAACGGTTAAGGAATAGCTCAAGACAATGTAAAGTTATACCTGTCTGAGCCAGAATTCGCACTTAGAAAATTTTGCATAGAGTCTTTCTTTTCTCAGTAACTCTAGCAATTGCCGCAAATGAATAGCATGATCAGCCTCCGTTTTGGAGTAAATCAGAATATCGTCTATGAATACGATAACTGACTTATCTAGCATCGGTCTGCACACGCGATTCATGAGGTCCATGAACGCCGCTGGTGCATTTGTTAAGCCGAACGGCATCACGAGAAATTCGTAATGGCCGTATCTTGTTCGGAAGGCTGTCTTTGGAACATCCTCATCTTTAACTTTCAACTGATGATACCCAGAACGAAGATCTATTTTCGAGAAGTAGCTGGCTCCTTGTAGCTGATCAAACAGATCATCGATCCTGGGCAGAGGATATTTATTCTTTATAGGAACTTTGTTCAACTCGCGGTAGTCGATGCACATACGGAAAGTTCCGTCTTTCTTTTTGACAAATAAGACAGGTGCACCCCATGGAGATGAACTCGGTCGGATAAACCCCTTTTCCAACAACTCTTGCAACTGCTTTGACATTTCCTGCGTTTCTGCAGGTGCAAGTCTGTAAGGAGCTTTTGCAATGGGAGCCGCACCAGGAACTAAGTCAATGCCGAATTCGACTTGACGTTCTGGTGGTACTCCAGAAATATCATCGGGAAAGACGTCTGAAAACTCACAGACAATAGGAATGTCAGCTAGGGTTTTCTTTTCAGAGTTAGATTCAGAAGAGACGTAGCACAGATAAGATTCGTGACCCTTAGACAAACATTTGTGAGCTTTCTCTACAGAAATGAAGAAGTGAGCACATTTTCTTTTCTCTCCATTGATCTCCAATACTCGGCCGTCTGAGGACTTGATTCTAATGATCCGACGGTTGCATACGATCGTTGCTTCGTTGTTCGTTAGCTAGTCCATGCCGATGATAACGTCAAACTCTTTTAGCGGAATCGGTATAAGATCGAGGTTGAGTACAATATTATTTACGAGCAGGGTGCAGTTTCGGTAGACAGAATCAGCCATAACGTAGTTGTTACTGGTTGTCTCGATATCAATTACAACAGGAAGCTTTGACGGGGATTTAGATAATCTTGATGCAAAAGAAGTCGATATAAAGGAACGACTAGCGCCATAATCAAATAGTACGTGAGCAGGTATCGTATTTAACAGAAACGTACCGGTAACTACGTCAGGTGTTTCTCTTGCTTCTTCTGCTGTTATCTGAAACGCATGTGTCCTTGCTGTCGGAGTTGCAGCAGAACTCTTTACTGTAGAACCTCCCGCTGATGATTGCGACTGAAATTGTTGCCCGCTGCGACATTGATACATGAAATGTCCTCTTTTCCCGCATTTCGCACATCCACGTCCTTGCTGTGGGCACTCTTCACTGCTATGACCAATTTGGTTACACGCAAAACAAGTAACATCATCTGGGTTACACAGCCCCATGTGTGACTTTCTGCATCGCTTGCAGAATCGTGGCTCGTTCGTTAGTGAATAGGCTTGGGCTTTCGGCTGTGAACTATACTGATGTGGCTGTTGAGACTGGGATTTGTTTGTCTTGAAGAATCTACCGAATCTTTGCTTCTTCGGAGGATAAGGACATGTCGGGTTAGTAGACGGAGCATAAAGCTGATCGTCGTACTCTAAATACCCTCGCTCAATCTGTCTAGCTGCTTCTACCATTTCCAAGTAACTCTTCTATTTTATTGCGCTCATCGGATGTCGATATCTCGGGTTGAGTCCTACACGGAATCTATTCATCTTTCTCTCCTCGGTAGCTACTTGATACGAAGAGTAGCCGCACAATCGTGAGAATTCATGCTCGTATTCATCAACAGTCTTTGTTCCTTGAGTCAGCTGCATCAGTTGTACTTCCATCTTGTCTCGCTGGTCGACTGGACAGTACTTTGCGTTAAACATATCGAGAAACTGATCCCATTCCAAAGTCTGAATCACCTCCTCTCCATAGATACTCCTCTGAGTCTTCCACCAAGCACGAGCAGCACCGACGAACAAAGCGGATGCATAGCTTACTTTCTTGGAGTCTAAGCAATCAGAAATCCTGAAGATTTCTTCAGTGTGGCTAATCCAATCCATCGCCTGAATTGGATTAACTATTCCTTCAAAATTCAAAGCACCGCTAGCTTTGAAATCTTTAAACTTTCAGCCTTTTGGCTGAGCAATTTGGGCTTCAGGATTTGTGTTATCAGAATCAGATTCATTAGTCTGGACTTGCTTTTCTTTTCGCTTATTCTTTTTATCTTCCCGTCTTTTAGCTTCAGCCTCATCTCTGGCCTGAAACTGTTCTTGCATTGTCTTATTTTGTTGTTCAGAATGTTGGGCTAATAGTTGTTGCATCATTTCGAACATTTATTATGGGGTCATGTTGTTTGGTATGTCACCTGATCCTGATCCTGACATCTTAATCTGAAAATTAAAATCATTTAACTATCAGTTTATAGACTTAGATCTATGTACCCTTTTTTCCTATCCTAACAGTCTGTACATCCTATCTCAGTTCAAACCACCTAAATGATTGATACATATGTATTGCTTCAGTTTGAAACCAAGTATACTCACGTAATACTTGATTCACTCAAACTATGGGCTCTGATACGATCCTGTGAAAACCACCCCTTACGGGACAGTTCTCACGAGTCTAGGTCCCACATCATGCAATACGATATCAACCATAACTAAGATAGAGAAATTAATTGCGGAATATTAAATTACAGTACAAAATATTAGGATTTAAGTTTAATACAGATTACCGATTTTAAATTAAACTTATAAAGGGCACAAGTCTAATCTAATTCATGTCATCATATAATAAAAATAAATCTACCCAGATCACCATAATATCGTCATCCAATTAGTACCAAAATGGGGTCGCTGAGTAGAGGTCTATGAAACTTCTGTTCTGATCGTGTAAGACCTAAGAACTAGGTCCGGCAGGTGACTTTCCTTTGTCTTTTCCTGTAAAAATGTTAATGTAGCAACCGTAAGCAATGCTTAGTGAGTAAATAGATTTTCAAATTAACATGCATGTCAAGCGGATCATCAATCTAGCGTGATATGTCTTGGCTGCCGCTACAGCCCTCATGATTGAGACATAGAAGTCATAGAGTCGGATGATGCTCAAGCCACGCTCACGCTTAAATCGTGGGGATAAGCCACATACTGGGCTAGCTACCAGTAAATCAACGTGGCGGAACATCGGAGGTCATTACCAAGTTCAATAGAACTGGTGAAATAGCCAGGTCTAGAACAATAGACCAATGAGGCTAATCAAGCTGAATCAAATGTCAAAGTATATGCAATGATGAAGCATACGTATTCAAAGTCATGATAGCAGTAATCTTTAAGCAATATCTGAAATGAACAGTAAAAGCAATATCATATGAAGTGATAAGTCAAAAAGCTATCATGATCCACTGGGCAACACCCAACCATTGTGTGCACAGGTCACAATCCAGCTGATAATATGAATGTCAATCAATCTAACATCATCAATATGTCTCAACCGGAAATTCAAGCATGTTAAATCTGTATATCTATAACTCACAGATCTGGGTCTTTATCAAATAGATGTAAAATCTGCCACCTGAGTTATCTCAGGATTTTATCTCAATCTGTTCTCTGTCAAATTTCAAATCTTTGACCCGCTTTTAAATCCTTAAATCTTTGCATCTATGTTCAGAATTTCACTGAACCTGTCCAGAATCATAATATCAATCTCATGTAATTATCATCATCTTTTATCTTTAAATTCTTTATTTTATCTGATTCTGATAACTTATTTATTCATAAATCATTCTTTCAATAATATTCTTTGTTTCATAAATTCTCAAGGGTCAATATATATATATATTAATATATATACTCATTTTGCTAACTATCATGTTATTTTATGCGTTGTCCATATATTTTATTCAATATATTCGAATTTAAAGAGAGGGTTTCGAATTTATAATACATATTCGAATATAAGGTAAAAATTGTAATAGATAGGAATTAATGTTCAGAGATTAATTTAGGTACATTAATTTTACTTGAAACTAAATTTAATGGTTGCGAAAAGTAATTCTGAATTAATAAATGGTTGTTCAGAACATTAATCATTCGAATATATGTATATACACTAATTAGAGACAACATTCAAACTTTTAATGTTTAAAAGTTGGTCAAACTCAATTTCCAATTCAATTTCTAGAATATTAAATTCAAATGGAGGCTCAAATTCGAATGTGAGATGTTTCGAATTTGAGGATAAGATCGAACCCATATGCCTAAATTCGAAGACATAATTCGAATTTGATGATTAAATTCGAATACAATCTCGAATTTAGTAAAAATTCGAGTTTGTTCATGCATTTCGAATTTGTTCTTGGCATCTCGAATTTGTTCATATTTTATAGCTTTAAAACATACGTTTCCACATCTAAAATCACGAATATGTTAAATATTAAGCCTAGGTTCGATTATATCATACATAATCTAGTTAAAACTCGAGCTAAATTAACTTTAATCACATAAAATAGTCAAATTCGAATTTATTTTTAAAACCGAAAATATAAAAGCTTAAAAATATCGATTCTTACCTCAAATTCGTACGAAATCACGTATGGAATAGCAGATTTGTGTAGAATTCTTCAAGATCTTTCCAACGATATATAGAACTCGATAATCGGCCGGTCGGTTTGGGAGATAATTTAAAGAGAAGGTAGAGAGAGAGTGTAGAGAGAGAAAGTAGAGAGAGAGTCAGATTTCTTAAAATGAATGTTTAATAATAATAAATCTCGTTTATATACTTCATCTAGTTATATTTGCTACTTAACCCACTTTTACTTTTGTATCTTTTATCTCTTTTATTTAATTATCTTTAATAATTATTAAATCATAACTTTAAATATTTATATAATTTAATTAAATATCTCATAAATTGATTAAATTATAATTCAAATAATGTAATAATATTACATTATCAGATAATTAAGTTTAGATAAAACTAGGTTGTTACAATCCCCGAGTGGAAGTGGTATCATATCACGATGGGTTTTATCGTCAGACTCCCACGCACGGTTCGAGGCAATGATATGATCTGGGTGATTGTGGATCGGTTGACCAAGAGTGCTCATTTTCTAGCTGTTCGGGGCACCATTACTATGGATCAGTTGGCTCGGTTGTATATCAATGAGGTGGTTTCCAGGCACGGCGTTCCGATGTCGATTACGTCTGACAGAGATGCGCGGTTCACTTTGAGGTTCTGGCAGAGCTTTCAGCGCGAGTTGGGAACTAGAGTTCAGTTGAATACAGCGTACAGACCTCAGACAGACGGGCAGACAGAGCGGACGAATCAGACTCTCGAGGATATGCTCCGAGCGTGTGCGATCGAATTCAGTGGTAGTTGGGACGTTCACTTGCCGTTGGTCGAGTTTGCATACAACAACAGCTACCATACCTCCATCAGGTTGGCTCCATTTGAGGCGCTTTATGGGCGTAAGTTCCTGACCCCTGTGTGTTGGGGTGAGGTTGGCGAGCGACCTATCAGTGGGCCTGAGTTGCTACAGGAGACGAGCGACAAAGTGGCGGTCATTCGTGAGCATATGAGAGCAGCGCAGAGCCGGCAGAAGAGTTATGCCGATCGTCGTCTGACTGAGCTCGAGTTCAGTGTTGGGGACCGTGTTATGCTAGAAGTATCACCGTGGAAGGGAGTTATCAGATTCAGACACAGAGGTAAGCTGAGTCCGCGGTACATCGGTCCGTTCGAGATCATTGCCAGAGTCCGAGATCAGGCGTATAGTGATATTAATAGTAAAAAAGTGATATCGGGATTGGAATTACTTGGTTCGGGCTTTCTATTATTAGAAAGCATACATATATGTGGATAACCCTTAGCCTTCCTTCCTTTCCTCTTTTGGCAATTCAGAGACTAAAAACGTGAAGTGTGTGAGAGTGAATTGGAGCAACAAAGAATTGAGGAGAAATCTGATTTGGATTCAAGAATTGTGTTCTTCATCTTCTTCCTTGTATAGTGGAACAACCAAGAGGTAAGAGACTATGAATTTTGGGTTTGAAAATTCGTATGTGTATGTAGTGATTTCGTAGGTAGTGATTTTGAAATGTTAGACTAGTTATATGTATGTTTTATGGAGTATGTTGGTGGATGGGAGCGAGATTGAGAGGTCTAAACCTCTGGTTTCTGCCATGGAAATCGATGAGATAAGCTGTTGTTGCACCGTGAGCTCAACCGCGTTGCCCGAGCGCGGGCGCGATGCGGCGGCTGTCCAGTGGGGGTTTTAGGCGTCGGTTGTTCGTTCGGGGTGGTGCCTTGGGTCGTGTTTGCTTATAATAATTGTGTTCGGGTTTTGCTATCTGTCGGTCGGGTTTGTGTCAGGATCTATAACTTATGAAAATTATGAATAACCAAGATTAACTGATTTGAATTTATCAGAGTATAAATCAATAATCTTGCTTTGAATCAAAGTTTAATTAAGAAGTTTGCGGAATAACACTTAATTATTTTGACAAAAACTTTCAGAATCAATAATAGCATAAAACATAAGAAGTAATCAAGACTGTTTGTATTGCTGAATTCACTGATTACAATCACCTCTAATCTGTTTTGATTAGACGAAGAACACAAACTGTTCTTAGGGTTTTACAACCTTAGAGGCTTAAGAAAACTTGAACAATAAAGCAATTACAGACTCAAAATATGCAGAAAACTCTTATTCTATGCGTATATCTTCTATACAATCTTCTGTCTATTTATATTGCTTTATGGACGTGTTTCCTTGAAGGACTATGACTTCTCTGATAGTAGATATGCTGGAATCTTCTTGTAGATATCTTCCCTGAAAATCAGCACATTCTGTTTATGAAACTGTTGAGCAGCTTGAATGACTTGGCAGCATGAACTGAGCAGCTTGAGTTATTTTGCTCTGGCAGCTTGAACTTTTATACTGGCAGCTCGAGTTTCTTCAACTAGCAGCATGAACTTTGTACTTACACAGAAATTCTACTAACAGTATGAGAAGTCTAACTAACAGCTTGAGTATACTTAAACTATTTCCCAACAATCTCCCCCTAACTTAAATTCTTTATACAAGACTTTAAGTTCTATACAAATAAGGAAATGAAAAAGTAAACTGTTATTTACAAACCAAGGCTTTCAAAAACTTACAATTGTGCAAGCTTCTGATCTATAGCCTTCAAAAATTCTCTCTTCATCTCTTCTTTATCACAAGATATCCTAACTGATTTTATTTGAAGCAGCATATCTTTTGAAAAATTATAAAACTCGAGATTGAAGAAAATACCAAATCCATCTTTGAATTGAATTCTGTAGGTTCTGGATTTGACAAAAATATGTACTTCCTTGATCTGCTTCCCTTTCTTCTCAGCATCTTCCACTTCTTTTCTTGCAAATTCAGCATCAGCAACTGAACTTAGATCTCTGATGAGTTGTTTTACTTGTGGAAGATCAGATCTGACTTGAGAAACAGACCCTATGTGGTACATCTTTATTAGTTCATCCCTGGTCAGCTTATGGACCATCTGCCAGAATGTATCATACTCCTCTTCTGGTCCAGATTCTCTCCTTATCACAAACTTGACCCTTATATTTCTTTCATCCAGAGACCTGGCAAACCAGTAGTTGATTTCTGGCTTTGTGAAGTCATGTTGATCAATCAACTTTTCTATTTCCATAGCTTTTTGCAAATGGTGCTGAAAGATCACCCTCTTAACAGATGATGGAACAGAAACAGTAGGTTGATCAGTGGGAGCAGGTGCACTGGCAGCTTCAGTTTGGACTGGTTTTGTTGATGGTTGGACTGATTGGGACGATTGAACTTTTGGTACTGGCTGAACTGCTGAAGAGACTCTTGTTTTCTTTCTTTTCTCCATTTCTTTATCATGTATTTCCTGCAGCCTTTCAGTACTCATGGACTGAGCAATTTTCTTTGGTATGTCTGCTGCAACGGCAAAATTGATCAAGAATCTTCTATTTTCAGCCTTGGTATGCCCAGTTGGCATCTTCCTCTTCCTTTCACCTTGCTTGACCACAAACCCTCTTAGGTAATCTCCTAAGGTTTCATCATCTTGCATTGGGGCATGGGTTTGCTGGTCTAAGGCCTGATCTTGTTCTTCTGCTAATTTTCTGGCAATCTCAGCATCAAAGGCAATCTGGGCTTTTCTGGAAGAAAACTTGTGCTTTGGAGACTCAACGAGAATACCCTTGCCCTTATCTTTTGTAGCAGAAGATGTAGCTTGGACTGAACTGGATGGAGCTTGAATACCTTCTCTTATAACAACTCCAGTTGCTCTTGTAGAAGCAGCTTGAGTTTCTAGGCTAACAGCTTGAGAAGCTGTTGGGACTGCTAGCCTAGAAGATGGAGCTGTTGATGCTGCTTGGACTGTTGGTGTTGGAGCTGCTTGGACTGGTTCAGGAACTTCCTGATTCTCCCCCTTTTTGGAAGCATTGGTTTGGTCAGAAGGACCTACAACCTTTGCCACATGGGTTTGAATCAACTGCTCTAGTTTGATGAGCTTATTTCCACAAAGAGTAAACCCTTTGTGTAGATTAGCCAGTTTCTGATTGTGAGCAGCTTCTGCCTGTTTGAGTGCATGAATTTGTGCCCCCTGTGCAGCAATGATGGACATTTGGTATTCCAACATTGTTACAACAGGTTTCAGCTTTGGATCCGTTAAGAGCATCAGTTGCAGACTAGTCTCAAGATCAGATAACACCAGGGGTGTTTGTGGTCTATCACTGACATTAACACCAGAAGTAGGAACCTCTGGGCCCCTCTTTTCTAGGTACTGGGGACTTCCAGCTCGTGTTTGCACACTTGCTGTTGCCATGGGTGTGGTCTTAGAGAAATTACCTAAATACCCTGCACACTTTGACAGATCAAGTGAAAATAACTAGCAGTCCGAGAAAATGAACTAGCAGCATGAGAAAAGACTCATGCTGTTAGTGTAAATTTGTGCAGATTTTCAATGGAACAGTGTCTCCCCCTTAAATTAGCATATTGAGTTGATAATAATAAAAATCAATTAATCCATGTTTACCATACCAATGTTTGATATTAGGAAAGTGAACCTTCCTACATCAAAAGGTTTTGTAAATAGATCAGCTAGCTGATCATCAGTATGTATTTTGGTAACTTGGATTAACTTCTTTTCATTACAATCTCTGATGAAGTGAAATCTGATTTCTATATGCTTGGTTTTTGGGAATTTCACTGGGTTTTGCACAATGCTAATGGCACTTGAATTGTCAATATAAATAGGAGTGGATAAGAAATTCATACCATAGTCTCTTAGCTGATTTTGAATCCACATTACCTGGGAGCAGCAGCTTGCAGCTGCTACGTATTCAGCTTCAGTGGATGATGTGGAGACAGTTGTTTGTTTCTTGCATTGCCAATAGACCAGTCTTGCTCCTAAGTATTGACATCCACCAGTTCTGGATTTTCTGTCAATGTTGCAACCACCATAGTCACTGTCAGAATATGCAGTTAGTTCAAAAGGAGAGTCTTTGGGATACCAGAGGCCTAAATGTGGTTGGCCTTTAAGGTATCTGAAAATTCTCTTAACAGCAACCAAGTGAGAATCCTTTGGTGAACATTGAAACCTGGCACACACACAGACAGCAAACATTATATCAGGTCTAGAAGATGTTAGATACATGAGAGATCCTATAAGGGATCTGTATAGATGAATGTCCACATCTATGCCGTCTTTGTCTGTATGAAGCTGTTTATGAGGATCCATTGGAGTGCTTGCAACCTTTGTGTCTTGATAGCCAAACTTTTCCAGTATGTCTTTGACATACTTTGATTGACTTATGAATAGACCAGTAGGCTTCTGTTTGACCTGCAGCCCTAGAAAGAATGTGAGTTCCCCCATTGAACTCATTTGAAACTTTTTGTGCATTAGGGCCTCAAAATCTTTGCACAACTTATCATTAGTTGAGCCAAAAATGATGTCATCAACATAGATCTGGACAAGAAGAATCTCAGCTTTGATGGATTTAGTGAAAAGTGTTTTGTCCAGAGTGCCTCTCTTGAATCCATTCTGTAGAAGATATGATGACAGTGTGTCATACCATGCTCTGGGGGCTTGGTGAAGACCATAGAGAGCTTTGTCTAGCTTGTACACCCTGTCTGGATACTTGTAGTCTTCAAAACCAGGAGGTTGACACACATACACTTCCTCTTCAATTGTCCCATACAAGAAAGCAGACTTAACATCCATTTGATACACTTTAAAGCCTTTGAAACTTGCATATGCTAGAAATAGTCTGATGGCTTCAATTCTTGCTACTGGAGCAAAGACATCATCATAATCTATTCCTTCTTCTTGAGTGTACCCTTGTGCTACTAGTCTTGCTTTGTTCTTGATGACTATCCCTCTCTCATCCTTCTTGTTTCTGAACACCCACCTTGTACCTATTGCTCTCTTACCTTTAGGAAGATCCACCAGAGTCCATACATTCTGAATTTTAAACTGTAAAAGCTCTTCTTGCATAGCTTCAATCCAGGATGAATCTTTTAGTGCTTCTGATGCCTTTTTGGGTTCTAGTTGAGACATGAAACAGGCATGTTCAAAAGCAGCTAGGCTGAATTCTGGAACTGCTTGTTCAGCAACAGCAGTCTCATTGTGGACCATCTTCCTTGTTTGAACAGGAGTGCTTGGATCACCCAGTATTTGATTGAGAGGGTGATACTTATGAACTCTTAGTGTGGGCTCTCTCTCTGTTTGGAAGGATGTTCCAAGGTTTGTGTCATCTCCATCAGAACCAGTGAATGGTTCAGTTTCTGGAACAGTTTGAGTTTCTAGGCTAACAGCTTGAGAAGCTGTTGGGACTGCTAGCCTAGAAACTGGAGCTGTTTCCTTTTGTGTTTGAGCTGTGCTGTCAGGACTTGGAAATGGCACTTCAGTGTCTGGATTTGCATCATGTTGAGTGCTCAGGACCCCTGGAGGATCACATGACAGAAGTGGTAGAGTGGTGAAGTCATCCCAACTTGTTGAATCTGCAGCAGTCTGAAACTTTGTGCCAACAGCATGAGAAATTGTATTGGCAGCATGAGAATGTGTGTTAGCAGCTTCAACCCTGTATGCATCAGCTTCTGCAGTAAACTCAGCAAAGCTCAGAGAATTTGTTAGAGAATCTAAATCAAATAACCAATCAGGACCAGTGCCTTTGATGTTAGCAGTATTTTCATTAAATTCAACATTGGCACTTTCTTCAATTGTTTTAGACACTCTGTTGTATACTCTATAGGCTTTGCTTTGAATTGAGTATCCTACAAAAAATCCTTCTTCAGCCTTACTCTCAAACTTCCCTAAGTGAGTCTTAGTGTGAAGAATAGTACATGGGCATCCAAAAGGCTTGAAGA
The DNA here is from genome assembly GCA_020465985.1 of Centrapalus pauciflorus. Lineage (NCBI taxonomy): Eukaryota > Viridiplantae > Streptophyta > Magnoliopsida > Asterales > Asteraceae > Centrapalus > Centrapalus pauciflorus. The sequence continues at coordinate 167,989 of JAANYP010005591.1, forward strand.
AAGCTATTAGGGGACTTCTGTTGTGGAATAGCTCATAGGGAGTTTTTCCTTGTGATTGAACTACTTGAACCCTATTTAGAACATAACAGGCTGTATTAACAGCTTCTGCCCAGAAAGTCATAGGCAGATTAGAATCAGCTAACATTGTTCTAGCAGCCTCAATTAATGTTCTATTCTTTCTTTCAGCTACACCATTTTGCTGTGGTGTTCTTGGTGCACTATATTGTCTAGCAATACCTTTGGACTCACAGAAACTGTTTAGAATTTGATTTTTAAATTCAGTTCCATTGTCTGATCTTATCACCTTAACTTTGGAATTGGATTGGTTTTCTATCTTAAGGATAAAAGACTTAACAAGCTCAGCAGTTTCATCTTTGGACCTAAGAAAGTAAACCCAAGTAAATCTGGTGAAATCATCAACAATGACTAAACAGTATGCCCTTTTATTCAAACTCAAAACAGATGTTGGACCAAATAGATCCATATGTAACAGCTGAAGAACAGATGAGATTGAATTTACTTCTTTGGCCTTATGAGAAGTTTTATGTTGCTTACCTTTAAGGCATGCTACACAATGATCATCACAAATGAACTCCTTTTGTGGTAAACCTCTTACCAGATTCTTTTTAACCAAATCATTCATGGACTTGAAGTTCATGTGACACATCCTTCTATGCCAAAGAGCAGACTCATTTGATGATGCTTTGGATATTAAACAGCTTAAAGTATTTGATTTAGTCAAAAGAGCTGTGTCTAGGCAGTAAACATTGTCCTTTCTTGGTGTTCTAAGTAAAACAAGATTTTCAGGAATTTTGAAATCCTTTGAAAGAACAATGCACTCAGAATCTGTGAACAGAACAATGTTTTGTTTGTCACAGATTTGAGAGACACTCAATAAATTGTACTTAAGCTGTTCAACATACAAAACATCATGGAATGTCATGTTGCCTGCATTTACAGTACCTTTACCTGTAACCTTACCTCCTTTTGAGTTGCCTCCAAACGCAACAAAACCTCCATCAAATCCTTTGAAATTCGACAAGCATTCAGAATTGCCTGTCATGTGCCTAGAGCATCCACTGTCCAGATGCCATCTTGTCCTATGAGCAGACCTGTGATTGCCCTGCACAAATAACAGCTTAGTTAGTAGTGGAGTAAACCCAAACCAAATTGGTTTTGGGTTGGCCTTGTACATTGACATAACTAAAAACTGTTTTTGACTTCTTGTATTTGGTGAGATCTACTGATGGAGTCTTTGGAGAGTATTTAGTGATGATATGAGGTATCCAATTATTTTGATCATCTTTTCTTCTGACAGTCTCAGATGATTCACTAGCAGCTCCAGTTTGGTGCCCAGCAGCTTGAGCTGTGTTAGTAGTGCTACCAGTTTCACTTTTTGCACTACCAGCATCAGATTTTGACTTAGCAGTCTGATCTTTTGCATTAGCAGTTTGAGCAACAGATTTGTCCTTGACACACCATATTTGTTTAAAACTTGATTTAGGCTTTGCCAAAACTTGTTTTTGATGTGTGGACTGTTTTTTATTAACTTTTGAGAATCTGTGATCAACTGCTCTCTTTGGAGCTGCTGTGGAAGGTTTCACTTTTGAGGGCTTTGCCTATTTAGGATTTGATTTTGTGTGATGCACAGGCTGTTTTGCAACAGCTGGTTTGTAAAAACAATCCTTAGCTAAGTGATTCTTCCTTCCACAGTGATAGCATCTTTTGACAGTTTGAATTGGAACACCAGACTTTTCTGTCAATTTCTGGTTCTTGTTTCTCTGGTTTCCTCTTACCTGCTGTTGTTTAGGAAACTTTTGAACACCATGCTTTTGGCATGTGCAGAAAGAAACAGTTTTACCTCTTTTAGTTCCTTTTGATGAAGATGCAGTGTTACAGTTAGAATGTACAGAAACTTGTGGAGTAGCATTGCATACACTCATCTTCTCTTTTCCTTTCTTACTGGGAACTTTGACTTCTATGGGTGCACTCTTTGTGTCACAGTCTCTATTTTGACTCTTATCTTCCTTTGGTTCAGGACTGCTGTCAAGGATAGGATCTACAATAGTCATAGACTCATCTAATGGTTCATTGACAAGTCTATCAGCAACTTCACTCATTGGATGAATGTACTTGTTATTATATGGAGGTGGAGTAGCTCTGTATCCTATTCCTTCTTTGGGATTGACCTGAGATTTGACTCTATCTTTGAATTGAACTTCCATTAGGTGTTCTAGCTTTAGATTTGCTAACTTGAAGTTACCTAAATCTATGTTAACAGATTTCAGTTTCTCATTAGCCTCTAACACCTTCTGTTCAGTTTCTTCTACCTTTTTATTCAAAGATTCTATTTTCTTATTGAGTTCCTTTTTCTCCCATTCATGATAGTTTCTATCATACCCCATTTGAAGCTCATTAACCTTATAGTCATTGATCTGTTTTTCCAGATCTTCTATGGCTTGCATATATTCATATCTCCTTTCTTCCATCTTAGCTAGAGTTTTGCACATGCTCTCATTATGATCTCTGTACTTTTTAACCATATTTTTGCATGATTGAGAGCAGAGTTTAGAATTTACCTCAGATGGTAGTTCAGTTGAGGAGACATTTGAGGTTTCTGCCATCAGTGCTTGATTTTGGAATTCTTCCTCTGTTTGATCACTCCAGTCAAACACATTGTCTTCTTGAGAGACAAGTGCTGTTGATGAGGAAGCTTGGATGGGCTGTGAAGTCCTTGATGGTTGTTGACCTTGAGATCTACATTCTCTGGCAAAGTGACCAAGCTTATGGCATTTATAGCATTCCACTTTTGATTTATCAAAAGATGGTTTGCCATCTGTTTTGGCTTGAAAGTTGGTCCTTCCAGTTCTTTTCAGGAATCTTTTGGCTCTCATGGTCAGCATTGCATGTTGCCACTTTAAATCCATCTCTTCAAGATCATCAGGATGGATTTGTTCCAAGTCTTCAACATTTAGAGCAAATAATCCATCATTGGCAACAAAAGCTTCATAATGAGTTTCAGCAGAATTGCCATCACCACCTGAAAAAGAATCACAGTTATTAGATTTTTCAGAGGACAAAAGAGCAGTGTTGTGATTATAAGAAAAGGATTTCTTTTTAGCATCAATTTCAGTCTCAAACACTCTTAGACTGTTGTATAGATCATCCAATTCTATCTCATAAAGTGTGTCTTTTGTTCTCCACTGTGCAGCATAGACTGTCCATTCTTCTCCAAGAGATCTGAGAAACTTTCTGTTGACCTCATCTTGATCCAGATTGACCCTTGCACTTTCCAGTTCACTTATCAGTTTGTTGAACCTGTCAAAGATTTGAGTGAGGTTTTCATTCTTGCCACCAGAAAAGTTTTCATACTGCTGTTTCAAGAGGTCCTTTTGATTTCTCTTGGTACTTGCATTACCAGCAAACCTCTTCTCTAAGGCATTCCAAAGAGAGTGAGCAGTATAAAACTTTTTAAACTGATGTTGATAAGCATTAGGAATGGCTATTTGTAATAATGTGAGTGCTTTCACTTCATTCATTCTAGCCTTCCTTTCAAGTTCAGTTTTTGGAGGAGTTTTTACTGGTTTTCCCTCAGCATCAAGTTCTGGATCAACTGCAGGAGGAAATTCAACAGCTTCCCATATGGCATAATCAATGAATTGAATATGCTGTTGAATCCTGAGTTTCCACATCTCAAACTCAGTGGGCTTGAGCATAGGCACTTTGAGTCCTTGCCCAGATCCACTGCTGCTATTTTCAAATTCCATTGAAAAAAGATTAAAAATTTGAAAGAAAGTTTTCGACTTTGAAAAACAAAGAACGACCTGTGGCTCTGATACCACTTGTCAGGATCTAAACTTATGAAAATTATGAATAACCAAGATTAACTGATTTGAATTTATCAGAGTATAAATCAATAATCTTGCTTTGAATCAAAGTTTAATTAAGAAGTTTGCGGAATAACACTTAATTATTTTGACAAAAACTTTCAGAATCAATAATAGCATAAAACATAAGAAGTAATCAAGACTGTTTGTATTGCTGAATTCACTGATTACAATCACCTCTAATCTGTTTTGATTAGACGAAGAACACAAACTGTTCTTAGGGTTTTACAACCTTAGAGGCTTAAGAAAACTTGAACAATAAAGCAATTACAGACTCAAAATATGCAGAAAACTCTTATTCTATGCGTATATCTTCTATACAATCTTCTGTCTATTTATATTGCTTTATGGACGTGTTTCCTTGAAGGACTATGACTTCTCTGATAGTAGATATGCTGGAATCTTCTTGTAGATATCTTCCCTGAAAATCAGCACATTCTGTTTATGAAACTGTTGAGCAGCTTGAATGACTTGGCAGCATGAACTGAGCAGCTTGAGTTATTTTGCTCTGGCAGCTTGAACTTTTATACTGGCAGCTCGAGTTTCTTCAACTAGCAGCTTGAACTTTGTACTTACACAGAAATTCTACTAACAGTATGAGAAGTCTAACTAACAGCTTGAGTATACTTAAACTATTTCCCAACAGTTTGTATTAATCTGTTGGAATCCGCGATATTTACAGGTTCGAGTCGACCGCGTTCCGAGCTACGATAGAGATTTGATTTGCCGTTGGTTTTGGGTAATTGGTGAGTACTCGAGATCTTTATAAAACGCTCGTAAACTTTTATAAGTCGATTATGTGTTGTGATATGTGTATATGAGACAGAGATACAGCGCAGGTATGATTCTATCTACCATATACGTGTTATACGTGTTTGAGTTGCAGGTGTCCGCGATATGTGATCGCGCAGGCTGATTATCCCTACCCAGTCACGAAGTTTGAGACTGTATATATATAGAAGTGTTTATTGTCAGGTCGCTCATGTGCCTATTGTGGGCTAACCGCTGCTGTGTGCGGCCCGTTAGCTGGGGAACGGCGTCCCCTTTGAGCAGATATATGTGTTGTGCATTGAGCCTGTGTATATGTGTTGAGATATTACTGTGTTGTGTTTGTTATGTGTTGTTATCTGCAGAGTCTAACCATCGCGTACTCACGAGCTGTCCAGCTTATGTTTTCGAGTCATCTGTGTTGGTACATCCTGTGTGACGATAGCAGTCTAAGTGATACTACATTGTGATTTTAGCAAGTGTGTGTTATATATGTTTATATATGGTTGATATTTATTAGTGTTTATATGTTTGAACTTGATGTAACGTATTACAAGAAGTTCAAACATAAAGTACAAAGATAAAATCAATCATAAGTAATAACATAAGTTTCAACACTTAGTTGTTTATGTAAAAGGCTAGATTCGAATCATACAAGGCTTGGCATTCGAATCTGTGATAGATTCGAATGTAGCCTAGATTCGAAGAGCCCAGATTCGAGAGTGTCTTTGTGGACAGACTCGAATGGGCCTTGGGCCAGATTCGAGTTTGGCCCACATCAGACTCGAATCAGGGTCTATAATTAGGGATAGACTCGAGATATTATGAGACTTTTGGCAGAATTCGTGAGGAATTAAGCTTAAAGCGATCTCGAGTTTATCATCAGCTTTAGGTCCGTTTCGGAGAGAATCAGTTCCTAGGATCGTTCGTCAGTCGTTCGTTCAGCCTCTGATAGTCTCCGTGTTTCGTAGTTGAGAGTTTTCCGTCTAACCGTTAACGAGGATTCCGCACTCGTTGACGGATCCGCGTCTAGATAGATCTCGTAGTGGTAGACCTTACAAGTGGTATCAGAGCCTAAGGAGTGTTCTTGGTGTTCTTCGTGTTCATCAAATACATTCTAGGTTTCTTGACGCTAGTTGGACGGTTTTTCTCTCAAAATCGAGTTTTTGAGCTTAGCAAATTCATATTCAGAAAATACTTTGTGGTTTTTTCACGTTTTTTATCGAAACCATTATTTTTCGTTAGAAAAATACTGGTTTAATCTGAAAATCGTTAAAAAATCAAAGTATTAGCTGTTTTTCGAGTTTGCGGCGCTCGAATCTAATAGGGGTAATTAGGGTTACACTTTAGTCTCGAGTCTAACCGAAATCTGCTCCTTTCGAGTCTGTTTCAGTGGGTTTCGAATCTGTTTCGAGTTTGTGCTACATTCGAATAGGGTCTCGAGTCTACCTAGTTTCGAGTCTAGTTCGAGTCTAGTCTAGTTTCGATAAGGGTTTCGAATCTGCTGTTTCTTCGAGTTTGCTGACTCTCGAATCTAAGGACCATCGAATCTAAGGACATTTCGAATCTGACATATTTCGAGTTTAATTGAATTAAAATACTTAATCGAATTTAATCCTAAATAAATTGGAATCTGACTACATTCGAATCTACCTAGATTCGAAAGAGTTAATTCACATTAGTTTCGAATTAAATTAATTAAGTTCAATTCAATTACTTTCGAAAAGATGTCAAATCTTCAGAAATTCCTAGAAATGGACCACGAGGTCAGGAAGGCAAACGCACCGCCTAAGCTGATGAAAGTCGAGGATTATTACTGGTGGAAAGACCGATTTACTGATTTCGTGCGTTTTAACGACATGCGCATGTGGGTGTGCATCGACGAAGGGTATATTCCACCGGTTTCAGAAGTTGAAGGCCGTCAGAAAGTCTTGTCGTACCAAATGATGAAGGAGGATGACAAGAAATTGTATGAAGCCGAAAACAAAGCTTTCTCGCTAATTCGCATGGCGTTGCCACAGGATATTCTACACACATTCAGGACTCAAAAGACGTCGAAAGAACTTTTGGAGTCGCTAGAGAAACGTTGTGAGGGAAATCCTAGGGTTCGCAGAAAGCGTACAGAGCTGTTGAAACAACAGTTCGCAATCTTCAAGGCGTTAAAGGATGAACAACTGGATGACATCATCACTCGGTTCTATCATCTGTTGACTGAACTTGAAAGTCATGGGATTGAGTTCACTGACACTGACAAGAATAACAAGCTTCTTGATGCCCTACCAGCCAAATGGGCTATGTACGTGGCAATGATTAAGCTGAATGAGGACAAATACTATACTCAATCTCTGGATGACATTGTGGGAACGTTGCGGGCATATCACTTCGAGTTACTAAAGGCCGAGACTGATTACGAACAAGTCCAGAATCCAGCAATGTATTTTGGAAAGACAACCAAATCTTCAGCGGCAGCCGAACCGAAGACTGCTACAGCGTTTTTCACTGGAGAGACATCGTCACCAGCAGAGTCTGATGACACACTGAATCGCGCATTCTTAGGGTTAGGAAGATCGGAAGAACCGCAACCTCAAGTACAACAAGCATCGTCATCTCAGAGCTATTCAAAGACGCCCATGAGCGCAAAGTCAGCGGAAGAACATCTGAATCTGCTTGCTTCTTTTGTCGCCGCATACGGGAATTGTGTTCAGGGAAAGATTAATGATCCGGCTCTATGGGACGAAGACTACGATCAGGTCGACCCTGATGATCTTGAGGAAATGGATCTTAAGTGGCAACTGGCCATGGTAACCCAGAGGGTTAAAAGATTCATTAAAAGAACTGGAAGGAATCTGCAAATGAATAACAAAGGGATAGGATTTGATAAGTCCAAGGTAAAATGCTACAACTGCCAAGGACTGGGACACTTCGCCAGGGAGTGTCAAAGACCGAAAGTGGAATCATACCAAGGGCAGAGTCAGCATCAGGGACAGTTCCAAAATCAGTCCCAACAACGATACCTTCCTAGTTCATCATCTGGTCAAGCCAATCTAGCGGGTCTACTATCCAATGTCACTTCAGACAGACAGCTAGATGGTACCTATGACTGGAGTTCACATCCTGAGTCCAATGCTAGAGCCTTCATGGCTGAAGTCACAGAAACTGGATGTGATGGGGACGAGCAGACCACAAGGGACAGCAGTTCGATGTGGGTAGAGAAGGCGAATGATCAGACAGTGCTGGAGTTTGCTGCTCAGATGGCCAACGTGAAATCTGATAACTCAAAGGTTAGTCTGACTTATTCTCTCTTTCGTGAATTATGTGCTTTATGTGTTAATTCTAACGATAGGTTAAATCTAGTCTTAGACTCACATAAAACCATATCTGCTCAAAATGAAAATTTAAAAATTGAAAATGCTAGCCTAAATGATATCAAGCAAGATCTAAAAGAAAAGCTTAAGGCTGATGCTCAAGACGTAGTAGTTCTAAAAGACAAACTCAGTGAGCAGTGTGTTAGGATAGAGCTTATGTATGAGCACGTAGAGGCCTTGACAAAAAGTCTTAAGGACAAGGACATAGAGCTAACAGAAACAAAGGTTAAGGTAGCAGAGGCAAATAGCAAGTTGGAGAAGTTTAGGAATTCGAGCCTAAATCTAGGGAAAGTCTTAGATGCCCAAAGACAGTCTAAGAAGCCCGTAGGTCTAGGATTTCACGAAATTCCTCCACCTTTCAATGCAAACTATGTGCCTCAGCCTCAGGAGAACACTGATAAATCAGTAGACTTAGAGGACCTACCTACACCAACACCAGAGCCTATAGTAGAAAATACACCTAAGGTGGCTGACTCAACTGTCAAGGTCAAGAAAGTCAAATTTGTGTCTTCCTCCAGTGAAACACCTGCAGGAAAACAGAAAAGTTCTTGGGCTGATCAGGTCGATGAGCCAGACACCATAGATGTACCAAAGGAAATAGACACTAGTGAGACACCTAGATCTAAGGGAACACACAAAAAGTCCATAGATAAGATGTCTTGCTTCAGATGTCACGAGAAGGGGCATGTTGCTTCTCACTGTCCACTTAGGAAAGCCGATGTTACACCTAAGTCAGTGAACCCAACACCTGTTAAGCCCTCAACCAGTGTGGCAAGCAGCAGTAGTTCTCAACCTACCGAGAAAACTGTGCAGGCCGCACCCAAACAAGTTGTGAAAAACACACCGGTTAAGGTTGGACCAAAGGAAGTGATTAGGACAAATTCACCGAATCGTGTCATTAATCAACCTAGGTCAGCTCCACAACAAGTCTATAGGAGCACCACACCTAGCAGGTCACATACTCCAGTTAGGTCTCATACTCCAGTTAGACAATATGCACCGGTAAGAGCTCAGTGATCACAGTCGGAAATGCCATATAATAGGAATTATTCTAGAGCTCCACAACAAATGCCTACTCCAAGGCAAAGAGTGAACTTAAATCACTCGGCACCACAATAGAACCCAGTTCAAAGGCCCAAGTCACCTGAAAGGCGAGATGGGTACTTGAAAGAGTTCACGTATGTGGACGAGAATGGTATTACCAAGTCAGTTATGGCTTGGGTTCCCCGTGATAACTAACCTCTTTTCTTTCATGTGCAGGAGATAACTACAGGTCCAAACAACAAGTGGTTCGTCGACAGTGGTTGCTCCAGGCACATGACGGGGGAAAGAAGTCTACTCACAGACTTCAAGGGGGGGAATCGGGGATTCGTATCATTCGCGGGTAACAAGGGTGGAAATATCACGGGTACCGGAGTGGTCACTAATGGGACAATCAAGTTGGACCAAGTTTATCACGTTGATAAACTGGTTCACAATCTCATTAGTGTATCTCAAATTTGTAATAAGAAGAACTCGGTGTTATTTACTGACACTGAGGCGTTAGTGCTAAAGCCGGGATTCAAAATTCCTGAAGAATGGGTATTGATGCGGGCGCCAAGGAAGAACGACTTATACATGTTGGATATGAACAAGCCGGAGACTTCGATGGGGCCAATTTGTCTTTTATCCAAAGCTTCAGAGACGGAATCGGTACTGTGGCACAGACGCATGGCTCACCTGCACCTCAAAAAGATGAACTACATAACGAAGAATGGACTGGTGCAGGGTGTACCCATGAAAAGCTTTCAGTTCGAGGACAAGTGTCTACCGTGCATGAAGGGCAAGCAACATAAGAAGGCACACAAGTCCAAGACGCAGAACTCCATAACCTCAACATTCGATTTGTTGCACATGGACCTTTTCGGCCCAATCAACAAAAGGAGTATCGGAGGTAGTTTGTATTGCTTAGTTATCACTGACGATTACTCACGGTTTTCTTGGGTTTTCTTTTTAGGTACAAAGGACGAGACGGCGACCAAGCTCATCGGGTTCTTAGACCAAGTGGAGAATTCCTACGGAACAAGGGTTAAACGAATTCGTAGTGATAATGGGACTGAATTCAAAAACACTGTAATTGGTGTATATTGCCTATCAAAGGGCATAGTGCATCAATTCAGTGCACCATATGAACCTCAACAGAATGGGGTGGCCGAACGTAAAAATAGAACATTGATTGAAGCTGCAAGGACTATGCTTTCGGATTCAAAGCTTCCTACCATGTTTTTGGGGGGAGGCAGTGAATACCGCGTGCCATATTTTAAACCGAGTCCTTACAGTCAAATCTTTGAACAAAACATGCTATGAAATTTTGAATAAACGGCCACCTAACTTAACTGGATTCGAACCGTTTGGGGTACCATGCACTCTTTTAAGAACAAAACATCAACCGAAGTTTGGTGAAAAGGCTGACGAAGGGTACTTCCTAGGTTATGTGCCGAACTCACCAAACAAACGGGTGTTTAACAAAACAAAGGGTACTGTGGAGATTGTGTATAATATTGAAGTCACAAGTTATACACATGAACCCCAAACTGGTCCGGAATGGATATTTGACTATGATAAGTTATTTGAGTCATTTAACATTCCTTTGGATGATAATGCAGGTACAATCGAAAAGGACATGGCGACGTTGCATCTGAACGACGATGGCCATATCTTTCCGAGGACCACGTTTGAATCTACATCCGAGCCTACTGCGAATATAGATAGATCTCCAGAAATTGCTGATCAAGAAGCACCTACCGCTGAGAATCAGACTCAAGCATCAAGTTCCAACTCTGAGGAAAACGTCCATGAGGAGGAGAATGTGGAAGCTGAGCCTGTTCCCCCATTAGGTGAAATAGGATCTAACTTAGGAGATAATCTAAGGGTTGATGAAATAGAGACCTCTAGGATTAACAAGAACCATCCATTAGAAAGCATCATAGGAAATCCTAATGAGGGTGTGAGGACTCGGAGTAGTGTAAATAACAACACTGTGTTGTTGTCGATGATAAACGACTCCGAGGCATATCACACATGTCTCTATTCATGTTTCATATCGCAAGTAGAGCCTAAGAATGTGCAAATGGCACTTAAGGATAACTCCTGGGTTGAAGCGATGCAGGAAGAACTTTCACAATTTAGGAAACTAGAAGTGTGGGAGTTAGTTCCATTACCTCGAGGGGAAATTGCCATAGGAACCAAATGGGTTTTTAAGTGCAAAAGAGACGATCGGGGTATAGTCACGCGCAACAAGGCTAGATTAGTTGTAAAGGGTTTCAACCAAGAGGAGGGAATCGATTACAACGAAGTTTTTGCACCAGTTGCAAGGTTGGAAGCCATTAGGTTGTTTCTAGCTTTTGCCTCCTTCAAGGGCTTTAAGGTATATCAATTAGATGTTAAGAGTGCTTTCCTGTATGGGAAAGTGAAGGAGTTGGTGTATGTAGAACAACCGCCCGGATTTACAGATCCAAAATATCCTGATAGAGTATATCGATTACATAAGGCTCTTTACGGATTGCATCAGGCACCTAGGGCGTGGTATGAGACTCTATCCAACCATCTGTTAGAGAACGGTTTTGAAAGGGGTAGGATAGATAGTACTCTGTTTGTTAAGAGGAAGGGAGAACACTTTATCTTGGTACAAGTGTACGTCGATGATATCATCTTTGGATCATCAGACGAACAGATGTGCAAACATTTTGAGAAGGTGATGAAGTCTAAGTTCGAGATGAGTGCTATGGGGGAGTTAAATTTCTTTTTAGGGTTACAAGTTGACCAAAAGAAGGAAGGGATGTTTATCCATCAGACCAAGTATGTCTATGACATATTGGAGCGTTTCGGGATGGAAGGAACAAAGTTGACTGCCCACTTCAGCACGCCGATTCAAGTGAATCACAATCTCGGGCCGGGTACTGAAAGTGATACCGATGTGGATCCGACTTTATATCGGGCCATGATTGGGTCACTTATGTATTTAACAGCTTCAAGACCTGACATAATGTTTTCTGTGTGTATTTGTGCTAGGTTTCAAGCGAATTCGAAGGAGATGCATATGAAAGCTGTGAAGCGGATTCTACGATACCTCAAGTCGAAACCGAAGCTGGGACATTGGTATCACGCGGAGGGAGATCTAGAGTTGGAGGTGTTCACAGATTCTGACTACGGAGGATGCAGCTTGACGCGCAAATCTACAACTGGAGGTTGTCAGTTCCTAGGAGGGAGATTGGTATCCTGGCAATGCAAGAAACAGACGTCGGTAGCCGTGTCAACGTGCGAGGCCGAGTATGTTGATGCTGGTAGTTGCTGCTCACAGGTTCTGTGGATACAACAACAATTGCGGGATTACGGTTTGGCTTACACTCAAACTCCAATTAGGATAGACAATCAATCTACAATTGCTATAACTAATAATCCAGTTAAACACAACAAAACAAAGCACATAGACATAAGGCATCATTTTATTCGTGATTGTGCTGAAAAGAACTTAATCAAACTGGTAAAAGTGGCAACAGAAGATAATAATGCAGATTTATTTACCAAAGCGTTTGATAAGTCACGGTTTGAGTATTTAATTCAACTGAATGGAATGCGCAACCCAGAATATTTTGACCTTAGTATTAGTAGTTTATTTTCTTTTAGAGTCGTAGTATTTCTTTCTTTACAGTAGTCTGCTAATTTAGGAAAGTTTCTATTTTTAGTAAGTTTCTATTTTTAGTAAATTTCTATTTTTAGTAAGTTAGTAGGTTATCGTATTTTATTGAAAAACCATAGAAAAAAGAGAGAAAATTACAAAAATACAAAAAAGGAGAATATCAGAAAAAAGAGTTAAGTCTTAGAAACATAGGTTCAAAGTGACGAAAATTAGCACAGTCGTTACAAACTCTAAGTGTTTAGGCTTTCACACATAATGCAACTAAATACTAAGTGTTATACTTTATTTAGTTTGATGTGTTGGTAGGCATAATACATATAGGGAATCTCAAGACTAATAAAATATTCTAGAAAGAGTCAAGCGTGTCACTAACTTAGATGTACGACTAATCGGTCTTAATTTTTATGTACAAGACATACAAACTTTGAGTCTAAATGAGGTATGCAAACTTTCTGGGGATGTATGGCAACATCAAATACATCTTAAAATGGAAAGAATAGAAATATCATACAAAACTGAGAGTCGAAAACATGCAACTCTGTTGTACGTAAGTACAGACCTGTTGTCTCTGTTTAGATTCGGGTTAGCAGATATGTCGCTTTGTTGTACGTCAGTACAGACCTATCACCGCTGTCTTGCTAACTTTAAGAATAAACCTTAAGTCAAACTACACTTTGTTGTATGAAAATACAGACCTGTGTCCGATGTTTGTCTTTTAAAGAAAGTTTGCAAATACCAACAAGTTAGAGTCTTTGTCTGTATGCCTTGATCATAAAAGTATGTCTATGTCTGAGTCACATAAGATGATTTCATGATAAATAAAAATGCCAAGGGATTTTCCTAAATGTAGAGTGTTTAAAGGGGTAAAATACCAACAATCAGCTAAATGGTATGTCACGACAAACAATCAGAGGAATCAAAAAATTCCTAAGTGTGAAAGTTTAAGTACTGAAAGTGAGTATCAGACATCGCTATCTGATTGAACCTTTCTTAGACTATACTCATCAAAAATATTTTGTATTTAGCTTAGCGTGTAAATTTTTTAAGTATAGCTTAAGTCTAGATTAAATTTTTTGGTCAAAATTTTATTTTAATTTTTATTTTATTTTACCTAAGTTTATTTTATTTTATTTTATTTTAGTTTAATTTTTACTTAGGTAAAAGGTCAAAAAACTTACTGAGGGTGCATTCACAGTTGGATAAAATAAACATTGCGTGAAATATCTTGTGCTTAGGGTAAAATAGTTGGCATAGTTTATCTGGTTACACGATACCGTAGAAAAAGGTTGAAAAAGTTGAAGTTATTTCAAAATTTTTGAAATTTTTCTAAGTGTTTGGTGTTTTCGAGTTTAGGACAGACTCGAAGTGGTAAGGCTTCGAATCTGTCAGTAGATTCGACTAGGGCCTTAGACTCGAAAGTTGGTAGTATTTATAGGTCAACAGTGAAGTCATTTATTTCTTACTGTTGTCGAATCTAATACCGGCGATTTCGAATCTATCCTCGAGTCTATCGTTTCTCTCCAAAATGACGTTTTGTCGAGTTTGAAGCTAGTGTGTTCGATTCTACTCTTGCATCTAGGTATAATCAACTTGATTGTACAAGATTCATGTAGTTTTATACACAATTTTAGGCAAAATCATCGATTTTTGAAGGTTTAAGGGTCGAAATAGGGTTTTTACAAAATTACCAAGTTTGGACCGATAAAAAGTCAAATTAAAGGCATATATCTGTGATTAGTAACTAGTAGGACAATTGAATGTAATTTTCTAAGTCCAAAAAGGTTAAAATCAAGAGATTTGGTCTTTGAAATAGAATCGGCGGTTCGAATCTGTTCATGGGGTTTCTCGAATCTGTCATTAGATTCGAGATGACCAGGACATTCGAATCTGTCCATCACACTCGAATAGGGACAATTCGAATCTGTTACTTTCGAATCTATTTTTTATTTGCACTATTTAATTTAAATCTTATTAAACTTGTAGAAATTTAATTGTGTTGGATTTTGTACTTAAACAAGTTCAAAATAAAACAGATTTAAATTTAAACAAGTTTATTGATTTTTAATGAATCTAATAGTTTTGTTTATTGTGCAGAAATGGCTGTTCGAGCGTTTGTGCCTAAGCACAATATGGTGCTTCATCCAGATCATAATCTCCCTGAGGCGCAGGGATTCCGACAAGTGCTTGATTTCCTAGTAGAGTCTAGGATCGGTTTTGCACTGTCTCATAATGTGCAGCTCGTTTTGCCTTACATTCGTCAGTTTTACGATCATTTGCAGGTAGACTGCTCGGTCACACCGACAGTTCTACGCACTCGTATTGCTGGACGGCCGTTGGTATTCTCGGCAGATATGCTGCGACAAGTGTTGCAGCTGGGCACACAGGAAGAAGAAGCTGGTCCGATAGAGTTTCCTCTGAGTATAAGGCAAGCGGCCTTTCAGAGAATGGGATACAGTCTTGATGTGACAAAGGTGTCCTACATGAAAAGCGGCTTAATAGGGCAATGGAGGTTTTTGGCACATGTGTTTATGGTGTGCTTTGCTCCAAAGAAAGCAGGATTCGACTATATAGTGGCGAAAATTCAGTCGAGGATAGTCGCTATGGTTTATAATCGACCATATAGTTTTTCGGAGATGTTCTTCTCAGAATTTGTTCACCAGATCACAGCTCCCGAAAATCAACAATTCTTGTTGTACCCAAGGTTCATTATGATGTTGATAAGGCACTTCTTGCCAAATCTGCCGCAATCAAATGACATTCAAGGCGTTGCCGTCATGGACAAAAGGATTTTCGCTGATTGTTCCTCACACCGAGGAAGATTGGCTGTTCCTGTTGAGCGTCTGTTATTCGGAGCAATCTTGGATAGGGAGTTTCAAGCCCCGGATGTTGCCAACTGGGCAGGGGTAGTTGAATTTCAGCCGAGACAACAACAACAACGACAACAACCACCGCCACAGCGTGTTCAAAGGCGTAGACAACGATCAGCGGCGAGTCAAACTCAGGCATCAAGGCCTTCGACAAGTCAGCAGCCGGAAGTTCAGGAAGCCGGGCCTTCGAATGTTCCGAGTGAAGCTGAACAGCTTTGCCAAACGCTTAATGAAATTTGGGAGGCAGGGCCTCATGCAAATGAAGATGTGGCTGCAGCGCTAGTAGGTGAATTACTTAGTCCACCAGAAGGAGAGGAAGACGTGTTTAGAGATGTTCAAGAGTATGAACCAGAGCGGGCTGATAAAGTTTTGACATCATCGGAAACCGAGTCGGAAGAAATGGAGGATCTAGAGGTTGAAGCTCCTGAATCAGTGGCTACAGAACCAAATATTCAAATCGGAACGTATGGATCTAGGTTGGTAGTTAATGAAGAAGGATCGAGGAGGAGAGTAGCAAGGGAATCTGATGATTCAGATTTTGAAGAGGAGGAAGTTGCTCCCTTAGTGACTCGGCAAAGGGCCAAGCGTCACAGGTTTATGCAAGGGTCATCCTCAGCATCCGATGCACAACAACCTCAAACTCAAACTCAAGAACCTCAAGCCACCGCTCCACCACCACCACCACCTCAACATGAACCATATATTCCATCCCCAATTCGCCCAACTCCTATACAATCCATTCCATCTACTTCGACCACCTACGCTGACAACCAACGGTTTGTGCAACTTAAGGGACGCGTTGACTTCCAGCATGTCCAAATCTTAGGCCTAACAAAGGCGATCGGCGAACTCCAGGCGCATAATGCAAATCTTGATAAGGATAATGCCGAGTTAAAGAAGATTGTGGAGAATGTGAGGGAAGAGAACACAGAGTTAAAGTCCTTTATTGCAGATCAATCGTCAGAGATCCGATCGATGCGGTCCCTCCTTGAGCAGCTAATGAAAAATCTAAAAGCTCAGGGGGAGACGAGTTGTAGGGATCATGAGGTGCAGCGTAGAGATGAAGATGACGAAGGCAATGATCCCGATGCACATAATGAGAATGAGCCAGTAGATTTTCCTGCAGCTCAGGCTACACAAGTTCAGGGGGAGCCCAGTCAAGTTGAAGGAGAAATGGGAGAAGCAAGTTCATCAAAACAGCCTACAGATTTTGAAATCAGTGAGATGATCGACGCTCTTATGGATCTCGATGATGATCCTATGGATGTAGGTTTTGATTATGACGATGAAGAGCTGGAAGAAGGTGAGTTTGTGCCAGAGGAGATAGTAGACTGGCAGTCGGATGACGAAGTAGTTGCTGATGAGGATGATGAAGCCGACGAGATAGTCGTACAGCAGAATCCTATCACGGATACTTACATGATAGATGGGAATAATATTGTCAACATTGATGTAGTGAATGCTGCATTGAATGCTCAGCCATCAACAGAAGAACTTAGAGAGCTATCAAATGAAGAAAAACGAAAATTATGGTTCAGAGCTGAAAAGAAGGAGTTAGAGATCAAAAAGACAATGAGAGTGTCGGGTACTGGGAAGCTGTCTGAGCGCATATTAAGTTGGTTCTTTGATAGAGAACTGCAGCTATTTGTAATTAAGAGGAAAGACGGGCTTCAGTACCTGAGGCGAACTTTAAAAGCATTCAACTCCCTGCCAAAGATCGAAATCACTGCGCTAGCATGGAAAGATCTGATAAACATTGGCAATGATCCCTTTGCGAACGTAATTGAAAGAATCATAAGAAAGGAGGGGAGATCAAGGAAGTTCAAGCGATTAACTCCAAGGGTCGGGAGAAGAGTAGAGGATCCGTCACGTATCGATCCTCTAACTGGACGACCTTGGATGAGGATTCACTATAAACCAGCTAGATGTCTTAGGAAGGTGCCTCTCAAGCCGATGCCACAGAATGTTTTGAAGAATCTGCATTGGTGGTACGCTGACACTGAGACTGGGGAAGCGGTCATGGAAGATTTTGAAGAAAACGTTATTCTTAGAGTCTACGACCCTCTTCACCTGGTAAACCTCTCCAAAGATGATCTTCATATTTTGCATGCCTGTAAGATCTCTAGTGATGCACATATGGACAGTGAAGCTAGTAAGTATGAAAATGTAGTCAAGGTATGTGTCGAAAAAGGTTTGTATGCTGGTAGTAGTTTGAATCAATAAATAAACAAAGTTCTTAAGTCAAATGTGTGAATTATTAGAAGCTATCGTCAAGGGGGAGTCTGTTGGTACATCCTGTGTGACGATAGCAGTCTAAGTGATACTACATTGTGATTTTAGCAAGTGTGTGTTATATATGTTTATATATGGTTGATATTTATTAGTGTTTATATGTTTGAACTTGATGTAACGTATTACAAGAAGTTCAAACATAAAGTACAAAGATAAAATCAATCATAAGTAATAACATAAGTTTCAACACTTAGTTGTTTATGTAAAAGGCTAGATTCGAATCATACAAGGCTTGGCATTCGAATCTGTGATAGATTCGAATGTAGCCTAGATTCGAAGAGCCCAGATTCGAGAGTGTCTTTGTGGACAGACTCGAATGGGCCTTGGGCCAGATTCGAGTTTGGCCCACATCAGACTCGAATCAGGGTCTATAATTAGGGATAGACTCGAGATATTATGAGACTTTTGGCAGAATTCGTGAGGAATTAAGCTTAAAGCGATCTCGAGTTTATCATCAGCTTTAGGTCCGTTTCGGAGAGAATCAGTTCGTAGGATCGTTCGTCAGTCGTTCGTTCAGCCTCTGATAGTCTCCGTGTTTCGTAGTAGAGAGTTTTCCGTCTAACCGTTAACGAGGATTCCGCACTCGTTGACGGATCCGCGTCTAGATAGATCTCGTAGTGGTAGACCTTACAATCTGTGTCTCAGGCAGTCATATTGTGGGGTCTCAGCCGCAGCAGCCGCCGAAGTAAGAGCTGGGTTTAGAGTTGTGTTTTGTGTAATCTGCCACATGTTGATAGTACCTTTTGAGAACTGTTGTATCCGATCTATCTGTGTATGCTAGAAGTGTTCAGTTGTGTATGTATAACAGTATCAGCGTGTGAAATGTTATGTGACGATCTTTGTATTAAAGTTTTAATTAATAGTGATTTTCAGTTAATCCTATGACATGTGCCATATGAGATACTTGCGATGTTGCCACTTATGATTATATATTGACGTGGCATTTGTGCGGGAAAAGTGGGTCTTACATAGGTTGACCGTACCCCGGGCGTAGGGGGGCGTAGGGCTACGCCCGGGCTATACTTGTGTGGCGTAAAAACCCCCAGGCCGCTTTTCTGAGTCCAAAACCCTAGTTCACTCGTCCTCTATAAATAGGGAGCGATTTTGTACGTTTTTTAGAGTCCCGAAGTGTTGAAAAAAGCGGCGAAACCCTGTTGGAGTGGATTCACGATTCAAGTACGAAGAAGGTGGATTGCAACTGTTCGAGCCTACGATTATGTCTCCAACCATTCCCGGTGACAAGCACACGATGAGCGGCTAAACACCGTAGCTGTTTGCGGAGGATCTACAGCTAAGTTTAACATTCTTGAATTTCATTTCATGTTTTGATGTATTTCGTGTAATATTTTTGTGTGTAATGCAAATGATAAGCATTCAGTTATTATTATGAGTAAATGTTTTGATTGGTAAAATCAAGATAGTTCATAGTGGTATTATTATTTGTGTAGAGTCCATTAGTTTAGGGATTAAGACAAGTAATGAATATTGCATGCGCTATGCCGAGATCTATTGGTTAAAATATTTATGATTAATTTGACTACGCAATTAATTATGTCTATGTGGTTGTTGCATGAAATTCAAGTGACACATAATAACTTATGCCGTAGTGATCCCGTAAATGGTTATCTTCAAATTGCTTTGTTAATCAATTCGTTAGTTGCTTGCCGTTATTTTAGTTTATTTTAGTCGTAATCATTATTCCAAACAAATCACTCAATTCACAATTTACTCGCTTTTAATAAGCTAAAAAAAAACTAGCTAATTAACCCTAATTCACATAGCACTCCCTGCGGAATCGACCCTTACTTCGCTAAGCTAATAGTTAGATTTAAGGTTATTTCTACGGGCCACAACGAGGGCTCGTCAAGAGGCGTTTGATTCACAGATTTTTTCCCTTGAGATTTGCATTTTGTCAAAGGATTTGCATTATGCAACATTTGCATTTGTCAGGATTTTGTCAAAGAATCCACATTATCTTTTAGGAAAAAATATGTTAATTTAAAAAATGCAAGGTAACTAGGATTTAAAATCCTAGGGGGGAGGCTGAGTTTTTAAAAAACAAAGAAAGAAGGGATTTCAGAAATCCTAGGATTTCAATTCCCTACTGAAATCTGCGAACAAAACACAGGATTTTAAATGCAAATCTCAGGGAATCCAAGGAAATCTGCGAACCAAACGCCCCCTAACTGTATAATATAAATTGTAGATATAAATTATTTGTTTACGAGTTAAATGAGTATCTGGTTATTCGATGTACCGGTAAGATAGATAGACCGATCTAAAACAAGATATAGCCCTAATGCCTGTGTCGGTGGTGACAGAGAGGGCAAGAGGAAGTGCGTCATCGTGAGAGAGACGACGAGAGTGACGGTGTCTGTGAGAGAGAAGCGAGAGCGACAGAGGGCGAGCCTTGCCAAATAAAAACCCTTGACATAAAAGATATAAATTGTTAATTAGGACATGTCCTTTTAAATAATTTTAATAAAGTCTCTTCTCTAATTCATTTTATTTATTTCAGAGACAACTTGTGGTCTCTAAAGGTTTAAAAAAGTTGCGGACTGACCGATGAAAAATTCCCACTCACTTTTTGGTAACGGGTTGGGTTCCGGTAAGAACCTTTGTTACCGTGAGAACGCGAGAACCACTCCAAAATGCACAAATGTGTACATCAAATGCACAAATTTTAAAATTAAAAGTTTTACTTAAAATCATTATTAGTCTTAAATATTAATAAATATCATAATTTAACACTAAAATTACATTCAAAACTTACATTCATTAAATTATAAACTAAATGCACAAATTTGAACATCAAATGCACAAATTTTCTTAAATGCACAATTCGTACATAAAATGGATAAATTATAGCATGAGATACGTAAATTTTTACATGAAATGCATAAATATATCGAAAACATTTAAATTTAGTATCAAATGCACAATTTTATACAGTGGATGCACAATTTTTAGAGTGGTTCTCACGTTCTCACGGTAATGAGGGGTTCTCATGTGAACCCAATCCTTTTGGTAACAACTTATTCTCCCAAAAACTTAACAACTTTTTGATTTCTTGAATACATCCAGGGTCATTTTATCGTATAAAAGTTAGACTTTTTGAGACAACAATATTTTTTTAGTTATAACAGTTAATATATTTTTCTTTATAAAAAGTAGAACATATCATTATGATCATTGTATTTTTAACGTTTTGATATAAAACTTACTACCATCCTAACTATTTATTATGATAATAATTTTTATTATATATTATATTTTCTATATACCATATAACTGTTTTTCTATTGAAAATGATATCATGAATAAAATGAAAATAAAATTACTATATTTGCAAACTTTTATTAAATTTTTTTATGGACACATTTTGTTATACAATTATCATCCGATACGGTTTTGTTTCACAATTATTAACTCGTTTATAAATTTTTGTATTAATTTTGTTTATGGATGAATTAAATGAAAAGTTTGTTTCTATACGACATTGCCATTGTTTCGGTGAAAAAATATGAATATAAGGTGTTGTTTGTTTTTTAAGAGGTTGATGTTTGCGGTCTGCGGACTTAGCTGTAGAAATCTGCGTTTAGAAGAGATGGCCTAAAGGTCTGCTGACTTCCGCAGGCGCGGGAAGACGTCCGCAGATGCGGGAAGACGTCCGCAGACGCGGAAAGACGTTCGCAGACGCAGGAAGACGTCCGCAGACGATGCCGCAGACGCGGCGGGAAGACGTCTGCAGACGCGGGAAGACGTTCGCAGACGCGGGAAGACGGAAAAAAAACAAACACACTTTTATATAAAACATCTTCCCGCGTCTTCGAGTTCGCAGACATAAGAGGTTCGAAGATTTTTTTTTTTTTTTAAAAACAAGGCCTTAAATCTATTATTTTTAATGGGATTTTATTTGTTTCATTTGAAAAAATAATAAGAAATAATTAGTTAATTATTTGTTACTCCCACATGCACAAGTAAAAAGCACTTACTTTATTATATTTTTCTCAAAACGTATAAAAACAAATTAGTTTATCATATTTATATTTTTATAAGTATGGTCAATTAAAAATTTTAGAAACAACCAGATACGCTAACGAGCCGAGCTCAAAATTATAAGCACGCCTCCGTCGCCTCGATAAGCAGAAAGCTTGAGCTCATGTTTGGCCCATAGCCAGTTTTATAGATTCAGACGTCGTCATGTTTAAAGACATAATTGCTAATATCTTTACGTTTTTATCATTTTGATCAACAACAACGTTGATTTTAAGTAGTTCTATGTCTTCATCTGTATTTTAAACTTTATGTCTTCATCTGTATTTTAAACTTTATCGTATGAATATATGATATTAAGATCTTGATTCGATCTTGTTTAAGCTTAAGACGTAAAATTAAAAACCTATAAATGGGTAAATATTTTTAAATAAAAAAATAAATAGTGTTTAATTATCTAATTTACCCATAATAATAATCTTCATAGATCCCCAAGGTTAATAATGTTATCAAAATCTTTATAATCTAGTTAACTTATCAAAATCTTTATAAACTAGCACTACTAGAGAAAGCATAATAAAGCCAGGTTAAAAATAGAATATAGCCCGGTTATTTAACCTGGCTTTAAAGGGGGGTGGCTTTATTATAAACCAAATAAAGCCCTGTTATTTAACCGGGTATGATAAGTAATAAAGCCCGGTTTGTTATTAGATAACCGGGTTCGATTAGTAATAAAACTAAGAAAAAAACTTACATAAAGCCCGGTTTATTACTAAATAACCTGGTCCAAAACGAATATTTTTTTTTAAATAATTTTTTATATCTATTTCCAGCATAAATTGTTGGTACATCCCGTGTGACGATAGCAGTCTAAGTGGTCTTACATTGTGATTTAGCATGTGTTTGCTATAAATGTATTATATATGATTGATGCTTATTAGTGTTTGTATGTTTGAACTTGATGTAACGTATTACAAGAAGTTCAAACATAAAGTTCAAAGATAAAATCAATCATAAGGTAATGTCATAAGTTTTATCACTTAAGAGTTTAAGTATTTTGGCTAGATTCGAATTACTTAAGGGAATACATTCGAATCTGAGATAGATTCGAATGAGACCTTAGATTCGAATGGGCTAGATTCGAGACTGTCAATATGGACAGACTCGAATGGGCCTTGGGCCAGATTCGAGTTTGGCCCACATCAGACTCGAATCAGGGTCTATAATTAGGGATAGACTCGATCATTAAGGGACTTTTTGCAGAATTCGTGAGGAATTAAGCAAGAGGCGATCTCGAGTTTATCAGCTAGGTGAGTGCCGTTTCGGAGAGAATTAGTTCGTAGGATCGTTCGTGTGTCGTTCGTTCAGCGTCTAATAGTCTCCGTGTTCCGTTGGTTGAGAGTTGTCCGTCTAACCGTCAACGAGGATTCCACACTCGTTCACGGATCCGCGTCTAGATAGATCTTGCAGTCGTAGACCTTACAAGTGGTATCAGAGCTCTCGGAGTGTTCTTGGTGTTCTTCGTGTTCATCATATACATTCTAGGTTTCTTGACGCTAGTTGGACGGTTTTGCTCTCAAAAACGTGTTTCTGAGCTTAGCAAATTCATATTCGGGAAACACTTTGTGGTTTTTCACGTTTTTGATCGAAATCATTATTTTTCGTTTGAAAAATAGTGATTTAATCTGTAAAACGTCAAAAAATCAACGTGTTAGCCGTTTTTCGAGTTTGCGGCGCTCGAATCTATAGGGGTAATTAGGGTTTCACTTTAGTCTCGAGTCTAACCTAAATACGCTCCTTTCGAGTCAATTTCAGAGAGTTTCGAGTCTACTTTGTTTCGAATCTGTTACTTCATTCGAATTGGATCTCGAGTCTATAGTGTTTCGAGTTTATTTCGAGTCTGGTACTGTTTCGATTCTATGCTTCGATTCTGCTGACATTCGAATCTGCTGAGCCTTCGATTCTAAGGACCATCGATTCTAAGGAGTTGTTCGAATCTGACATAATTTCGAATCTAATTGACTTTTAAGACTTAATCGAATTTAATCTCAAAAGATTTAATATTAATTAGTTTCGAATCTATCTAGATTCGAATAAGTTAGTCTAAATCAGTTTCGAATTAAATTAATTAAGTTCAAATTCAATTTGTTTCAGAAAAGATGTCAAATCTTCAGAAATTCCTTGAGATGGATCACGAAGTTGGGAAGGCAAATGCACCGCCTAAGCTGATGAAAGTTGAGGACTATTACTGGTGGAAGGACAGATTTACAGATTTTGTACGATTCAATGATATGCGCATGTGGGTGTGCATAGATGAAGGGTACATTCCGCCAGTATCTGAAGTTGAAGGCCGTCAAAAGGTCTTGTCATATCAGATGATGAAAGAGGATGACAAGAAACTATTTGAAGCTGAAAACAAAGCTTTCTCCATAATCCGTATGGCTTTACCTCAAGATATTTTACACACATTTCGGACTCAAAGGACGTCGAAGGAACTTTGGGAGTCTCTCCAGAAAAGGTGTGAAGGTAATCCTCGGGTGCGTAGAAAGCGTACAGAGCTGTTGACCCAACAGTTTGCGATTTTCAAGGCAATTAAGGATGAACAGTTGGATGATATTATCACAAGGTTCTATCATCTGATAACGGAACTTGAAAGTCATGGAATTGAGTATTCGGACACTGACAAGAACAACAAGCTTCTTGATGCCCTACCAGCCAAATGGGCTATGTACGTGGCAATGATTAAGCTGAATGAGGACAAATATTATGCTCAATCACTTGATGACATTGTGGGAACGTTGAGGGCATATCACTTCGAGATGATTAAGGCTGAGACTGATTACGAGCAAGTCCAGAATCCGGCAATGTATTTTGGAAAGACATCTAAATCATCAGTGACAGCTGAACCGAAAAGTGCTACAGCGTTTTTCACCAGAGAAACGTCATCGCCACCAGAGTCCGAAGACTCACTGAATCGCGCGTTCTTAGGGTTAGGAAGATCGGAAGAACCGCAACCTCAAGTCCATCAGGCACCGACAAGTCAGAGCTATTCGAAGATGCCGATGAGCGCAAAGTCCGCAGAAGAACATTTGAATCTGCTTGCTTCCTTTGTGGCAGCTTATGGAAATTGTGTTCAAGGGAAAATCAATGACCCAGCTCTATGGGATGAAGATTACGATCAGGTCGACCCTGATGACTTAGAGGAAATGGATCTTAAGTGGCAACTGGCCATGGTGACCCAGAGGGTAAAAAGATTCATCAAGCGAACTGGGAGGAATCTGCAAATGAACAACAAAGGGATAGGATTTGATAAGTCTAAGGTCAAATGCTACAACTGTCAGGGATTGGGACACTTCGCCAGGGAGTGTCAAAGACGGAAGGTAGAGTCATACCAAGGACAGAGTCAGCATCAAGGACAGTACCAAAATCAGTCCCAACAAAGATACCTTCCGAGTTCCTCATCTGGTCAAGCCAATCTAGCGGGTCTACTATCCAATGTCCCTTCTGACAGACAGCTAGATGGTACCTATGACTGGAGTTCACATCCTGAGTCCAATGCTAGAGCTTTCATGGCTGAAGTTACGGAGAATGGTTGTGAAGAAGACGAGCAGACCACACGGGACAGCAGTCCGATGTGGGTAGAGAAGGCGAATGATCAGACCGTGCTGGAGTTTGCTGCTCAGATGGCCAACGTGGAATCTAATAACTCTAAGGTTAGTCTTTCTTATTCTCTATTTTCAGAATTATGTGCTTTGTGTGCTACTTCTAATGATAGGTTAAATCTAGTCTTAGAATCACATAAAACCATATCTGCTCAAAATGATAACTTAAAAATAGAAAACGCTAGCCTAAATGATATAAAGCAAGATTTAAAAGAAAAGCTTAAGGCTGATGCTCAAGACGTGGTAGTTCTAAAAGACAAACTCAGCGAGCAGTGTGTTAGGATAGAACTAATGTATGAGCACGTAGAGGCCTTAACTAAAAGTCTTAAGGACAAGGATATAGAGCTAGCCGAGACCAAGGTTAAGGTAGCAGAGGCAAATAGCAAGCTGGAAAAGTTTAGGAATTCGAGCCTAAATCTAGGAAAAGTCTTAGATGCCCAAAGACAGTCTAAGAAGCCTGTAGGTCTAGGTTTTCACGAAATTCCTCCACCTTTCAATGCTAATTATGTGCCTCAGCCTCAGGAGAAAACTGACAAGTCTGTAGACTTAGAGGACCTACCTGAACCGACACCAGAGCCTACAGTTGAAAATACACCTCAGGTGGCTGACTCAACCGTCAAGGTCAAGAAAGTGAAATTTGTGTCTTCCTCCAGTGAAACACCTGCAGGAAAACAGAAAATTTCATGGGCTGACCAGGTCGACGAGTCAGACATCATAGCGGTACCAAAGGAAGTAGACACTAGTGAGACACCTAGATCTAAGGGAACAACCAAAAAGTCCATGGATAAGATGTCTTGCTTTAGATGTCACGCGAAAGGGCATGTTGCTTCTCACTGTCCACTTAGGAAAGCAGAAGTTACCCCTAAGACAGTGAATCCAACACCTGTTAAGCCCTCACCCAGTGTGGCGAGCAGCAGTAGTTCTCAACCTACCGAGAAAACTGTGCAGGCCGCACCCAAACAAGTTGTGAAAAACACACCGGTTAAGGTTGGACCAAAGGAAGTGATTAGGACAAATTCACCGAATCGTGTCAATAATCAATCTAGGTCAGCACCACAACAAGTCTATAGGAGCACCACACCTAGCAGGTCACACACTCCAGTTAGGTCACATACTCCAGTTAGACAGTATGCACCGGTAAGAGCTCAGGGATCACAGTCAGAAATGGCATATAATAGGAATTATTCTAGAGCTCCACAACAAATGCCTACACCAAGGCAAAGAGTGAACTTAAATCACTCGGCACCACAACAGAATTCAGTTCAAAGGCCCAAGTCACCTGAAAGGCGAGATGGGTACTTGAAAGAGTTCACGTATGTGGACGAGAATGGTATTACCAAGTCAGTCATGGCTTGGGTTCCCCGTGATAACTAACCTATTTTCTTTCATGTGCAGGAGATAACTACCGGTCCAAACAACAAGTGGTTCGTCGACAGTGGTTGCTCCAAGCACATGACGGGGGAAAGAAGTCTTCTCACAGACTTCAAGGGGGGTAATAGGGGATTTGTATCATTCGCGGGTAACAAGGGTGGAAATATCACTGGAACTGGAGAAGTCACTAATGGGACGATTACTTTGGATCAAGTTTATCACGTTGATAAACTGGGTCATAATCTCATTAGTGTCTCTCAAATCTGTGATAAGAAGAACTCGGTGTTATTTACTGACACTGAGGCGTTAGTGCTAAAGCCTGGATTCAAAATTCCTGAAGAATGGGTGTTGATGCGGGCGCCAAGGAAGAACGACTTGTACATGCTGGATATGAACAAGCCAGAGACTTCGATGGGGCCAATTTGTCTACTATCCAAGCTTCGGAGACGGAATCCGTACTGTGGCACAGACGCATGGCTCACCTGCACCTGAGAAAGATGAATTACATAACGAAGCATGGACTGGTGCAGGGTGTGCCCATGAAAAGTTTTCAGTTCGAGGATAAGTGTCTACCTTGCATGAAGGGCAAACAACACAAGAAGACACACAAGTCCAAGAAGCAGAATTCCATAGCCTCAACATTCGATCTGTTGCACATGGACCTTTCGGCCCAATCAACAAAAGGAGTATTGGAGGTAGTTGGTACTGCTTAGTTATCACCGACGATTACTCACGTTTTTCTTGGGTTTTCTTTTTAGGTACGAAGGACGAGACGGCTGCAAGGCTCATCGGGTTCTTGGACCAAGTGGAGAAATCATACGGAACTAGGGTTAAATATATTCGTAGTGATAATGGAACTGAATTCAAAAACACTGTAATTGGTGTATATTGCCTATCAAAGGGCATAGTGCATCAATTCAGTGCACCATATGAACCTCAACAGAATGGGGTGGCCGAACGTAAAAATAGAACTTTGATTGAGGCTGCAAGGACTATGCTTTCGGATTCAAAGCTTCCTACCATGTTTTTGGGGGAGGCAGTGAATACCGCGTGCCACATTTTAAACCGAGTCCTTACAGTCAAATCATTGAACAAAACATGCTATGAAATTTTGAATAAACGGCCACCTAACTTAACTGGATTCGAACCGTTTGGAGTCCCATGCACACTTTTAAGAACAAAACATCAACCGAAGTTTGGTGAAAAGGCTGACGAAGGATACTTCCTAGGTTATGTGCCAAACTCACCAAACAAACGGGTGTTTAACAAAACAACTGGTACTGTGGAGATTGTGTATAACATTGAAGTCACAAGTTATACACATGAACCCCAAACTGGTCCGGAATGGATATTTGACTATGATAAGTTATTTGAGTCATTTAACATTCCTCTGGATGATAATGCAGGTACAATCGAGGAGGACATGGCGACGTTGCATCTGAACGACGATGGCCAAATCTTTCCACGGACCACGTTCGAATCTACATCCGAGCCTACTGCGACTGTAGATGGATCTCCAGAAGTTGCTGATCAAGAGACACCTAACACTGAGAATCAGACTCAACCTTCAAGTTCTAACTCTGAGGAAAACGTCCGTGAGGAGGAAAAAGTAGAAGCTGAGTCTGTTCCCCCTTTAGGTGAAATAGGATCCAACTTAGAAGATAATCTAAGGGTTGATGAAATAGAGACCTCTAGGATTAACAAGAACCATCCAATAGAAAGCATCATAGGAAATCCTAACGAGGGTGTGAGGACTCGGAGTAGGGTAAATAACAACACCGTGTTGTTGTCGATGATAAACGACTCCGAGGCATATCACACATGTCTTTATTCATGTTTCATATCGCAAGTAGAGCCTAAGAATGTGCAAATGGCACTTAAGGATAACTCCTGGGTTGAAGCGATGCTGGAAGAACTTTCACAATTTAGGAAACTAGAAGTGTGGGAGTTAGTTCCGTTACCTCGAGGGGAGATTGCAATAGGAACCAAATGGGTTTTTAAGTGCAAAAGAGACGATCGGGGTATAGTCACGCGCAACAAGGCGAGATTAGTTGTAAAGGGTTTCAACCAAGAGGAGGGAATCGATTACAACGAAGTTTTTGCACCAGTAGCAAGGCTGGAAGCCATTAGGTTGTTTCTAGCGTTTGCCTCCTTCAAAGGCTTTAAGGTATATCAACTGGACGTTAAGAGTGCTTTCCTGTATGGGAAAGTGAAGGAGTTGGT